>OY720678.1:46925968-47525968 GCA_963170755.1 Amphimallon solstitiale | reverse complement strand
ACACTTTTGTATAATGATGAATCTCTTAATTATGTGTTTTTCGGAAGGAAAATTTCGTTTTCCGAAAACACATCTACCGCTTTTCTTAAATTCTTCTTGAATCCTTTTATTTATTCCCCATATCCCTGGCAATAATTCCTTAGTTTCTATCATATCCAATCATATTGTTCCACACATTATAATAATCCAAAATATGTTTTATTTGTAATTGAATATTTATAATACCTTTTTGTAATTCCAAAAATTTATCAATTTAATTCTTTACTTTAATTTTCACAACCTTTTATACCCTTCGGCAAACCAAATACTCAATACTTTAACTATATTATTTTAAATGTCAAAATCTGACACTTCTTACATTTGAATTTTAGCGCGTAACTATACATCATTTTCCAACCTTTATGATTTAAAATCCATACTAATATTCTCTATTTTTTCAAAAGTGTTAATTAAACAAGCTTTAACAAATAATATTACATATAAAAATACAACAAGTAACATTTACAATTCTACTTTCAGAAATGGGAAATATTACTACAACAAAGAAACCTGATAGGCAACCAACCACTCGATGCAAGGCGAACTTCAACATAACCCGATATGTAACCAACTTTACACGGTTCACAAAAACTATAGGGAAATACCCAATTAATATTCTCACAATTATTTTAAGTATAATTTAAATATTCTCACATCTATTTATTTAATTATAGTTTGGTCCATAAAATATTACCATCTTTTATTTTTTTAATACTCACTACAAGAACATATACAGTATATTTTATTAACATTAGTACTTCCATCATATCCTTACTCATCTAAGTTAGTGAACTACCACATATGCCCCTTTTTTAATAAATCTAAATTTCTATAGAATATATAAATTTATATTTATTCAACAATCTATACTAAAATGATGTACTTCAATTTGTACTACTTCTGTAGCATAACTATACATTCTCATATAAATCCATGTACATTTCTTAATATTTGGTATATAAGATAATTATTTACCTCACTGTATCTATTTTCATTTTTAACTCTCAATTATTTACAACAAACCATTTTAACTAATCTTATTCTCATAAATATACTAATTTATACCAACATATTCAAAATTTACATCTTTATCCATTTGTCTTCATCAATAATGTCATAAAATGTATCTTTTAACATTTCTATGCTTTCTATATAAGTAACTTTATTCCTTTTCTTATCCAATCTTATACCTTCTTTGTATTATCCTATTCATGATTTTAAACCCTCTAAAAATTCTTATCAATATTATAATCGAAACTACTTTTAACATTTACTGGTGATTACTTTTAAGTTGTATCTGTTACTTCTTCAGATATTTAATAGCCTCTACAAAATATGCTTTACATATGCTCACTTATTCTTTATTATTTTATTTTATATAACTGTTCCTAGCTGAACAAAAACCCTATACCTATAATAGACATTTTCGTCTACCTTTTCAAACTTTCACTTTTGGAAAGTACACAAATTATATTTTCGTTTTTTAAGGCGTACGTGACCTACATATTTCTTTTATACATTATTATTCTATATATTTATTATCATTTTGGGTTTTATTTACCCTTTCATACATAATCTCTATAAATTATTCCATATATTTTTATGTTTCCCTTTTATTATTTATTATACATAGCAAGCATTCATTATTATCTTTTCTATACATATTTTATTTTATAGGCTTCTTCTATTTGTATATCACATTTTTTTTTATAACTCTTAATGACTTTAATATTTCTTGACCATTAAATGCTTTTATTACTCCGATAAATATCCTTTAAAAAATTTTTTTTTTTTTTTAATAAGGTTCCTTCTTACTCATCTTTCATATATCTACTTTATACATTTCTTCACATTTTTATACTCGTATGTTTCTTTACTTACTGTAAAGTTACTTATATACTCCTCTAACACTTATATTTACAAATTTTATAATGTAAGGAATGAGGAAAATAAATTAAATATTACTAATTTCTTCATACTAACTAATCTTTACAACTCTTCTTCGTCTAAATAATTCTATCCTGATTCAATTAATTTAGAGCAAGGAAATAAAATACATAAACCTTTGTTAGATCATTTTAGCTAAAATTTCTTACATGATTAACTCAATTATAAAAAAAAAATTAAATGCACATACTTATATCCCGTTTTTTTTTTATGACATACTTTTATAGAAACAAAATACATTAACCATGCCCCTAAATTTTGGTTCTATTAACTTTGATGTAGCTCTGGTGGGTGGTAGCGCTATTTACCAACGGTTGTCGCCCTATGAAATTCAACCGCCATGCCCCTAAATTTTGGGCTTTATTATATACAGTGTAGCTCTGGTGGGTGGTAGCGCTATTTACCAACGGTAACTGGCCCTTCAGTACCGCCATGCCCTTAAATTTTTTTAACAATTTATTTTTAATCGCACCCTATTTTTCAATATTCCATATGTTTCTTCTTTATTCACATCTTCTTCATACCAAAACTCATTTTCTTCAGTTTTATAAAACACCTTGTTCACAAATTTTCCAATCTTTTTGAATGAACTTATGACATCAGCCTTTGGTGTAAATGTATTTGTAGTTTTCTGAATTTCTATATCCCATACCAATAATTCTTTGTACTTAATGTCCAATATCAAAGTGGCCTGATACACATCACTTTGCACATATCTTACTAAAGAAACACGTTTACTATCAACAAAATCATCACCACCTACAATTCCTTCAAATTTTCTGTACATATTAACTTCTACACTTCCTACATTATTTCTCATACATGTTGGTATCATATTACGTCCAACATTACATTTGTTTCCAGTGAACTTATCGTCTGCTGAAACTACCCCTTTTTTCTGCCTTGAGGTGAATAAGTATATCTTTTTGTCATCTTTTTCTCCTACTAAAAGTGTATCTAAAAACGATCTTAAAATTCTTCTACCGGAATCTAAGTATTTTGTTTTCTTTGTTATTGTAAAAATTTTATTCGTTTTCTTACTTTCAGCTGTGTTTTGTTCAACATCAATGCAGTTTAGAACACCCTTCTCAAAATTTCCTATTACTTCTTCTTTTTCCATTTCCAATATTCCCTTAACCTCTGCTGTATCTTGTTTGTCTTTCACGCAAACTTGTGTTACTGGTATTATTTCTTCTGGATAACTCACCAAAGATTCTTTAAATTCTTCAATATCCCTTTTATATTCTTCTCTAGTATCAATGCTCGCCTTAATCAATTTATCCAATTTTTCTCCTAGTTCTTTTTTATCCTCTTCTCTATTTTTCTTAGCTTCCATTTTATCCTCATCCCTATTTTTCTTATTCTCTTCACTCGTCTTATCAAGTTTTCCACTTAATTCTTTCTTCAAATCCACTAAATTTTTCTTACTTTCTTCGTTCATGTTTTTATTATCTTCATTCATCTGTTTTAACATTTGTAAAATTGATCCAAAATCTACTACTGGTGTCGACATTTCTATTTTCGAAGTCTCTCCTTGAATTTCCACCTTATCACCTCTATCCTGTAACTCTCCAGTCAATTGACCTTCTACCTGCACCTGTGACATATCTTCTCCTCCCTCTAGTAAATTCACATTCTGTCCTACCTCCTCTTCACTATCACTAGAAGATTCCGTTCTATACAATCCAGAATTACTCTTGGATCTTGTATTCATTCTAAATTATTATAGTACACAATTTCTTATACCTTGATATACTTTAAACTGATTTTATTACCTTTGTAAAATGGATACTAATGTTACCGTTATTATTATAATTAATAAAATATTTGAAATATGTTGTTGCGAGTCTTATTTTAATCGCTCCACGTTGGGCACGCCATAAAATGTAACAATACCTTTAATTAATAAAGATACGATTACACTCAGATAAATTTAATAATATTTATTCTTACTATGTGTTTGAAACCTGTACTTATTCTCGTCTATATATAAAATTGAAATCTTTATGTACTTTTTAAATCTATTTTCAAATTCTCTCAGGTAATTTTTTATTTATGCCCTCACTAACTCAGTTCTTATATAAAATATTTAAACTAATTATTTCATATGTTGCTAACTTCCCTTGAATCATCAAAACCCAAACAGTTGCCTATATGTAACTTTTTCAATATCTGCCTATATCATAGGATCTTTACGTTTTATATTTCTTAACTTTATAAATCACAGTTTACAAAACAGTTATTCTTTAGTGAATTATGATGTGTATTTCAACTTTATCTTCAAATAACAATACTTACTGTGAACTCAATCTCAAGGTATATATTAACATACTATTCAAATAATAATATAATCACTGACAGTTGTTTTTTCTATTTATAGGTTACGGTTCTAAGCGTCATATCTGTTTCATCAATTTAATTCAAAAACCTTCTTTATATACCAAATAAAAACAAATGTATCAAACTAATTTGTTTAATAAATCAGGCAAATTATAAATTATATGGTAGTTCTCAACACACACAACCAAATAAGACATTCATGGAAGTACCAAGCTTGTTTACGTAAACATTCTTTTGACAATTTATATGTGCATGAAAATACACCTTTCGTGGATCGAAAAATATACAAGTAAGTATATTAATTATATTATTTTAAAAATACTGTATAGTTTTTGTATGTAAATCAAATACCCACACAAATTAATCAGTTTTAGTTTGCCGATCAGTTTTTTTTGACTTCTAAAAATTATACAAATGATGATACAAATTAATGTTGTGCACAGAACTTACAAAATATCTTTTCTTGATTATCAACACAGTTATAATGTACGTATAAATAATAGATCTCTAAATTTTGATATACTTTTCAATTCGAAACTGATAAATTCAAATTATTTCAAAGAATTATACGACCTGTTATTACTACTGAACTGGTATTCTTATTTATACACCAAACGATTTTCTTTTTAGCTTGTCGAAGACATTTCCTGGAATCAATGAGGGAGATCCTTTCCTTTTCCTAATTGTCTGGAATGCTCGGAATGTGGACTGTAATGACTGCTATCCTGTAATACCTTCAACCTCTGCAATCAACTAGAATCTCGAACCGTCGAACGCTTTCGTGAAGACCTTTGAAACCTGCCTTTCCTCTACTGGACTGGAATACCTGTGTTAGCTGCTATGTTGAATATCTCGTATCTTTCAAGTCCTGGACTAAACTATTTGTATAACTTCTGGAATTTCACCAACTCTCCAATGCAATAAATCTCTCGCCAAATATGGAATAATATTTACCAATGCAGTAAGTTTATTTTTAAATTGTAATTATATATTTCTTCGCTTTCTTCTCAAGTATGAATATTCTTCAATTATTTCTTTATTCGTTACCGAAATTCTTTCTTCTAATTTATTTTTAATTATATTTGCATGATACAAAAAATGGTACTATTCTGGAAAATGTTGCAATCACCTAAAAAATATCTGCTTTCTTTTCTACTATCTCCTAACCACTTCTTTTACACTTTTGTATAATGATGAATCTCTTAATTATGTGTTTTTCGGAAGGAAAATTTCGTTTTCCGAAAACACATCTACCGCTTTTCTTAAATTCTTCTTGAATCCTTTTATTTATTCCCCATATCCCTGGCAATAATTCCTTAGTTTCTATCATATCCAATCATATTGTTCCACACATTATAATAATCCAAAATATGTTTTATTTGTAATTGAATATTTATAATACCTTTTTGTAATTCCAAAAATTTATCAATTTAATTCTTTACTTTAATTTTCACAACCTTTTATACCCTTCGGCAAACCAAATACTCAATACTTTAACTATATTATTTTAAATGTCAAAATCTGACACTTCTTACATTTGAATTTTAGCGCGTAACTATACATCATTTTCCAACCTTTATGATTTAAAATCCATACTAATATTCTCTATTTTTTCAAAAGTGTTAATTAAACAAGCTTTAACAAATAATATTACATATAAAAATACAACAAGTAACATTTACAATTCTACTTTCAGAAATGGGAAATATTACTACAACAAAGAAACCTGATAGGCAACCAACCACTCGATGCAAGGCGAACTTCAACATAACCCGATATGTAACCAACTTTACACGGTTCACAAAAACTATAGGGAAATACCCAATTAATATTCTCACAATTATTTTAAGTATAATTTAAATATTCTCACATCTATTTATTTAATTATAGTTTGGTCCATAAAATATTACCATCTTTTATTTTTTTAATACTCACTACAAGAACATATACAGTATATTTTATTAACATTAGTACTTCCATCATATCCTTACTCATCTAAGTTAGTGAACTACCACATATATATATATATATTTTGTTAGGCCAATAGGATACTTTATTTAAAATTCTTCTCGAACTGTTTTTGACATAAACTCAAGAAAGTGTAAAAGCCCGTCAACCTTTTCAAAATCCACTATCGTTAATAAAGGAGCACGAAATAATAATAAAAGTAAAAAGCCCGAGTTTTAAATTGAAGCCCTATTGAAACGCCTTTCCTGTAAAAAGCGATCACTGGCATGACGCTTTTTAGAATGTCCACTTTTTAAGCACCCCTTCATATATTTTGTTGAGCCAATGGTATATTTTATTTAAAATTCTTCTCGAACTGTTTTTTACACAAACTGGTACACACTCAAGAGCGGGGAAGGTAACTTAATGTTAAACATAAGTCATGTTAAAGTATCGAAAGAAACAATGAGCTCAATGAGCGCAACATTTTCATTGAGACAGTGTAAAATACGATTCTGATGTTTGCGAATCTACTATCATTAAGAAAAGATGAATTATTAAATTTAAGCCCTGTTCAATTATGTTTCGAAGAATCGCCATATTGAAGACGTAATAAGCGACCACAAACACCCCCGTATCCAAAAATCCACAAACATTCATCAATTTTCAAAAAATCTTCCGCCATTTTTTTTTTTTGACATTTTGACTTTGGAATCGTGATCGGCGACCCCCAATACCCCCGTATCTAAAATTTCACATTGACACGTCAATTTTCAAAAAAATCTTCCGCCATTTTGCTTTTTTTGACATTTTGACTTTGGAATCGTGATCGGCGACCCCCAAAACCCCCGTACCTAAAATTTCACATTCATACGTCAATTTTCAAAAAAATCTTCCGCCAATTGTTTTTTTCGACATTTTGACTTTGGAATTGTGATCGGCGACCCCCCAAAACCCCCGTGTCTAAAATTTTACATTCATACGTCAATTTTCAAAAAATCTTCCGCCATTTTGTTTTTTTTTGACATTTTGACTTTGGAATCGTGATCGGCGACCCCCAAAACCCCCGTATCTAAAATTTTACATTCATACGTCAATTTTCAAAAAATCTTCCGACAATTTGTTTTTTTCGACATTTTGACTTTGGAATCGTGATCGGCGACCCCCAAAACCCCCGTATCTAAAATTTTACATTCATACGTCAATTTTCAAAAAATCTTCCGCCATTGTGTTTTTTATGAAATTTTGACTTTGGAATCGTGATCGGCGACCCCCAAAACCCCCGTATCTAAAATTTTACATTCATACGTCAATTTTCAAAAAATCTTCCGCCATTTAGTTTTTTTTTGACATTTTGACTTTGGAATCGTGATCGACCACCCCCAAAACCCCCGTATCTAAAATTTTACATTCATACGTCAATTTCCAAAAAATCTTCCGCCATTGTTTTTTATGACATTTTGACTTTGGAATCGTGATCGGCGACCCCCAAAACCCCCGTATCTAAAATTTTACATTCATACGTCAATTTTCAAAAAATCTTCCGCCAATTTGTTTTTTTCGACATTTTGACTTTGGAATCGTGATCGGCGACCCCCAAAACCCCGGTATCTAAAATTTTACATTCATACGTCAATTTTCAAAAAATCTTTCGCCATTTTGTTTTCTTTTGACATTTTGACTTTGGAAACGTGATCGGCGACCCCCAAAAACCCCGTATATAAAATTTTACATTCATACGTCAATTTTCAAAAAATCTTCCGCCATTGTGTTTTTTATGACATTTTGACTTTGGAATCGTGATCGGCGACCCCCAAAACCCCCGTATCTAAAATTTTACATTCATACGTCAATTTTCAAACAATCTTCCGCCATTTTGTTTTTTTTTTGACATTTTGACTTCGGAGTCGTGATCGGCGACCCCCAAAACCCCCGTATCTAAAATTTTACATTCATACGTCAATTTTCAAAAAATCTTTCGCTATTTTGTTTTCTTTTGACATTTTGACTTTGGAAACGTGATCGGTGACCCCCAAACCCCCCGTATCTAAAATTTGACATTCATACGTCAATTTTCAAAAAATTCAACCGCCATTGTGTTTTTTATGACATTTTGATTTTGGATTTGTGATCGGCGACTTAAGGCACCCTCGTATCTAAAATTTCACATTTATACGTCAATTTTCAAAAAATCCTTCGGCAATTTTGTTTTTTTTGACATTTTGACTTTGGAATCGTGATCGGCCACCCCCAAAACCCCCGTATATAAAATTTTACATTCATACGTTAATTTTCAAAAAAATCACCTGCCATTGTGTTTTTTATGACATTTTGATTTTGCAATCGTGATCGGCGACCCCCAAAACTCCCGTATCTAAAGTTTTACATTCATACGTCAATTTTCAAAAAATCTTTTGCCGGTTTGTTTTCTTTTGACATTTTGACTTTGGAATCGTGATCGGCGACCCCCAAAACCCCCGTATCTAAAATTTCACATTCATACGTCAATTTTCAAAAAAATCTTCCATTTTGTGTTTTTTTGACATTTTGACTTTGGAATCGTGATCGGCCACCCCCAAAACCCCCGTATCTAAAATTTTACATTCATACGTCAATTTTCAAAAAACTCTTCCATTTTGTTTTTTTTTGACATTTTGACCTTGGATTCGTGAACGGCGACCTAAGACACCCCGTATCCAAAATTTCACACTCATACGTCAATTTTCAAGAAACTCGTCCGCCATTTTGTTTGTTTTGATATTTTGACTTTGGAATCGTGATCGGCGACCCCCAAAGCCCTCGTATCTAAAATTTCACATTCATACGTCAATTATCAAAAAAAATCTTCCACCATCTTGTTTTTTTTTGACATTTTGACTTTGGAATCGTGATCGGCAACCCCCAAAACCCCCGTATCTAAAATTTCACATTCATACGTCAATTTTCAAAAAAATCTTCCGCCGTTATGTTTTTTTTTGACATTTTGACTTTGGAATCGTGATCGGCGACCCCCAAAACCCCCGTATCTAAAATTTTACATTCATACGTCAATTTTCAAAAAATCTTCCGCCATTTTATTTTTTTTGACATTTTGACTTTGGAATCGTGATCGGCGACCCCCAAAACCCCCGTATCTAAAATTTGACATTCATACGTCAATTTTCAAAAAATCTTCCACCATTTTGTTTTTTTTGACATTTTGACTTTGGAATCGTGATCGGCTACTCCCAAAACCCCCGTATCTAAAATTTTATATTCATACGTCAATTTTCAAAAAAATCATGCGCCATTTTGTTTTTATGACATTTTGATTTTGAATTTGTGATCGGCGACTTAAGACACCCTCGTATCTAAAATTTCATATTTATACGTCAATTTTCAAAAAATCCTTCGGCCATTTTGTTTTTTTTTTGACATTTCGATTTGGATAGGTGATCAATGGCACCACAAAGACTCCCAGGTGCAGAATTTTACTTTAATCAGAAGAGAGTAATTAATTTCAGATAGCTCCGCCCACTCTGCATGTATGCGTAATCGTTGTCATAAGGGCACATAAATGTTAAAAGCAATCCTTTTCCCGATTAAGGAAACTGGGCGGACGCGTTCTGGAATTAACGTATTTTAATAATTCAAATGTGTGATCATTAAAAGAACAATCACCTGTATATCTATAAAAATGTTAAGTCAAGCGGCGGGTGTATTATGTCGAGATTGAGATGCAGAACTTGTCGGACCGGATAAATTAATCTGATATTTTTGGCCCGACCGTAGTACATTGAATCACATGCACATTGAATCTGTGACGTTTTCGGCCATTTTTCTTACGAAATCTGTCTGCAAACGAATTTGAAAGTGCTCGTGCCCTTGTTTGCGTGCGTCTGTCGACTCGAAATAAGCATGTGGAAGATCTAGAGAAGTCCGTTCTATAACACCCCGGTCCCAGTTGACCGCTCGCAGCCTTCAAAATTTCGTATTTCACGCTTAAAAGTGAATCTGTGGATACAACTCAGTTTGTCTGCCAGTTTGACGTTTCCCGAGATTTATTTTGCTTGTCACGTAAATCGTCATGATGACGTAAGCCATTTTTCTGTTAAAACACCGAGTGCACGCTCCTCTTCAACGGGCGATATCTCTGCACACGCTCCACTTGGGAAGAAAAACTCTCCGTCGACCGGAAATTCAATGTCGCCCCTACCAACATGCCAAAAGACAGCCCTTAATTTCGCGTATCCAGAGAGGAGTTCTTTGCACAGTTTTGCCGTTTTTAGACGATTTTCGGGTCGTTTGGTTGCCATGGGCTACTCAGCTATTAGTATATATAACTAGCTATAACGTCCGCTTACAGCGGGTCCGTCCGCTTACAGCTGATCGTCCGCTTACAGCGAGTCCGTCCGCTTACAGCGGGTTCGTCAATTTCTTTTAGTTTGAATCGCCTTTTTCGCGTCCGCTTACAGCTTTTTCATAGTTTCGTGTAAAAAGCAATCACTATCATGACGCCTTTTAGAATGTCTGATTTTATTAACTTTTGACGCATCCCTGTATATACATATATTACGTGAAGCCAATAGTATATTTTATTTAAAATTCTCCTCGATTGGTTTTTTACACAAAGCGGTACACACTCAAGAGCGAGAAAGGTAAATTAATGTTTAACATGTCATGTTAAGGTATCCAAAAGCACAATGACATCAAAAAGTCTAACATGTTGATTAAGACAGTTTACAATACTACTTTGATGTGAAAGTGTAAAAGCCTGTTAACCTTTTCAAAATCAACTATCGTTAATAAAGGAGCACGAAATAATAATAAAAGGAAAAGGCCCAAGTTTTAAAGTGAAGCCCTATTGAAGCGCCTTTCCTGTAAAAAGCGATCACTGGCATGACGCTTTTTAGAATGTCCACTTTTATAAACTTTTGAAACACCCCTGTACATACATAAATTTTGTGAAGCCAATAGTATATTAAAAACTATTTTGACACAAACTGGTACCCACTCAAGAGCGAGAAAGGTAATTTATTGTTAAACATGTCATGTTAAAGTATTTCATTGAGACAGTGTACAATACCATTCTGATGTTTTCGAATCTACTGTCGTTAAGAAAAAATGAAGTATTAAATTTAAGCCCTGTTCAATCACGTTTCGAAGAATCGCCAAATTGAAGACGTAATAAACGACTACAAGCACCCCCGTATCCAGAATTTCACATTCATCAATTTTCAAAAAACTCTTGCGCCATTTTGTTTTATTTGACATTTTGACTTTGGATTTATAATCGGCGTCCGCACACACCCCCGTATCTAAAATTTCACATTCATACGTCAATTTTCAAAAAACCCGTCCGCCATTTTGTTCTTTGACATTTTGACTTTGGATTTGTAATCGGCGTCCGCACACACCCCCGTATCTAAAATTTTACATTCATACGTCAATTTTCAAAAATTCTACCGCCATTTTGTTTTTTTTTGACATTTTGACTATGGATTGGTGATCGGCGTCCGCAGACACCCCCGTATCTAAAATTTCGCATTTATACGTCAATTTTCAAAAAACTTTTCCGCCATTTTCTATTTTTTGACATTTTGACTATGGATTGGTGATCGGCGTCCGCACACACCCCCGCATCTAAAATTTCGCATTTATACGTCAATTTTCAAAAAACTTTTCCGACATTTTGTTGTTTTTGACATTTTGACTTTGGATTTGTGATCGGCGTCCGCACATACCCCCGTATCTAAAATTTCACATTCATACGTCAATTTTCAAAAAATTCTTCCGCCATTTTTTTTTTTTTTGACATTTTGACTATGGATTCGTGATCGGCGACCTAAGACACCCCCGCATCTAAAATTTCACATTCATACGTCAGTTTTCAAAAAACTGGTCCGCCATTTTGATTTTTTTGACAGTTTGACTTTGAAATCATGATCGACGACCCCCAAAACCCCCGTATCTAAAATTTCACATTCATACGTCAATTTTCAAAAAACTCGTCCGCCATTTTGCTTTTTTTTGACATTTTGACTTTGGATTCGTGATCGGCGACCTAAGACACCCCTGTATCTAAAATTTCACATTCATACGTCATTTTCAAAAAACTTCCGCCATTTTGTTTTTTTTTGACATTTTGACTTTCGATTCGTGATCGGCGACCTAAGACACCCCCGTACCTAAAATTTCACATTCATACGTCAATTTTCAAAAAACTTCCGCCATTTTGTTTTTTTTTGACATTTTGACTTTCGATTTGTGATCGGCGATCTAAGACACCCCCGTACCTAAAATTTCACATTCATACGTCAATTTTCAAAAAACTTCCGCCATTTTGTTTTTTTTTGACATTTTGACTTTGGATTCGTGATCGGCGACCTAAGACACCCCCGTATCTAAAATTTCACATTCATACGTCAATTTTCAAAAAACTTCGGCCATTTTGTTTTTTTTTTGACATTTTGACTTTCGATTCGTGATCGGCGACCTAAGACACCCCCGTATCTAAAATTTCACATTCATACGTCAGTTTTCAAAAAACTCTTCCGCCATATTAGATGCACCATTTTTTTTTTTGAAATTTTGACATTGGGCTTGAGATCACCGACGCCAAGAGCCCCCGAGTACCGAGTTTTACCTTAATCAGAAGAAAAAGTTGATTTTGCTCCACCCACTGCGCAGTGCGTAATTATTTAAATAATTATTTCGTAGGGGCACATAAATGTTAAACGCATTATTTTTTCCCTTAAGAAAACGGCATACCCGTTTTAGAATTATTGTATTTTAAATGGAATTTATAAAAATTATAAGAAAAAATCATGCTGTATATGTGAATGATTATTACATCGACCGGGAAAATTATGTCGAGAAGTCCGGCGTCTTCTCTTATAAATTGCCGGTAAAATACACGAAATAAATACACAATATCGCATTCGAAAAAAAAATGTTTTGCCCCGGCCTGGGTTCGAACCCGACCCGGCAAAGTCATTGTATTAAGAAGCCGTCAATCTTGCCATTGGGCTATCGACCTAATGTAAATAGTTTGTTCAACTGCCATATTTATATGTAGGCTTGACTCTATGTTGAAATCTGCAATTTTTTTTTAAATCTCAGAGAAAATAGACGTGTAATCTTTAAAAGGTTATAAAAAACGTTTTAATTGTGTCCAGATAATTAATTTAGTGCCTTGTCCGTGTCCTAAAACTAAATATATTATGTGTGTTTATATGCCATGAACCTATTCTGACGTTAATAATTACATTAAGGAAACTGGGCATACGCGTTCTGGAATTATCGTATTTTAAAATTCAAATTTATAGTAATTAAAAGATATCAGCCTGTATGTAAAAATGTTAAGTCAAGCTACCGATATATAATATATTCACGGAAAGTGCACATGAATGTATGTGTGTGTACATTACATGTTATGAGCATTGCACTTGATTTATTGTGTACATGTATTTCTGGCGTATTTCGGCCATTTTTCTACGATGTCCGTCTGCATGAGGAATTTAAATCACTCGTCCTATCGATATCGTATGTCGATGAAGTTGGAATAGGAATGCGATCGGTTCAAAAATGTCTGACTTTTCGATTATGTACCTTGTTGGGCCGTCAAAACCTTCAAAATTCGGAATATAAGGCTTAAAAGTCAAACATGCAACATTTTTCGTTGGAGCTGTCAGATTAGCGAAATGTCTCTTTTTGATGACCACTACTGCATTTTTAAGTACGTAAGCCATTTTTATGTTACAAAATATTTGCGGGCTCCTCTTGAGAGCCTCGATTCTCGGGAACCCGTCCGCCAGGAGGGCCGAAAAATAGCCTACTTGTAAAAGGAAGGTGCGTTCTAAGCTTAACCGACGCGCACGACACCCTCGATTCCCTCTCAAAGGTGACAAAGCGCGCCCCGTGCAACCAATTTTCGTCGATTTTGACGGCTCGGGCGGTAACCATGGTGATTCGGATAAGCCGTATTTTCCCACGCTATTAGCAAGAATCCGCCGGCAGCTTATATTAAGGAGAATACTTCATTGATGACGTGCAACGCTAGCTATCGCGGCCCGACTATATGCATGTTTACTTTCCTATAAGAATGCTGTTGAAGATTTGTCTTTTGAAAGTACTGTCGACAGCTTTATAAAATTCTAGCTGGTCCACAAACGTTGTTCTACCCTTTCCGGTAGGTGACGCGATGAGTTTGATTAGGTTAAAGTCCCTCTGGAAGAAAGTCCGGACAGAAGAGGTCATTAGTGCGATTGCAGGATAGGCATCATTTCTGTTTATAAATATAAAATTTATTAATTACTCGACAGCGCCACCTATCATGTACAGATTTTGTGATTTTCTTTGTTGTCACTAAACCAACAGATATTTTGACTAGAGCCTACGGTTCTGAACGTGTAATACGTATAGAGACACGGGCACCCGGTATCCCTGTACCGTGTATACGTAATCTACTATCCCTGTTTTTAAATTACCCGTGTACACGGATATAAAACTACCCGTGTACACGGATATTAAACTACCCGTGTGCACGAATATAAAACTACGCGTGTACACGGATATAGGTGAATCGCTCTCGCAACCGACATACGCCACTAAATTAAAATGGCGTCAAATTTGAGATGTTGCGAAATTTTACCTGACAAATAATATAACCTGCAAAAGTCATTTCACGACTGTCATAAATATATAATAATATTCATACACCTTTTGACATCTGTCATAATTATTTTTTGACGTTTGTTATAATTGTCATTTAAAAATTTTAAATTTGTCAACAATGCTTACCCACTAAACAGTATAGCCAAATGTTATATAAAATGTAGGTGTAGAAAAAATAATATTTAATAGCTTTATTTATAATATTTATTTTGTAACTGGCTTTCATGTAATAGTATTTTACTATGGGAAGGTATATATCCTGAAATATTAATTAATTAGTTTAATTTTATTGTTTTGAAATTGTTCCGGTCGATCGAAATTTGTAGTGCTATTGAATCGTCGCCTTTGGCCGTGTCGATTGCCAAAACGACTCGACTATATAAAACTACCCGTGTTCTTTTATATGCGGATTCTATCTATCCAGCTCAATAGCAAATGATTTTCAGATATATCAAACAAAGACAGCCGTACCCGATTTAAGAAAAAATATAGTCTCTTATTCAATTATAAAGTACTACAACTAATTATTATTAGGAAACAAGTAACATGTTGCCACACTTGACAACATAAATGTAACCACGATTTTTATTCAAATATTCTATTGATATGATTTCAACAACAACAGCATGTTGTATCTGATCAACAGTCCTATCAAAGTCAGTCAACCTGATCAGTCATCTAGGCCTTCAAAGACATTTTCAACAAGTGTAGGTAAATTAGTTACTGTGAGCTAACAAACTGTTATGCTGTCAATTTATTAACCATATAATGGTTAACAAGTTTAAATGATACCTGCGAATTTTTTTTTTGTTATCTTCCAAGTCATAACGAATAGTGACAATCGCATTTTTGTTGTTGTCAAGTTACTGTGATAGTTTGATATTTACTGACCATATTTAATTCTCATACAGAGAAAGAGTGTTGTTGTTTTTGTGCAGCCCTAACTAACAAAAAATGATTAAAATTCAGCTAGAACATAAAAGCGTAACATATTCTTGACGTGGGACCGATATGGACCCAAGAACATTCACCAAAAAATGATAAATAATTTGAACAGAGCAGGAATCCAATTCATGATGACCCTAAGATGCAGAAGGCCTGTTGAAGCACAAGCCAGTGAAATCAACAAGAAAAATGTTCGCCTTAAAACACTGAAAAATGTTTTTTCAATGAATGTTGACAAGCTACAGTATTAAAAGTTTTGCACGAAGATTTAGGAATGTATAAGGTTTCAAGATGCTGAATTTTAAAACTGCCTACTCATGAATAAAAACTGCGCCAGCAACACATTTGCAAAGACAACTTAGTGGCTTTGGCTGAAGACGAAGAGCTTTTTTTTAAGAACATCGACTAAACAAGAAGCCATCCAGTGGGTTCACGATAAACCCCCACAGACGAAAAGTCCAGACACATAGAATTAATCACGACAGCTAATGGCGATGGTGTTCTGAGATGTGGAAGGAATCATACTGTTTGAATACATAAAGAAGGTTCCAAAACAGAAGAAGCTTATAAGAAAATAATCACAGACTGTTATCATCTCCATAAATTAGAAAAGCACACGAGGAAAGGAAGCAACTTCAGTCGTACTTCCCGATTTCCATACTGGAGTTATACTGCCCTCCTAAGGAAGATGGTCCCATCTGCAAAATTTGTGTTTTTCAGATTTTTATTGCTCTGTATATAGTGCAATGTGTTTTATCTATCTACTAAAGGAGATAGTCCTAACTACAGCCGATACCTTTCATAATTCACTAAAAAGTTTGTCCTATCTACAATAACTAATCGGGTTACTAAGTAAAAATGTACTATCTTTCATATGCTAAGCAAGCGTGTCCTATCTGTGAAATTATTTGCACTTCGGACTTTTTTCCTTAGTAGGCTAGTTATAATAATAGTGCAGTAAGGACAACTGAAACTGATATTGCGCTGTTGTTTAAAATTAACATAACCTAAAAACTCAAACCTCCTGTGTTTTTTCTTTGCGTCTGTAGTGTGAAGTTATTAAATGTTAATTGTGATAGTGCAAAAATAAGACAAGTGAGCTACAAAAACTAAATTCAAGTAATAAAAACATGTAAACTATTAATTTTTTTAGAATGTTTAACAGAGGCAAACATTTAGTCAGCCTTGCTTTAAATAAATCGTTCCAAGAAAAGGTATCTGCTGTTCGTAAATGCTCCAGTAACCGTAAAGAAGTAGAGACAGACCCTGATTTTGTCTTAGAAAGTGAGGAACGTCAAGATACTGATTCCGATCCTGAAGTTGACGAGTTTGAGCATAGACATAACCACAGATATTATAATAGAACGTGAAAATTGCGCAAGTATTGAATTCGTTGAAAGAGTTATTTTACCAATTTTACTTGAGAATGTTGTGGCACACATTGAGCATAAACAAAAGTTGACATATACCAAAAAGGGCCAAATACGCAAGAGGAGGTGTTTTGACACCACACCTTCTGAAAGAAAAAAAGAAAACTAGCCAGTAAAATTGAAAAGTTTCAAGTAAAGGAACCTTGTAAAGATACCTGCAAATTCAAGTGTGCCTCACTTCTCAATAAAGACCGACAAACCGCCATTAACACTCAATTTTGGCAACTTAAGGAAGAAGCACGAAAAACATTTATCTTTAATTCAACTAAAAAAGAGAACAAAAAAAGACAAACAGCAGGACCAAACTCTGCAAGACAATTTTCATATAAATATTTTTTAAAAACCGCAAATGCTCTTGATGTTCAAGTGTGCAAGAGATTTTTTTTGGCAACTTTAGGATACACCTTTAATAACGACAGAGTTTTAAAAAACGTAAGAAAAACGAATTCGAAATTAATAACGCCCAAAGCAGATGGAAGGGGATGCCAGCCGTGTCCTCATAAAATTGATAGGCATGTTATTGTGGAACATGTAAACTTATTCAATCCCGTTCAGTCGCACTATCGGAGGGAACATGCTCCGAATACAAGGTATTTACCATCAGATATTACAATACGATTTATGTACAACGACTTCAAAGAAAAAAATAAGACCTTAAAAGTTTCCTATGAATTATATAGGAAAGTGGTATCAGATGACCTTAAAATCTCTTTTGCAAAGTTAGGTCATGAGGAGTGTTGGCAGTGCGAAATTTATAATCTTCACAAGAAAGAAAATCATGAAGAGGGAACTTTGTGTGAAGAATGTCAAAAATGGAATGTGCATCATATGAAATATGTAACTGCTCGTGAGGAATATAAAAATGATGCCGACAAGAAGAATGGCCTCTTTTTTTCAGCAGACCTTGAAAAAGTATTTTTTCAAATTTGTAGTTGTTTTTATAATTTTTTATTAATTAATTGAATTTTGCAGGTTATCATGATTCCGCGAGTAGATATGTTCAAAGAAGTTGTGTTTACAAAACGCATTATTGTATTTAATGAAAGCTTTGTCCCCATCGGAAAAAAACAAAAAAGAAAACCTTTAGCTATTCTTTGGCATGAGGCTTTAGCAGGAAGATCCAAAGAAGACTTGATTTCGACCTATTATGCGTTTTTTCAATTGTACAGAGACGAAACTGAAATAACACTGTGGCTAGATAACTGCTCTGCCCAAAACAAAAATTGGACCATTTTCAGTTTTTTTGTTTATCTTGTTAATTCGCCAGAAGTATCTTTAAACAAACTTAATATTAAGTATCTTGAGACAGGACACACTTTTATGTCTGCGGATTATTTCCACCACCAAGTGGAATTATCGCTAAAGAAAAAAGGTAAAATTTATGATTTTGGTGATTTTGCAGATGCCGTAAAATCAGCAAATTTGTCAAATGTTGATATTGTCGAAATGAAAATTGAACAGTTCTATGATTGGCCAGATTATTGTTCCAAATATAAATTGCAAAAATTGCAGCCACGTGTATATCTTCACGATATGGTTTGGGTGTCTTTTGAAAGAGGAAGTCAATTGTTAGAATATAAAATTGATTTTAAAGGCGATTTTGTTAAACTTAATTTTCTCACGGCAACAGCTATAAAAACAAATCTACCAAAACCACAACCTCGCACACAATATAGAGGCATATCGAAAGAAAGAAAAGAAGGACTTTTAGCAAAGTTGTCACAAATAATGCCCAAAAATCGTGTGCCTTTTTGGCAAAACTTACCAGTTGCAATAAATGTACCTGAAGAAATTTAATGCAATAATAATGTCTTTTCTATTTAAAAAAGAAGTTTTTTATTTTGTTGATATTTGTAGCGTTTAATTTAAATTTTGTACTTCAAGAAGTTTTTTTTGCATTTCTTAAATAAATACTTTCTATTAAAAAGCAGTTTTTTTGTATTCTTTTTAGTCTTATCTACCACATGAAAAAGGTGATGATAAAAACTAATTACTTTACTAAGGATAAAAGTCCTATCTATCATAAAATGAAAATTCGGCAAATATTAGAAATGTAAATTATGTCGGGTGATAAAGCAACATGTTTTACAATGTTGTTCGAAATTTGGATTGTGTGCAGTAAAAACTGTGGACGCCATTGAAGAATTTATAAAAGTTAAAATAACTCAAAAATAGGATTTTGCAGATAGGACCTTTTTCCTAAGGAGGGCAGTATATTGGACACGTTTCAACAACTAGGAACTACATGTTACGTCAAGAAACTATTGTTAAATGTATTGTATATTATTGTTAAAAATATTTTCTAAAACCAGTTATAAATTACGGTTTCATAAAATTAATAATTTCTGTGATCGGCAGTGTAAGTATGGCATGTATTTATACTACCCTATTTGGTCTTCTTTACTTCTACAGTAAAAATAAAAACGAAAGAATTTAATTAGAATTATTAAGAAAAACTAATACGAAAAGTGCGTGTCGGGAAAAGCTCAGTGGCTATTAATAATGAGTGCAAAACGAGTGGGGTTAACAGGACTTCGTGTAAATGTTAAAGACATACAGGACCGTATTCTTAGAAAATGTAGGGTTGCTTGACCGGACGAGGCGACATGACACACACATATACATTACGTACTCACGCACACACTTTGGCTCGCTCCACGTAACCTTTCTACGACACCCATAGCCGCACAAAATATATGTATGTATATATTACAAATACATATACTTCTTATTCTCAGTACTGCCAAGTCGATATTTCTATGTGAATGGTCGTTTTCCACAGGGTAGGGAGGTGTAAACTTGCTGGAAGGGGTGGGTCAACCAATCAATGCGGTACTCTTCGACAGAATTACGGCAGTTTTTGTTGTGGTGAGTTTCCCGGACAATACAACTTTACCGACGCCAGTTTACGGTGTTCGCGCGCAAAGACGTTCTTTCACAATACTGTTTGATATTCGTTGTCGTAATCCGGGTTCGTAACCGACAATGTTTGGATGGCGACTCTATCTGGTAACAATAATTCTATAAACGCTGAAAAGACTTACAATTTGTGGGGTTTAAGAGAAGAATGGAGAAACTGGAGTGCATTCCAATGGTGCTCCTGCATTAGATCCAGGAAAGTTGTGGACAGTTCACGTGGTAGCAAGAAGAGTACTCCTGTTGTATCCGTTGCTATTATACCTTATGAAAATGTGTAAGTTATATGTTAAAGTTAATTCTATATTTAAATTAAATTAAACATATTGAGAGAAATGTGCGCAATAGTAGTAATTATATGTTGAAATTGAAAGAATTAAATTATGGGCGATTTTTTGAGGGTTTACTTAGAATAAATATTTCAATTAGATAAATAGCGTAGGTGGTTAATATACATACATGAATGGATGTATAAAAGCAGTTTTCCGAATATAGTTATTGGATTTATTTTTCTCGTTACATGAGTGTCAATTTTTGGAATAAATTAATTACCTATATTCGCTTCAGTTTCTAACTATTTAAAACTATATACTTACATATTCCTGGAAACTCCATAACAATATACCTACAGAAAAATGTGAAATACCTACAGTGACCGGACATCAACATAAAACGAGGAATGCAAATATATTATAACAAAAATTGAATTTGACATAAGGCAAAGTTAGAGTTCATATAAATAGAATTTCCAGATGTAAAAATAAAAGTTTCTGATTCAACCTCAGTAAAGTGACACTTATAACAAATCTATTCTCGAACATCATCCATCTACTACCAAAATGGTTGTTATGGCTGTATGCAGTTTTGAGATAATATACTTCATTTATTTTAGTAATTTTGAAAACATCGAAAGGTAAAGTTGAAAATAGAAAGGAATCGTAACGAAACAACGGTCGATTTTCGTAAATTAATAGCAGATCGTTTTAAATAAGGTAAATCTGTATGTATATTTTAATAAATATATCATCAATAGATACTAATACATATTCTAGTAGACTCTTATTTTAATTAAAAGCCTTAAAAACTATCTATATGACAAGGTATAAACAATTAATAACAATGACCTGTTCTTTGAAATTATAAGTACGTATTGTATATATTTCGTATCTGTTTAATAGTTCTGAATAAACAATATATTCCAAACTATTAATCATTCTTAATTGTTGTATATGTTGAATTTATAATGATTGTTTAATTATATGATCAGTTGATAAGTTGTACCTGTATAATGATTAGAGACTGGAAAATATGCATGCAATATGCACTCAAAAATCCCTAAATATGCACTTACAATATGCTTATGATGTGCATTTATTTAGGTATTATGTTTTAGGAAATTAAAATTCATTTGTCGTATTTACAAATTGTATATTTATTTATTACAATAAATTGTCGTATTTACACATTATATATTTATTTATTACAATAAATAACCATATATTTCTTTAAATTTTCCATAGTTAAATTATGTCTACGATCTGTAAGTATATGTTTATATTGGGAAAATGTTCTTTCAACATCGCAAGAGGTGATCGGTGCATTCTTTCGTAAGGGCGCTTTTAAAAATACTTTTTTGATATTACTACTTAAACTATTTACATCTGGAAACTCTAATCTAACTTTTTCAACAACCCTATTTAAACCATGAGCCAAACAAGTATCATGGATTAAATTGGGAAAAAAATTGTTCAGACTTTGAGCTGATTTTAACATACGAAGCGTCGTCAGTTATCATTAACAGAAATTTTTCAAAAGGTACTTTGTCGGGTAAAAAGAATTCGCTAAGGACTCATTAATAAACCTGGCTATGGTATGATGATTTGTTTTGTCTAAATTACCTACATTAATTAAATGTCTTTTAGATTGAGTTGAACCATTTAAGGTTCCAATAATCAAATTAGCAACCTGACGGCCCTTCGTGTCGGTAGTTTCTTCAACAGAGAGCCAAAGATTTTGGTTTTTCAACTCCTTTCTAATACCATCGGTAACATTTTCATAAATTTCGTTGATATATTTCTTGCGTAGAGCTGAGGAACTGGGTACATAAATGGGTTTATCATCGACTTTGCAATAAGTTTTCAGGAATTCTTGAAATATCGGATTGTCCAATTTATGTAAAGGAATATTACAACCCACAAAAAGATTACACAAATCTTTGGAAAATGCTTCTTGTGGATTCTTCGAATTATTGAGAAAACTTTCGTCCAAAAGTTGCTGACGCGGTTTATTCAAATTTTCAGAAACCCTGTTCTGATGAAATGTTGTGTTCAAATGTTGCACTACTTGAAATTTCTTCTGGCAGGTAATCTGTGTAACAAATACATATTTTTAACACTCAGTTATAATAATTATTATTGATTACTATATTATTACAAAAACTAGAAAATTAAATTGTCTGGTTTTGTAAAGTTCTCCAGTTGTTTAAATTTGATTGATTTTGGTGTTTATGATAACGAAATATTACAAAGATATATTAGCTTTAAAGAACATAAAATTAAACATATCTAATAATAATTTATTATGAAATTGTTTCATTATATTTATGAACACAAAAAAAATCTCATAATTGTAAAACTTGTTATTGACAAAATATTTCAAAATTTAACTTACCCTTTTGTCGCAGAGTGTGCACAAAACACTTTCTTCGTCAATAATTTTTAGTGCACTGCAATCACTTATCCAATTTTTTATTAGAGATGATTTCGCTTTAGCTATCTTCGGCATTTTCAAAACTTTTTAATTCACTTTTGTTTCACCAAATAGCACAGACCTTAACACATTTACGAATGAACAAACAATGAAGGAAATTATTTCTTTTTCTTATATTGATATTAGTCGTACGGTATAATATACCTACACGGTATAATATACCTACATTTCTAAAAAGGATTTCTTACGTAAGTTCTAATTGCCCTGTAAACCGATTATCAGTATATTTAAATCCTATTTTTGGGAAAGTCCATCTCATTATTAATGAGATGGACTTTTAATGAGTCATTAATGCAAAGTTGAAGGAATGCAATCCCTTCACGTTTACACAAACAAATTAAATATCTTTAAATATCAGATTTTATTATGGTTCTTATGAAAATGGCGAATATATGCATACATATGCAAAATAATTATGAAATATGTACGTGCATATGCAGTTATGGTAAAGTGTCCAAATATGCATTATATGCACTAAAAAAAATGGTAAAAAACGTATTCTGAGTGTAGAAAATGGATAAGTACACAGTACAGAAGGGATATACCAAAAAACAACAAATATGCATTTTGCATAAAATCCAGTCTCTAATAATGATATAAACGTATTATCACTTATTGAACATGTCACAGAATAAGTAGGAGTGTTTCAAATATTGCGCCAAAATGATACATATTTTTAAAGCCTGTTTTACATGAACATGAACAAAAATTGAAGAATGTAATACAATAATCGACGTCAGTTCCAGTTCATGAATTAATTGGTGAACTAATTCATGAATTAGAACATGTTCTAAAATATCGTCAATTTTCTAGTAAGTTTTAGTAACTTTAACATTTTTATGTTAGATACCAACCAGCACCACTCTTTATTTACGTCCTAAGTGATTAAAAATTTACTGTTACAGATTATTACGGTTGGTCAACATGATATTCATGAACAAATCCATGAATTTATTGTTAAGTATAAAATGATTCAAGATCATCAATTTATTTGTATATAAATTCATGGATTAATTCATGAATTAATTGACAAATGTAAAACAGGCTTAAGAAATTTTATACTTTTTGCTTAGGCAAATTTAATATGGAAAAATAAGTAGGTATACGTGAGATCTGCAATATTTTATAACTAAACAAAAGCGTAAGCAGTGAACATTTTCTTACATTTTGATTTGCTTTATTATATTTTACTGTGTTATTAAATACAATACAAACCCTTAGATTTACAATCCAAACAGCATCAATGATTGGTACACTGAAGAGGACGTAAAAGACTTTTAATTATGTACAAAATGTTTACACTACAAACTCCAAAAATGGGAATAACAGTACCTAATTGTAATGATAATTTCCAAATAACAAAGTAAGAAAGATATTATTGCAATGATAATATATACTAAAAAGAGGGTAATATAGAACAGGCAAAATCGCATAATTAAAGAATATAAAGGAACAGGCAAACTAAGACCTCCTAAACAACACGGGCATTCAAAACTAAGCGAATTATAGTGCAACCAATTCAATGTGGCCGGTCTAGCAGCACGATCGTTTTGAAAGGTACACTCGGAGAAAAAGTATTATGGCGAATAATTCAAAAGTTTGACATTTATATTAATAATGTAAACAATGGTGAATGCGAGGTTATGACTTGGTTTTTAAGTTATAAAATAAAGGCTTTTTATTTAGTTGTTAATATTTGGTTTTATATATATCTTATATATCTTAAAATAATAGGTTGACATACATATGATGTCTACATAAACAAAAGTAGTAACCATTATGAAGATTAAAATAAAAATATTATACTCTCTTTACACATTTATTGATTACATTACAATATAAAATATATGTGTGCATTTCAAGTATTAAACTAATCATATATCAAAGAAAAACATATTTTTTTAAACATTGTTTTAATCAGAATCACTGATGAATGAGGTATCACTATCCGATTCACCTATGTACATGAATAATAAAACTCTCTTCCTCATTGTCGAACGGCTGATCTTTTGTCATATATTGTTTTCTAATTTTGTCTATGTGGTTACATTCTGCTCTCCACAAGTCCGGAGTTATATCATTTACTGCCCCGTGAATGAGATTGTCCATATTTGTTGTTACAATATTGTGTGAGGCTATTTTTCTCTTCACTATACTCCAAATTAGCTCTATTGGATTCAAATCACAGTGATACGGAGGAAGGCGTAATACAGTATGACCCTTGGATTTCGCATATTCATCAATTTCATATAGTAGCATTGGTTTGTACCTCTTAACGATTTATAGCAGTTCGTATTTTAACATATGTGACTGGTATGGTATGTTCATCGATTGTAGCCAAGAAATTATGACATCTTTCATTGATGATGTAGTAGGAAGCCTATTTATTTGTACTGAATGGTAGGGTGCATTATCCATAACGATTATTGCATTGTTTGGTAAATTTGGTACCACTTCCTTTTTAAACCATTTTGAAAAGTTCTCAAAATTCATTTCGTCGTGATAATCACCACTTATTGTTTTAGATTTAAATAAAAGCAAACCATTTTGAATAAAACCCATACTACCTCCACAATGACCTATTATCCATCTTTGGCCTGCCCCATCTTTTTTCAAAACATGTTCATCAGGGCCTTGCCAACACTTCGAAACAGTATAATTTTTATGTACGTAGCTTTCGTCTAAATATACCGCGGGATCATTTAAATTCTAAATTAGAGTAGGTTGTGAAATTTAAATTAAATTGATATATAAGTACTAATTTACAATTTGAATCGTCAAAGTGACGTTTCAAAATGTTTGATTTAGAACATAAGATTTTTCTTAATGAAAGTTATTTTCAAAATGCCTTTCCTAATTTTCCTGCGGATTATCAAAAATTAGTCCAAAGAAATGTACACATGTGTGGCGAAATTTCGTAATGTTGGAACTGTAGGTAGGAAAGCTGGTAGTGGCGCACCCAAAAAAAGGACTCCTGAGATTGTGGCAGATGTTGCAGAAAGAATGGAACAGTCTCCCAAAAAATCTCTTCGCAGATTAGCCCAAGAAATAAACCTTTCATATGGAACTGGTCAAAAAATTTTAAAAGAAAATTTAAATCGTTATCCCTATAAGATTAACGTCGTTTAAGAGCTATTCCCTCGAGATTTTCCTGTACGAATAGAATACTGTCAGTGGTTTTTGAATAATTTAAATAACAACAACACTTTGAATTTAACATTTTTTTCTGACGAAGCATGGTTTCACCTATCCGGCTATATAAACAAACAAAATATGCGTATTTGGTCTTCGGAGTATCCTCATGAGTTTATTCAATCGCCTCTCCATTCGCAGAAAATTGGTGTTTGGGAAGCGGTTTCTAGAAGGCGTATATTTGGACCTGTGTTTTTTGAAGGAACGATAAATGCTGAGAGATATCGAAATAATCTTTTTTTACAAAATCTTCATGATGACGAACTTTTACATGGGTATTTCCAACAGGACAATGCAACAGCTCACAACAGCGAGTTTTATGATAATCCAGTCATTGAATTTCCGCCTCGCAGTCCGGACTTAACGATTCTTGATTATTTCATTTATCCGTATCTGAAAAACACAGTTTACAAAAATAACCCACAAAATCTTGAAGAACTTCAAGAGGCAATTTCTAATGCAAGTAACGCTATAACCGTTCAGATGTTGGCAAATGCTTTTGAAAATATGAAACGGAGGGTTAAGAGTTGCATTGCAACAGGGGGAGAACACTTTGAACACCTTTTGTAATTCACAATAAAACTAATTTATCTTGTAATGCTTTCATTTCCATTAAATTTAAATCGATTACACATAAGATTCACAAATGTCACAAAGTGTAACATAACCGCAAATTTCAATTAATCAATAATTGACATTCTGGACAACCTAATAAAAAAAATCCCGCCTGCTATAATTTAGAATTTAAATGATCGCGTGGTACAACAGGTCTCTTATGTTCACCAAGTTCATCATTGGCTTCTAGGGAACGTAAATAACGAGCTCTCCATACGACAATATCATACCGCTCCATCAGATATGTTCTATTAGACTCGCTCTTTTTATATTTAAATCCCATATCAGTTAAAAGTTTCCGTAATGTTTCTTTCGAACCTTTGAATTGGGCTACATTTACCATGACCGCATGTAGAACACTTAGAGTTGGCACTGTCTTATCAACTGCATATCAGGAATGAATTTTATTGCGAAGTAAACATCTACAACATAAAAACAATGATATAGTTAATACTCATACAAAATACGTGGAGACCTTTTGACAGAGCTGGTACTAAGAATATCCATCGATGAACATTGTGATTCAGCCTGAGATGCTTCATTTTCCTTGTTATAAATCGTTTGTTTAATTCGCCGAATTGTTCTCTCGGATTTCCCTGTCATTGCTGATACACGAGTTATAACCTGGTCAACAGAAAATGTATATCTTTTTGCCGCCTTTTCATTCTCGCAAAATGTGATAATATTGTGCAGCATTGCGAACGCTTCGCTCTTGTCAGATTTTCTCTTAGGCATGTTTGTAATACCTGTATCTGTAAAAATACATTATATGTATATCTGATACAAATGACAGCATCATTAAAATTAATATTACTAACCTTGAAATCAGATGAAAAACGCTATAGTGCTGAAAAGAACAGTTAATAGTGAATATAAAACGAAACAGGATGAAAATAGAAACAGGAAATGAAAAATAAACTCGATAAACTAATGAAATTACAAGATAACCAAACTAGTTAATTCAAACAACGCTGTCAATGTCAGAAATAGATATGATGTTTTATCTCAGAGTGTACAACAGCCGAATATATAGGTCAAGAAGGTGAGGGGCAAGGGGTTTTCGATAATAGTTCGCCTATTGACCGCCGGCCAAATTGGTTTGTGGTTCAAAATAATACTGATGTAAAACTAACCTCTTATATAAAAACAGCTGACTACCACGATTAAATGAAATGAATTGAAGAATGGTTTGAAGAAGTAACACATAAATTGCCAGAAAATGCTGTAATAGTCATGAACAATGCATAATTTAATTTACGTAGAGTGGAAAGGCTACCACTTACAAAAAAGAATATGGGATGAATTAATGAATGATGTAGAACCGTTTCTTATTTGTAATAGAAATACTGATAAAAATGATTTATTATTGCCCAGTGAATCATATTAATGACTGCATCTAATTTTTAAATTTAACAACCAACCTAATAGAAATGTATTTGATTTAATAATAGTATATGCATATTACTTTCATACTGAAAGAAAAAATTTCGTGAAATATTTATATGCTCGAATTTACCAGAATAAGTTACGTCAAGTATCACTCTTAACTCTGAGTAGATTTTACATATTAATCCAAAAGCAAAATTGGTATTGTCATTTTTTAACTCTTAACACTTATTATTTAGAACAAATAATAAAATTTAAAATTGTCAAATTACTACATGGTGCTACATGCTCAACTGATATTTATATTTCATGGCGATGACATACCTCAAGATGTCACTATGTTGCCTAGTATTTGCTGTCTAGATGTCATGTTATTGATAACTGGAAAATAATTATGCATGTTTCTAAGGTTATACTATTGTTAATTCATTGCTTACGTTTTGTATTCTCAAGACTGGCTAAGACTTTAAGAAAGCAGAAAAAATAATTGTTCGCTACCATAATTACCTATTACGGAAGAGACTGCCATCAAGAAAGGGAGTGATCCTACTTTAATACAGATAATAGGCTCAAACCACTGACTGAATTGATGATAATTTTACTTTTTTGAATTGAGTCAAAAATATAAGAAGTTAAAAAATTAGTTTAAAATTTAATATTGCCCAATAAGCATCAACGTACGCAACCTCATTTGGCCTATACCTCTACGATAAGACAGGCAAATACTATGCATATGAGATGCACTATACATAATTAATTAATCATATTAATAGTAATGTAATATTTTTTAAACAATGCCATTAGCAATAAGCAATTATAATTTTAGGTGGTTTAAATAAATCATAATTTCAGTAATATCATAATACTATAAAATAGTAAGACCTCTTTTTAGTGAACCTTCTTCATTAAAGGACTAATACAACAGATTTCAATAATATCAAAAGATCATTGTTACATTCTATTCAATAAGAAATTTTGTAATTCTATCAAATTAAAAGGCACTTGCACCGTTTGCATCCACAACCAGAACGGCTTTGAAAGAGTTTCATTCCATTTATTTAGTTTGAAATTCTATATATTCCTTTAAGGCCATTCAGATACACTAAGGAGCGTTTTTAAGTTTGTGGAATGGAGGGATTTGATAGTAGTGGGAGAGTTCTTTCGTGTGGTAACGTGTTCACTGGTACATTACATTATCGTAGATCAAGCAACTTAATTGGATAGAAAGTGTAAAATTTGGAGAAAATCGAGTACCGCGCCGTGATCAAGTTCCTTACAAAACGAAGAAAATCTGATCGTATCATACTGGAAGAAATGTCATCGGTTTGCGGATATTTTTACCCGGGTAAAGCTATGGTTTTCAAGCACCTTTATTTTAAGCAGGTTAGGAAATTACTTGAAGACAACCAACGGCCAGGGGTGGCCTATCGAAGTAACCAATGACTTGTGAAAATAGTCGAAAAATTAATAATGGAAGATGCTCAGCTAAAGAAGACACAACCCGCATGAATGACTGAAATATCTGATATGACCAGTTTTAAAATTCTTCATGATCATCTTGGTATGACTTAAGGTTAGCGCGAGATGGGTGCAGAGAATGTTCACGCCGCGCCAAAAATAACAACTCGTGGAATGTTCCTGTGCGTTTTTGGACCTCTGCAATGAAGGCAGGGATAGTGTATTGAGTCGAATTGTTACTGGGGATGAAACTTGGATTCATCACTATGAACTTCAATTTAAGCAAGACTCCATGCAGTGGCATAAAAAAGGCACACCACCACCCAAGAAGTTTAAGGTACGACAATGGGTTAGAAAACTCATAGCTAGAGCTTTTTGGGATTCAGAAGTATTCCTTTTAATTAATTACAAAAATGCAGGCGTTTTCATAACTCTTGTCCGACAATGCTCCCGTCCACAAGAGTGGAGCTGCACTGGCTGTCCTGCATAAAGTGGATTTCTAGCGATATTAAACTGTTCCCTAAAATGAAAATATAGCAGCTGCCTGGGTAGAAATTTACAAGAGATGAAGTAATGACCGAAATTTCGGCGTATTTTTCAGACAAAGGTAAAACATTTTTTTATGAAGGCATACGCAAGTTAATTGAAAAATCTGAGAACGTATTAGGGTTGCAGGTGAAATAATTTTTATTACGTATGTGTGTTTCAAATTATACAAAAGTATTTTTTAAACGTAGTCTAAGTACTTCCATTTCCTTAATAAATCTCTATAGAATGTGCATACTTATACTACGTATAAGAAAATAAAAACGCTCTCTCGTATTAAAAAAATTGTCGTAAAATGAATTTAATAGTTCTTTAAGGAAATTAAAATCGGTAGACCGGCAGTAGTAGTTTACTTCAGCGAGAAAATCGACATTTAGCAATATATGTCAACTACTAAGTTACAAATTTATAAAGAACTGAAATGTGCTCAAAGGGAAATTATTAAAAAGTTTTTCAAAATTCCTACCGGAAATAGGTCTTTTATTGAAAATCTGTTTTTTTGCGAATATCTCGCAATTCATGATTTCTAGACATATACATTATGTGTATAAAAGTACATATTTAAAGCTCGATTTTCAATACTTTTTGTATAAAAACACTTTCAAAATTCGGACCGAGAAGAACTTTTTACTCTTACCGAATAGCGATTTCGTAAATTACGCATTTTATATATATTTATCAAAAGTATAAAAGTATTTAGAGCTGGATTTGGAATAAATTTTGTATAAAGGTAAATTCGAAATTCGAACCGGAAGTAACACTTTTACTCTTACCGAGTGGAACTTTTTTGCAAATATCTCGCAAGATAAGCATTCTATAGGGATTTGTTAAGAGAATATAGGTACTTAGAATAGGCAAAATTCTCAAATTAATTAAAACCAATCAAATAATAACTTCTATCACAAATTTTGAAAAGTCTAGTTGACATCACAATGAAAACGGTGAGGCTATTCAATTTTTAACGACTCTCGGCGTTTCCAACTAAATTATTAACTATGTCACCATGTGGTTCTACGAAAGGTAAATGTGATATCATCTTGCAAATTAGGCAATGTCTTATTCGCTTTTTTTATGTGCGTAAATGCAGGACGAGCAAGATAAGTTGCATCGCTTCATACAGATGTATTATTTAAATATCTTGCAGCGAAATAGAATCGAAAAGCTCAGATGATAAATAAATATTTGTTCTTATTTATTTTATATTATTACGGTAGGGATTGCAAATTCACTTTAAACTTGATAAATTCAATCCCTATAAGAAAAAGTCACGTTTAACTTCAAATGAAAAAAATATTAACAAGAAGGAATACAAGAGAGCTACGGTGTATTATGAGCAGTGCTGCCGGATCCATACGTCTGCCTTACCCGCATAAGCGCATGAAAAATACCCGCTTTTACCTGACATTTCAAATAGAAAGCGCCAAATTTAAAAGTGGTCTAAAATATGTAAGATATTTTAATTGTTTTATGTGAAAATACCCGATTTTACCCGCTTCGCAATTTTACCCGACAGTCTGATTAAAATACCCGCGTTTCGGGTAAAATACCCGCAATTGGCGGCACTGATTATGAGATTGTCAGGGTTGGAGACGCAGGCTAGGTATTCAAGATGTGATGGCTGCACAATAAATTGTATAACTACATTAACACTTTCGCGGGCAGTAGGTTAAAATTTTGATCGTCCTGTGGGACAGTACAATTAAATTTTGCAATGTGCTGAGGAAGATGCTGGACCAATTATATGGTGTTTAATTTTGAAAAAAAAACATTTTTTAGCAAAAAATTACCCTGACTGCATTTGCAAACACGTCCCTGTAAATAGACTTTTGCAACCCTTTTGCACGTGTCTGCAATTGCAGACATGGATGTTTCAATAAAAAATTAACTTTTATTCAAAAAAAAATACATTTCATAATAACATACATATAAACTCTGTTGTTATGTGGACTCCTTATGAAAATCTTCAAAACATTTGCCCTGGCAGAGTGGTATTCCATCACAACCTTTACAACACCAAGAAGTTTGACCACTACGCTTGTTTTTTGAACATTGTCGACATCTTAGGAAGTAACTTTTCCGGCCATAGTTGTCTGGCACAGGTATTTTTTCCAGAAGGTGACTCAAATTATTATTTTCTACAACATTTGCCGAGCGGCGTCGATTATCATGTAGCAAGCCTTTTCGTACAAGTTTCCGACCATCAGATAAGTCAAAGGGAATTCCCAACAGTTCTTTTATAAGAATATCTCTAAACTGAAGCAAGGTTATTCCTTTTTTATTTGCCTTTACATGTATTTCTCGATGAAGCAAATAACTGTTTATAACTGTGACGTCAAGAAGGTGAAACAATACTTTCTTATACCAGCGGACTGATTTTCTCGGACAGCTATAATAAGAAGTCAACTGATCAGCTCTGTCTACTTCTGACATAAAGTCGTAACGGGCAATTTCTATTGGTTTGTGCTGCGTCTTGCCATAAGAATTTGTTACCTCGATCATTTGTGGTTGGAATTTAGTAGTTATGCATAGCACTTCCCGCTTGTCCCGCCATTTTGAAACATAAACATTTCCGCGTCTTCTCCAGATATGTTGCCCCTTTTTCAACTTGGTGGCGGTGACCACCTTTGTGTTTTCTCGTCTGTTACTACGTAAAGTACCAGTAACATGTGTTTTATGTCGAAGAAGCTTGTTTGACAAAGGAACGCTATTGTAATAGTTGTCCATTACTAGGTGGTGGCCCTTATCTAAAAATGGTTCCATAAGTCGCAAAACAAGAGACTCCAATTTTTTCGTGTTTTGGTCTGTGGGGTTTTGTTTTCCTTTGTATATTTCGATATTGTGATTATATCCGTTAGGAGAACAGAGTTCAAAGAATTTTATTCCGTACATTGCTTTCTTTCCCTTTATGTATTGCCTGAAACTGAGTCTACCCCGATGTAACAGCAATGACTCATCTAAAGAAAGCGCTTCTTCAGGGGAGTATGCATTTTGATAGTTCCGAATCAGTTCCTTCAAAAGATCACTAATCTTGTCCAGTCGATCTACACTTTGAGCTCTGTTATGACAATTGAAGGAACGAAGCAGTTGTTCGAACCTACGACCACTCATAGTACTCGAAAAAACAGGGTGATAATACAACGAATCGTAAGAAAAAAGTTTTCTCAAAATGGGAAATTTTATTTGTCCTAGCAAAAGGCATAATCCCATGAATTTCTTCAGTTCTTCAGCATTTGTAGGTTTGAAGGAGGATGACCTTGAGTGCTTGGGTTTTGGTCGTTCGGTATTTGATAGATTTGCACCATATTCATTTGTTTGGTTGACAATCTTATCTATTATTTGATCAGTCCACAAACAATTCAATACTTCGTAGGGTGTGGGTAAATTATCAAAGTGCAATTTTACTCCAGAAGAAGAAGTGTCAAATCCATAGTCGGGAACATGTTTCATTGTTTCTATCCATTCCTCATTGTCACTATTAGTCTGACTTTCAGAGTCGCTCGTCTGCTCACCGCTTTGTGGAGAATTGGCCACATCACGTTGGTTTTCGCGATTGTCGTCAGAATCACTTGTTTGTTGGTTGTCTTTGTCAGACTCACTGTCGAGATCGTCTTGAACACATAATGATAATTCATTACTGGAACTGGCGATTGGCAATTCATCGTCATTGTCCCAACCATCATCGGATTCGCCTGATAAGCCACTTGGAGTTGAAACTTCGTCAAAAAGTCGTAACAGACGTTCCTCTTCTTTCTTGTCCATTTTGTGACTGTAGAACCGGAAAAATCTTTTTTATTTTCAATAATGTAATGGTACGTTGTTATTACTTACGTCACATGCTATAAAATTACTGGGAGAGAATAAAAATGTCGCAGTGCACAATCATTCAAATTATTTTGCTGCTAGTGGGCAGTAGACGCCGCTAACAATGCAAGCACTGGCACTTTGTAACTGCAACTGCAGACAGATGGTTTTTAATGGCGGGGGAACATGGGACTTGCGCAGAGACATTGTGGGTCTCCTCAGGACAGTACCTCGTAAATGAACGGGTACACAGGGATAGTAAAACGTATACAGCATTAAGAATACATTGCCAAGCGTCTGTTGTAGCAGACGCATCGTATGGTGGTCCCTCAACTGCGTCTGCAATTACAGACACGTCCCGCAAGGTATGTCTGCAATGACAGACACGTCCGTGAATGTGTTAATGTGCATCAAATAATTATGAAACACACACCATTGCATTGTCAAATGATCCGTTCAATTCTTCTAAGGAAAAACATTTTTTTTATTAAGGATTTACTTTCCGAGATAGTGTGTAAACAGCAAAGTTGGTCGATTTTCATACATTTGTTCTGTCATTTATTTGGATATATTCCTTTTTAAATTAATTTCTTTTAGGACATTTAAATTCACCCCAGTGAGCGTAAATGTATTTTATGTATTCCCAAAAATAGTTAAAAATAGAAGCCGTACAAACTTTTTTACAGGAATCTTTCGTTATTAATTATTCTACTTTTGCAACGTGTCTTATTTGCAGGTTATTATTTGGTTTCCATTTTCTATATCAATTGTCATCACTTTGCTTTTCGTTATATTTATTTCCATTTTTAAACTCTCACTTTTGTATACTATTTGTTGTACTTTCGTCAAATCATCCTCGTATATACCAGGTGGGCACTACACGACTTTCTTATACGTATGCGTTTTCGAATTTTTTATGTAAAAGTTCCAAAATAAGTTACAAATACTTTTACCTTCTTCTACAAAAATTACTCCAAATTCAACTCTAAATACTTTCATACTCTTAATACAGTTTAGAAAGCATAACTTGCGAAATTGAGCTTTAAATTCTTTCAGCCTCTTAACAAAATAACACATTTACTAACACGCTGTTAGTAAATGTGTTACTTCAGGTCCGAATTTTGAAAATTCTTTTATACAAACACTATTCAAAATTCTATTCTAAGTACTTCTAGTCTCTTAATAAATCTCTAAAGAATGCATACTTTGTGAAATATTTGCAAAAAAATCCTACTCGCTAAGAGTAAAAGTATTACTGTCGGTTCGAATTTTGAAATTTTATTTATACAAAAAATATTCCAAATCCAGCTCTAAATACTTTTATACTCTTGATAAATATATATAGAATGCATAATTTACGACATATTTGCAAAAAATCGCTATGCGATAAGAGAGTAAAAAGACGTACTTCCGGTAGGAGTTTGGAAAAACTTTTTTAATAAAAATTTTCTCAAATTCTCTCTTGAGTACATTTGAATTCTTTATAAATTGTTTAAACTTAGTAGTTGACGAAATATTAGTAAATTTCGATTTATTCACTGAAGTAAACTACTACTTCCGTTCCACCAATGTTACTGAAAATCTAATCAGATCTCAAGAGGGAGATTATATTCGTAAATATAAAGTTTGGTACTGATAACTGATAACTGTGATCAGAGGGAAAGACACACACACACACACACAGCCAGAGAGAGAGAGAGAGAGAGAGAGAGAGAGTGGGAGGGGGGGAGAAAACCCACCTTTTCGGTATTAGGGTACTTCCAAACGTGAACATCTGCGAAAATCTGTTAAAAATTTTGGTTATTACAGTATGTATAAGAAAGTAAAAATTTAAAAAGCATTTTGTCAAAACGACAAGACAAGTGTAATAAAAATTTATTAGCAAAACCAATGTGAAAAACAAGAATATATACTGATGCACACAAAAGCCTTTCATAATAATACTCCTTATACACATACGTAAAATAAATTCCATTAACGTGAAAAAATACTTACACATTATCGATTATTTCTCTTCCCATAAATATTTCAGCTCTACCTGAATTAAACCTCGTCATAATTGACTGCAGTTAGAAATAATTTATAGACTTCGCTATTTTTATGAAATTAGGGAATTAGGTTCCTATTTGTACAGATAATGAATTGCAATGTCCTATTCATAAATAAGTAAATATAGAGCTGAATATGATTGAACTACTTAGCATATTTGCTACACAACTCTATTGTTAAAATGCTAAAAAAAATTATCACAAATTTCCATATTGAGTATAGCACAATTTCAAATAAGTATATTTTTGAATTGATCAACAAATGTAAGGATCACTTTAATAAACTTTGCCATGATGCACTGATGCATTGCAAATAATATTATATATGAATTATTTGTTATTCTACAAGAAAAATTAGGTTTAGTTCTTTAAGCTTTCTAGTGATCGAGATATGGAGGTTGAAAATCGAAAATGTTCGTTTTTTTAATATACAGGGTGTTCCTAAATATCATGTACATAAGGAAGGGGGTAACTATTTGGTTTATTTTGTGCGTAAAATTTCATATAAACATAGGTCTGCAAACGCTTCGTTACCAATATGCAGGGTGTTGAAATTTCAAGAATTTTTCACTTTTTACTGTATAGCTCCTGCAGTTTTTGAGATATTTTGTTCAAATTTGGAAGGTAGGTTACGCTATAAGGCCTGCATCATTAGACATGCCAAATGATTATGTAAATCTAGAGGGTAATAATTTTTTCGGGGTCATGCCCTCTTTTCTCACCCTGAACTTTTTTGCGATGCGCCACTGCTAGATTGTAAAATACGCAATAAATTTTCTGTCTTGTTTAGAAACTTTTTGATCTCTTATATTTTTTTCTTATCTCTGACCGTTATCGAGCAAAAAAAAAGAAAACAATTTTCTGTAATTCGCCAGAGAAAATTGAATTTTTTAAAATGGTCTAGCAGGCTCTGGCTTTATTCAGATAATCACTTGAGTTTATTAATTTGACAATTGACATTAGAAATCGTAAAAAAACTGCAGGAGCTATACAGTAAAAAGTGAAAAATTCTTGAAATTTCAACATCCTGCATATTGGTAACGAAGCGTTTGCAGACCTATGTTTATATGAAATTTTAGGCACAAAATAAACCAAATAGTTACCCCCTTCCTTATGTACATGATATTTAGGAACATCCTGTATATGATAGGTATACAAATTTTCAGGTCAATCATTAGTTATAAAATTAAAAGCTCTTTCAATTTCATTTAACATGTTTGGTGCATACATCTCTAGCAGTTTTCACCATATTTATGATTTTTATAGTATGTAGTGTGAGATAAGAATATGTTAATTCTTCTCTTTAATAATAGCATGAGTTACTCCAACCATCCAATAATCGTTTTATTTTTCAGAAAATATGTTAGTAAATGTTTTGTATCTACATTTATGCAATAAAACAACCAACGAAAGTAACTTCAGAGAAACCCCAACATACAACCCGAGCCATTAAGTAATAAATGCCTAAAATACGAAATAATAAACGTAAAAGTATTCACAAATCATCTAGAAGAAATGTTCACACTATTTGCAAAAAATTTCCATTGGGGAAAACAACCATATTACTAAATGCTTTTTAGCTGTAAATGGTCATAATTAGGGCGCGGACTTGACCGATTTAAACTACGACGAAGTTACAATGGAGCAAAGAAATAATGTAAACAACACACGCTTACTGAATAGCACTAATTCATATGGTGAACTGCAACATCTATTTAAATTAAATTTTCATTCATATTTAGTTAGTTTCGTTTTTTCATTGTTTCGACTGTTAATTACGTACTTCGTAATTTTTGTAATAGTCTGTTTAATACCGGTTTATTGAATCGACCTCTCCCAATTATCTAGACGTAAGTGTGCACTGGATTTCGTTTAGTTTCAATAACATACGCGTACATTTTTAGTTACCATTTATTTAGATCTAGAACGTTTATGTTACTTTTTCGGATATGAAAATGAATTGTCAGTGATTCCAAAATTTATTACAAAGTCTGTAAAATATCGTTACAGAATGCCAAAATATCGCACGTTCGTCACTTATCTTTGCTAAAACATACACAGAAGTAGTTTTTATGCAGAGAATTTCTATAGTTTACAAAATTTCGTTACTTGTTTAAATGACGATGCTCGAAGTATTTCTGAGTGCAAGGAACAAACACAAATCCCAAATTTAAAAAATCTGTTGTTATTCCTTCAGGAACACTTTGGAAATTTGCCTAAACTAATGACATATTTTGAAAATCGAGATCTCAAATTAAAAGATGGATTAACCACATTAGATGTGGGCTATTAATAATTTCAAAAGTATTCCAAGTGACTTCGGATGAGGCCTTCGGCAAAAGTTAGACGCAGTTTTTAATAGAAATCCAGATTTAATAACAATGCGGCAATTGTGTGTGCCAAATGCGCTGAAATAAAAGAATATTTCCAGTACGCACCTATACCCAGTTGCGATGTAGAACGGACGTTTTCTATCTACAAGGATGTACTTAATTCAAAGAGAACAAGTGTTACAGAAGAGAAAATGAACAAATAATAAGGTATTTTGTATTTTATAGATCACCAGCCACTTGTTATCCAATTATATAAATAAAATTAAAAGCTCTTTAAAAACATAACATTTCAATAGTGCGCCCATGGTATAGTCATCAACCGTTCGTGTCCGCGCCCTAGTCATTATTCAGAGGTATTTGAATACATTTATGCAACAGTCAACAAGTTCGTGTCACAATACTTCTTTAATTTTTTCAGATCATAAATCATTATGAACAGTTGTTTTGACATGTTATCTATTTTAGGCTTGCAAGTTATATTTACGTCTACTGTAACTTGAGTAATTTGACAAATTCTGATAATGGTATTCCGAAAGTTTATTTATTAATGCTATTCCTTACTTTCGGATATTGTGGCGATATCTTTTAAGATATCGATTTAAGAGTTACGAGTTTGTTATCTAACAATAATATTTAGAACAACATGGAACAACCGTTTCAATTTGTTTTCGCAAACAAGAAGGACTGACTTTATACTTTTGGATTTTGATTTAATTATCTCGGCATATTTTGAAATTGTTTTCGAGATAATATGGAACAATATTTAGAACAACTAACACAATCTGGAATAACATAAGTATTTCAGTTTTCGATAAAAGGGCGCCAACTTCACAAAGGCGCGGTAATACATTTGTGAATTTCAAATGGGACGGAAAGGTGCTCTGAATGAAAGATAAACAAAAACATTATATTTTAATTTTTTAGTAACTGATTGAAAATACTTATTAAATATAATTTTGTCATTTAGCTATTTCTAATTAGCATTTTCATGTTTTACTGTCCAAACAGATTTGTTTTTAATCTCAGAGAAGTACCTTGTATATTTGATTACACATCTTTTATGTTCATTTAGCGCCGCCTCCTGTTCATTTTAGAGAAAGATACTTTGTGTAGCGTCTGCAAACGTTACTTAAGGCTTTGTTCCAGATTGTAGAAACTCCGATTTCAAACAGGCGCGTCCTGTTTTCTCCGATTTTTGTACACCGACGTACGTTTTGGATCGTCGTGCTAATCGCAAATGGTGCGAAATTTATGTTAAGTTGCAGCCGTTAGGCCCTCTGATTTATGAGTGTACCGTGCGTTTAATTTGTTGAATCGACACTAGACATGTGTGACTCAAATCCACGTGGACTTGTAACCATAAATATGCATAAAATACAGGCTATTTCAGGTACGAGATAAAATTATTATTCTTCACCCAAAATATTACGATAAGTATTTCTTGTCCTTTTACTATGTAAATTATTATATAAAAAATTAACAAAAAATGTATATAAATTCCCAAAATTACGTCTGTAATAGATATTTATTTAGGTAATATAACAAACACAAGTATTTCTAGTCTGTAGTATGTAAATTATTATATAAAAATTAACAAAAATAATAGGGTGTGGCCACCACACTACTTATACATGAGTTTTTCAAATTATACAATTTAAGAATTTTTTTATACAAAAATTATTCAAAATTCTATTCTTAGTAAGTACTTCTATTCTCTTAATAAATCTCTATAGAATGAATACTTTGCAAGATATTCGAAAAAAGTGCTACTCTCTAAGAGTAAAAGTGTTACTTCTGGTCCGACTTTTTTGTTTCGTCGAAGCTCTCATCGGTAGGACTCTCATACTCAAAATGTAATAATTCATATCATTTAGATGTAGAGGGAATTTCCATTTGATCTTGCCTTACATCTTGTAACTTTCTTTTGTGAATTTCTAACCCTGCACGTTAATAGTTATTTACGAACCAAGTGCGGGAAGACTGTTTTCCCGCATGAGCGCACATTGTAAGCACGAGCAACCGCAGGAAGCGAGTGCTTTTAATTGCGCGAATGCGTGGAAGATGTCTTCACGCAAGCGGTTTGTATAATATTTTTTGTACGAACATTAAATTAAAAAAAGTATTATTGATTAATGTCATGAGTATCATACCTAACCTAAGATAGATTACCTAATTAATTTAAGCATTTCATGTACTATTACTCACCTTTCCCTAAAATTAAGTTATTATATTCTTACACATGGCAAACATGAGGTATTTATTCTTATATTTATAAATTTATAGTACATTTACTGCGTTTTCTTTGGTTCAATTACAATATGATTACAATTGATTATATGAACTGCCAGTATGAATGTCAATAATAGATGGCGCTTGAATGTCGCTTAAAATGTCATCAAATAGATGGCGCACAAATTTATTGTGAATTTTTAATTATTACTCCTATTTTCCCAACTTTTAATGAAGAATAGTCCAGGAAAGTAGTATTTTATAAACCAAATTTTATTACTATCAAGTTAGATTTTTTTTTAAATGTCCCGAAGTGCAAGTGTTTTTTTCAATTTTTACAATCGCCTCGACAGGGAAATACTCTTTCCTGGTCGAGCGACACATGCGCCAAATATCACTTTACAGGCGGTGAGTACAAAAAGTAATTTCTTTTAGTACTTTAAAAATAAAAAAGTGTCAGCTACATGTAAATCTCTATTGCTGATCAACAAAACGTAACGAATACATACGAATAAAAGAATAACAGCAAAGTCTGCTGTTGAGAATGCAAAACAGTCGATAACATTCTAAATAAAACTTTAAATTCATTAAAATTTATAACCGTTTCATTCTCAGTCGAATACTTTCTAGTTTATAAAATCTTGATTATATTTATCACACAATGTCTATTTTCCCTCTCACTCACAAAATCTGGTCTCTAAACACCAAATAAATGAGGATCATAAAACCCTTATCTTTATGTTTCTGTTAGAATTCTGAGAACCGATAAATCTCGTACGACGAAACTCCGCCTGCTAGCCGAAACCGTACCATGTTTCACTTTAACATTTCTCTAACAATTAGTCTTGCAGTATGTATTCTATTTTCCAAATCATAAGTTTAATTAAGAAAATATTTTTTCAACTCTTTCAAGGACGTGGTCAGAATATTTTTTAAATTATCAGAGTATCGTTAATTTTCGGATGTTTTTCTAATTTCAGTTTTTATTTTTTTTCTACATATATTTTCGGAAAAAGGACTATGCTGTGATATTTCTTTTATTTTTTTAAGTAATTCAAAAAAATAATTGTCTAAATATTTTAAAAAATAAAGTCAGGATTTGGAAGAAACTGATTGAGGTAGTGAGCACTCCCCCTTAAATAGGATACATGCACTTTTGATTCAATTATATGCGGTGGCAAATTAATTATTTGTTGTTTTTTGTTAAAAATCGTTTGTACCAAGAAACATAATGTTTTCATATTTCTTTTTGTGTTGTTAATTAGCTTATTTTTCTGAATTTTTTTGATGGTATTAATTTTTCAGGAATGTATTATTTTTGTTATTTGTTTATGTTGTTTGTATTGAGCTATTATATACATTTTTAAATTTAGTAGCATTATTTACCATTGAGTATTAATATATTTACATTTAGAAAAGACATCTATGTAAAATACATATTTACAGGTAAGATTTACTTCACATTCTAATCTACTGCAAACAACAATTAAAAAGAAGTGCCCGTTACAATCCAGTTCAAATTGCAAAAGGCAACCATACAATTTTCCAAAAAAAAAAGAAAAAAACAAATAACTTCTTTAAGTAACTCCAAAAAAAAATGGGTGTGCTTAAGACCACACGGCAAAAGTGAAAACTTATCAAGGCGAGGTTAATAATACGAAATACAACTTTTTTTTCGTTCTATATTCATTTACATTTGCATTCTCCATTTTCCATTTTTGTTCTATATTACATTTAAAAAATATATATTTATTGATATTGTGTATACGTTATTCTAGTACATTTCGCTCGGTCTGATCAAGTTTTCACTTCAAAAATTCATACGTACGCATGTGTATATACAAATAGACGATATGATAATTCTCATACGAGTACCCGCGCTGGTCTAATGGTAACGTGCCGACCTCATACCCGGGCGGCTCGGGATTGCATCTGCACGCGGACAAGAATTTTTCAGAAAATAAAAATACAATATTTCGGGTATTTATTCTAAATTTCAATCTAATTGAAATTAAATACCGCTAGTTAGCGTTATAATACAAAGTCGAGCGTGAAACGGTTGTCGAGGGAGTATATAGCAGAGACGCGTTAACTATATCTCTCTCGCTCCCTTAGTCGACTCGACTCGAGCCGACTTTACCCGAACGAGCGTTACATAGCCGAGCGTGACGGCTCAGTCTCGTTCAGTGCCCAACAATCAACGCATCAACGCGCCCATAGAAGTCTTCACTTCAATAAGTAAATTCATTTCTATAAATTTGTTATATTGACTGTTCTTTTATATATTTAAATAAAATCACTTTTGCATGGACGCTATAACAAAAACGCAATATTTAATTTCCGTAAACTTTTATAAAACAGTATTTGTTAATACATACTAAATAAAATTTACTAATACTATTTAATTTATAGTTAACAATTAAAAGCAATAATTACTAAAATAAGGGTTTCGAGATTATAACATTATCGAGGACACTGCATTTCTTTTGGAAAAAAAATGCAGCAGATAAAAAATAACAAAATCCAGAGTGACCTGCAGCAACGTTCAAAGAAAACGCATCGTTGAAATTTAGTCTTCTGAATCTTGAATTGTTTAAGCGATCATAAATTCTGCAAGTCAAAATCAAATTAAACGATCTTAAAAACAATATTTAAATACCGCGCGATCATTTAAATTCTAAATTAGAGCAGGCTGTGAAATTTAAATTAAGTTGGTATATAAGTACTAATTTACAATTTGAATTGTCAAAGTGACGTTTCAAAATGTTAATTGATCAATAATTGACATTCTGGACAACCTAATAAAAAAAATCCCGCCTGCTATAATTTAGAATTTAAATGATCGCGTGGTACATATTTCAAACAAACGTCAGACAAATCTGATAAAATTAAAAAACATAACCTAACATGTGGAAACCGTAATTCATATATGTTAAAATAATTCTTTGGAAATAATAAAAGCATAAAATGTCACAAAAGAAGACGTATAATTTACCTTAAGTCAACTGCAACACCTGATAATAATGTTCCCTATCCTTATTTATATTCTGAGATAGAAGCATTATAACAACTCCTGGGCCTAGGTATCCAAATAATAAAGTATACCTGATCAGACATACTAGCTGCTTAATCTTTTCTGATACCATTTCAATATCCAAGATTCTATAGTAACCTTATCCGTTAAGTACCATATGCTACCAATATAAAATAAATACACAAAACAGTAATATTAAATTATGTATCTACTTACATTTCAATGAACACTTAGTGTTGTAATTTTAACAGATATTTTATGTGTTAAAATTATATACAAATGTAAGCTTTGGATACTATGAAACACGTGTTTAGTTGAACTATATTTCGAACAGATACGTGACATCTAATGTCAACAAATCAAAATATTATAAAGCATGTAAAACTAAAGAATTCAGAGCCAAGCTCTGAGATAAGAGAAAATTAAAAAGTCATACATCCAATTATTATTTAGGTACATATATTTGAGCTAGCCAAAAAAAATATTAAAATTCATCGATTTAAACAAAAAAGACCGTTGTAATAAAGTAAAGTGTCTGCACACCATGGAATCATTTTATTCGTTCACTAATTCAAATATTTAATGTTAAATTTTCATTTATAATTGGACATAAATAATTATATCACAGCCCTAGTATAGTATACTTTCTTTTTTTACAGTTCGAAACTGCAAACACCGGAAGCTACTCCAGAAAAGTACAGCTCGCCACCAAGACCGATTATGGCTCGCGAACCTTTTTCTTCCGGATCCGAATCATCAGGATATTTTACGCCACCCGCAGAGCCGCAGTTACCGGATAGCAATAACTTCGATCACTCCCCTAATGAGAAAGTCATCGCGGGCCAAAGGTCGGCCCATTCGGAAAATAGCATTACCAGTAATAGGTTCATACGTTCGGGCACTCCCTCTTCGATACGGCAACATCCGGAAAATTTCACGGTGATCGATAGTAATTATTGTGAAAGTCTAAAATCAAAGTCAGCGGCCAGTAGTAAATCGGCATTTGCAGAAAGTAGATACGAGAGTGTCGATTACCCGGATAGTCGTGAAGAACCGGAGTCCCCGAATAGAGAACCGTCTGAAAACAAGAGCACATTTGAAGATGATGCAGAAGAAGAAGAAGAAGAAGAAGTAATAAATGAGAGTTACGTAAGATCTGAAGAAAATATTGTAAGAAGCGAATCCGCAATTGGCAGCCTAGAAGATCTTGATTTAATCGCCAATCAAGCATTTGGTGATAGGAAAAATCTATCAAAATCAGAAACGGATATTAAGCTTAATTTGGATAGTCAGAGAAAAACAATTTCTTCCGCACCTTCTCTGAACGAAACTAATTTTAAAAATTTCGAAAAATTCGATGATACTCCTTTATCATCAACGAAGACATCTTTACCGGGATCAATCGTTGACTTCCAAGAAATCGAAGTCGTTCAAGAAGTCATTGAGAAAAGTCCAACGAAAACGGTATGCAAGAAAACGATAACTAGGCAGATGAGTCGAAAACGTTCGTGTAGGATGCCTAGGAGTGAAAGGAGCACTGCACAGGAAAATGAACGACCGTTCCCCAAACCCAAGGAAGCCTTAAATGAAATGCTCAGCCAATTGGACAGCAGCGAATGGGAAGTCACGATGAAAGGACTTCAGAATCTCATGAGAATCATCAAGAATCATCCAAATGTAATAGAGCAGAACATGCATGCTGTATGCGTTGGTTTAGGCAAACATGTTAGAAATTTAAGATCGCAAGTGGCAAGAGCTGCGTGCTTAAACTGTTCAGAATTGTTCAAGACATTCAAGAAAACATTAGAAGCGGTGAGTAGAAACTTTTACTGAAACTTTTATTATTGGAACAGAGTTGCAATTTAAATCACTAATAAACGTTTTCATTGGGGAAAAATGCTACCAACCAAAACTATATTCCAAATATTTATTGAAAAGTAATACGCTTATTATAACTTTAAATGTTTAATAGCTAAATAATTTTATGAAGTAATATTAAACAATATTCAAATATAATCACATATAACAATACGTATATGCCGCGAATTCACAACTAAAACACACAGATAACGATATTCAGTTAATTATGAAGCTCGAATAACATATTCTCTGTCACAAAGTACACCTTTTAATATAGAGAAAAGTCAAGTCTGTAATGAAACAATAAGTATTAAGCGGGCAAATTGATTATGAATAAAATTGAATTAAAATTAATTTTTAATAGGTACGTAACTCTTTATTGTTATAATTATATTATTATATTTGTAAGTAGTTTCCAGACAAAAATAAACACGTAAAAGCGTACAATCAATATGAATGAAATTTGAATGATTTTATTTTCATGTAAACGTTTAACTTTTCACAGCGCGCGGTATTAATCTTGATAAAATCGGGCGTGGTGTAACAAAATGATCAAATTAGTAGTTCGTTATCAGTCGTTATGAGGTCATATTCATAAGTAATTACCGTTCAGATAACAGTCAAATATTTAAAGAGCCTTTAAATTATTTTGAGAAAAATGTTTCCATCAGATGCTTGCTAGATTTAATATTTACTTATTTATTGCTCTACTTGCTTTCAAAATATAAAATTTGTAACGTAAATTTTTTTCAAGGCCAGTATCTATAGAGAGTAGCGCATACCTAGCTGCGGCGGTCATTTTTACTCCTCTCAACGAAAGCCGCTAAGCACTAAAACAGAGGTTTTCTTATTTTTCTATTATTTAATAGGTAAGTTTGCTAGCGATTTGACACTGGAAATCTAGGGAGAAATAATTAAGATCCCATATTGCTATCTACTTTGTTTATTATTTTACGTTCTTATACGTAGTATAAGGAAGTATTGTGATGATGAAAATTTTCGACCTCGAGATTTTTGCAGATGTCCACGTTTTGAAGTCCCCTGATACCAAAAAAGTGGTTTTTAAAAAATGTCTGTATGTCTGTCTGTCTGTCTCTGTGTGTGTGTGTGTGTCTGTCTGTCTGTGTGTGTGTGACCACGATAGCGGTCAAACCGCTGTAGATATCAATTCCAAATTTTGTATTTACGTGTATAATCTGCCTCTTGAGATCTGATTAGTTTTTCAGTAAAATCGGTAGACCGGAAGTGGTACTTTTCTTCAGTGAAAAAATCGAATTTTGCAAATATTTCGTCAACTACTAAGTTTTAACAAATTTATAAATAATTCATATGTACTTAGAATTAAAATTGAGAACTATTTTATTTAAAAAGTTTTTCGAAATTACTACCGGAAGTAGGTCTTTTACTCTTATCGAAAATCAGTTTTTTGCCAATATTTTGCAAGTTATGCTTTTTAGACAGGTACGCTACGAATATAAAAGTATTTAGAATTTAATTTTCAATATTTTTTGTATAAAAAAAATTTCAAAATTCGGACCGGAAGTATCACTTTTACTCTTACCGAATAACGATTTTTTGCAAATATGTCGTAAATTATGCATTCTATATATATTTATTAAGAGTACAAAAGTATTTAGAATTGGATTTGCAATATTTTTTGTATACATGAAATTTTAAAATTCGGACCGGAAGGTGCACTTTTATTCTTAGCGAGTAGCACTTTTCTTCGAATATCTTGCAAAGTATGCATTCTATAGCGATTTATTAAGAGAATGAAAGTACTTAGAATAGGATTTTGAATAAGTTTTGTATAAAAAAATTCTTAAAATTGTATAGTTTGAAACGCTCATACGTATAAGAAAGTCGTGTGGTGGCCACACCTCATTTTTTGGATTACTTTTATGCGAACATATATGTCTTCCATCGCAAAGGTCTTTTTATTATCAGCACGATTCTTTTCGAACTGATCGTTCGTAAAATGTTTCTGCAAAATTATATATTGCCTATGAGCTAATAATTATTAAGTTATCTGCAAAATATTGAAATTAAATACTAAATATGTATTAAAATCTAACCCCACAAATATATGCTCTTTGTGGTAGAGTTTTTCTCTTTATATTATTAATCCATTGCTGCCTTCTTTCGCTCTTCTTCGGTCTCTGGAGTAGTAGAAACAGTCGAATACCTTTTTCAGATCTCTCATTGCAGTCAAAAGTACAACACGGCTTTTTACACGATTAAGTACTATTAACAACGGTTTAGGTTCGAGTTATGAGTCTTTATGCGCACGAGGAGTAAACATGGCGGCTGTGTCGGCATCCGTCGGATCAAAAGAATGCGTTACCCTCGATATACCGCACGTGTCAAGTAACATTAACCATAGGGGATCTGTGTATACGTATGTATGTATGTATGATATATAGACACCGCGCTGCGACGTATTACATACATATGTATACATCGTACATACATACGTATAAACTGATTCTCTATGGCTGATGGTATTTGATACAACCGGTATACTTAGAACGAATGAAGTATAGGAATGGCAGGTTTAGTGTTGTCATCTGCACGAAATTAAAATTTCCGCTAACTCCTCATAAAATTCCCCACATTTAAACAAAAATAACTAACTTTATTTTAGATAATTATTTAAAATAATTAAATTATGTTTGAATTATTTAATTTGTAAAAAACTCAGAGTATCAGCTCTATGCAATTTCTTTTTTGTAGTCAACATCGAACACATTGGAATAATAAACATTATTTTGAATTTGGGAAGGTTTACATCATTTTTGCCAATTCACTCAAGTTTCTTAAATTAAAATCAGGGAAGTGCCTCCGTAGCCGGCGCCGGTTCTAAGTATGGTTGCCGGCACCGGCATACCGTATCGCTACCGGCGGTTATGTGCATACGTGATTGAATCTCCACCCCCTTTTACACTACCTATAACTAAAAATTTCCAACTTATTTTAAAATTTTTGTCTACAACTATCGCGCATAATTTATGGATTACTAAGGTAATTTTGGCAAGTTATGACAGTGATTATTTAGTCAGTTGAATAATAATGACAGCGATGTCCATCGTTATGTCAATATCAGTTTCTTTCTTTGTAGATAAAGTACATATAATATTCGATTCGTGTGTCATGACTATAACCCACGAAGATGACATGCACCATGAGCGACAGCGAGTGGTGTAAGCATCTGAGGTTCTTTTCCATCGTTGCAAGCAAATATTTTCATCAAATAAAGACTGGTTGCACATAGATCGAAGTTTGAGGATGTGGCGACAAGGTAACTGGACGGAGGTCCAAAACATGCACTGACAGATAAGGTGTTACCTCTAGGAGACCTTCAATAGTAGGACCAGGACATTTTTCTTCTTCAATAAATTGAAAATCTTTGCATTTAGTCATACATTCAAGTTGCTGTTGAACCTTTTTAAAAGCGAAATTCCTTAAAAGTCTAGAATACAAATCTTCCGCTAAACAATTATTTCTGGATAAGAGTCAAACATATGTTTCATCTCAGGATCTTGAAAATAGAGGTATTTCAAATATCAACGTTAATATGAACGTCACATTTGTAAGTATTTCGTAAAATTGATACACATTTATCAAACTTCATTCTGTTATGTGGTTTTCTGTATATATTTGTTAAGTCTTTCAACGTCACAAGGCACCCGGATTCATTAATGATATTATTTTGTACGATTTTTTTGTTGGCTCGAGGCTGCAATGCTGCTACTGAATTAACCTTAAGCTGATTTGAAATGTTCAGTCTTTGCTGGGGTAAACTTTTAAATAAAGTTAGTGATACCGGATGAGTGTGATCTTCATTCAGTTCCTTTATCTCTAAAAATTTCCCACAAGAAGTTAATTTTAAAAACATACCGGCTGGACACTTCTGCCTAAATGTAAATGTGTTTTTTGTTTTATTCCTAGGAGTGTGCATTCTGCCACCTTTAATGCAAGCTATTCTTACATAATGGTAAATTAAGTCTTGTTTTGCTTGAGCTGCCACACTTTCAGGATATCTTTTAGCCTGCGTCTTGATGGTTCTAAAATCTCTAATCCAGGAATCATTGAACACTTCATTTTTGTATTTTTGTAACTGCTTGTTGAAATTCTCGCAACTTTCAACCTTATCGCCCACTTTCAACATTCTACAATTAGAAGAACATCGTTTCTAACAAAAAGCATAGCTGCAGGGAAAAACATATCTGCGAATTTAGATAAATTAAGGAAAGTTAACACTAAAAGTTAAGGCGTTCACGCGCGCAATATGGAAAACAAAGGTTCTGTTGATATGCCGGTAACGATACGTGAAGCCGGCTGCCGCCCGCAATTCTTGATGCCGTAGCTGGCCGGCATCAATATGCATACAAAACGGAGACCGGCGCCGGCTCTGGAGGCACTTCCTAAAATCAGCATGCCTGACTCGAGTCAATAAAAAATTTCATTTTTTTACAAGTATTTTCCCTTTTTCCCACCAAATACCATAAAATCCCAAAAAAGAAAAATTTCCTAGCAGGTAGCAGCAACATTGGACCAATCTTATACAGATGGTGACGGCATAGGTCTAGGTATATTCTGATATCTAGAGAATAATCGTCTAAAATTTGAATTAAAATGCCTAACGTAAAGCAAATTCCATTATAGAGTGTATTACGCTCACCCTCGCCGTTGGATCATCCTGGCAGAGAGGAGGCACAAATGGCGCTGACGAAAACTAAAATAATGTCATCCGTCGTAAAATAGAGATGTGTCCGATTGTCGGAGTTTCACACCTGTAGCCTCGTCCAAATAAATTCATGAAAATTTCGGAAATTTTATTGTGTCACCTTCAACCTACCTTACCTTACTTACCTAGTGTGCGTTGGAAAAGATGGGGTGGATCCTGTGCCTCTAGCTCTCTCGGTTTTATGGGACATGGGTCACTCAGATTACTGAAGTGTATGACTAGGCGCCAGCTGTCTAATTTTTAATCAGAACCACTCCAAATGTTACTTATCCCGACAGCAGGAATAACTTTTGGGAGCACTGGGTGTAGTAAAACATTCATACACGATATCATCAACAAATAACAAGTTTATTAAATGCAACCAATAATTCACCAAGAATAGTATGAGTTGAAACCCCCACAAAGGAAGCAAAAAAAAAAATTATATTCAATTAAGAAATTCAAAATTAGAAATTTACAAATTCAAAATAGGCAACAAAATTGGTATAACGCTTCCAATGCTTAATTAGAACATGGGTTCCAATTACAAAATACTGAATACAGTTTGAGCCTCCGATTACTGACACTACCGGGCATAGATTAACCAAAAAAAAACCTGGTTGGAAATAATTCCACTGGTATGGAGTTCAAAAGGATGGCGTTTCCTTCGACGCCGTCACATAAGCCGTCAGTAGAGTCGGCTAATTTCCATTCCTCATAAGGCTGTAGAAATTGCTCTTATAATTCCAAATTTCCACCCAAGATAAAATTATTTGACAAGATTCAGGTCGACAAAAAAAAAGGCATGTGTCGTCCAACGTTAACCATTAAGCGGCACGTGGCAAAATTGTATCACCCAAGGGTAAAAGCTAATAAAGAAGAACGGAAACAACACGAAAAGCATTAATGAATATGGTTAATAAAAAAAACTTACTCACCAGCCAATTAATCTGTTTATTTCAAGATATCCAACAAAGGTGAAAAATAAACGGAAGAATTGTACCTCTGCATGAATAATCCGCTATCAATTAGTGTACACAACGTTAACGGTACGTAATTAAATCACCAACATTTGTGCAGAAAGTACTTCAGACAGGTAACAAGCTGCTTATAGTTCGACGATCAAAATGGATGTGGCCTACCCCGTTTAAAGAGAAAATGCTTAGTCGTTCCCTTGCTTGGAAACAACCAATCATAATCTGCCAACGCAAAACGTGCTATTCGGTCGGTAAGGCAGGCACAATTATTCATTAAACAACAAATAATTAAAAGGATGAAGGGAAAGAAACAAATAGAGGGTGATTAATAAATGAAACATGAAATAATTAACCCCAAAAATTAGAAAATACAAAACCACATTAATAACACTTCCGACGGCATCACCAAGATCTCTACCAACACGAACTAATCCGTTCACCAACAGATGGCCGCACGGGTATTAAAAATGAGTTTCAAAATAAAAGAAAGGTAAATTACAACACAATATTCTAAAAATTTAGATTGCGTAGCAAAATAAAATTAAAATTAAACTTCGAGGCATTATACAGCTCGCTCCAAAAGTAAATGAATTAAAAATTCGAAAATTATTAATGTATTCAACTAAAAGGAAAATACATTAGAGTGAAAGGAAAAGAAGGTGTAACAAGTGATATCAACTCTGATATTTAATAAAATAATAGATATGTTCTTTTTCTTTATTTTCGATGTTACATTTACGTTTTATTTATATATGTATAAGAACTATTTTCGTGGTTAACAATTTAGTAACTCAAACATTATTACTCGAGAAGTCGAAAAAGTACAGTCCCTTTAAAAATATAAAGAATATTTTAAATAGGTAGCAAGAAATATATAAATGAAATCAAAAATATGTACTTTCAAGTGTGAACGGGTAAAAATAATAGTAATTTAAGACTAATATACAAAATTATAATAAGAAAAAGCAAAAAAAAGTAGTAAATATGGATAATATTCAGTGGTTCGCAATTTAGTGGCCCTGAACCAGCATAATATATACTACTAACAAATTTACAAATTGTATATACTTGACATCACTACGATTTTTAATTACATTCTGAATAGGAACATAAATGTGGAGTTATCCTGTTGGGTACCTATATCATGTTTTATTCAAATCGAACAACCTGAGCTTCAGGAAATTTCCTAATGACGCTATTATTTGTTAAAGGATGTTGAAGAATTGGCAACACCCCTCCTTCACAGAACGGCCGACACGAACAAATTCTTGAGAAGTGACGCCAACGAAGCTCTTGACGAAATGTGTACGTACCTGTCCTCCCCAAAAGTTGTCAGTGTTATAACGGCAAAAGGTGCCAATCATCAAAATGCAATTGTTCGCTGTGCAGCAATTCGCCTATTGTGTTCCCTGTGCCATCGACTTGGGCCTGAGAAGGTGTTCCAACTTCCAAAGGACACAAGAGATAAAATACTTGTAACTGGAGCAAACATGTTGATGGAGGGAAGCTTGGAAACTAGGTAAAATATTATTTTTTTAGGAAATAATGTGACCGCAAAATTTCAGTAAACAAATACAGGGTTGTTCACCGGGAACTGAATCGATCGATTGCGGAAAAACTGTAACTAGGAATGATCTGAAATTTTGACACTATACTAAAGTCGATGGGGGCCATTTGCCTAAAATATTTTCAAGATAGCGGCACTCCAGGCTATACCGGAAGTAGGCACCAACTTCCTAATTTTAAATAGAATACCCTGTATATTGCCAGGTTCTTAGATTCTACGTGAAATTCTAAATATATTTCGTGTATAATATATATCCAAATGTAACAGTTTTTGACTTATTGAAATTCTTATGTTAAATTTGACGTTTGCAGGCAGAAAATCAATAGCACTTTTTCCATATAAAGATGAATTTATTATTTAATTTAAAGTAAATTCTCTCAAATAGATGGCTTAATCAAATACTATTTGTATAAAATTGTTACAATTATTAATAAAGAGTGTGCGAATTATACGCCTGAAAACGAATTTGGAAAAATTGCCAAAAGACAATTTTTTTAAATGGGAAGCGGCAACTTTTATAATTTTATTTTATTGTGCATTAAAAATAAGGATCACTTTGTATAAATATGTCTATTATAAAAATTGGTAGTTTTCGAAATATTGGCAAGTTAGTGTTTTTATCTTCTACCATACATACTGTTTGCATTAGTTCTTTTTTCATTAGTTAGCCATGACAGTGTTTACAAAATTATAAATTGTCATTGGTTGAAGAAAAGTCATTTACCTTATCATAATTTTAATAAGTCATGGCGGGGCGCTTAAATTGTACAAACGCTGATTATTTAAATTTATTTATTATTTATGGGGAATGTAATAAAATTATGTCTAGAACATGTGATACATTTGCATTACATTATTATCGTTATTAATAAATGGTTTATTTCTCTGAATCTTTGCCCTCACGGATCCAAAGTTTCTGAAGTTTTCTATAATACGTTTAACGGTATTGGTAGATGGTTTACGTTTTTGCGGATATCGAGTTGCAAATGTATCACATGTTCTTAACACAATTCCCCATAAATAATAAATAAATTTAAATAATCATCGTTTGTATAATTTAAGCGCCCCGGCATGACTTATTGAAATTATGATAAGGTACATGACTTTTCTTCAACGAATGATAATTTATAATTTTGTAAACACTGTCATATCTAACTAATGAAAAAATAACTAATGCAAACAGTATGTATTGTAGAAGTTAAAAACACTAACTTGCCAATATTTCGAAAACTACCAATTTTTATAATAGACATGTTTATACAAAGTGGTCCTTATTTTTAATGTATAAGATAAAATTATAAAAGTTGTCGCTTCCCATTTAAAAAAAATGTCTTTTCTTGTCTTTTTTTTTCTTTTTCCAAATTCGTTTTCAGGCGTATAATTCGCACACTCTGTATTAATAATTGTAAAAATTTTATAGAAATAGTATTTAATTAAGCCATCTATTTGAGAGAATTTACTTCAAATTAAATAATAAATTCATCTTTATATGGAAAAAGTGCTATTGATTTTCTGCCTGCAAACGTCAAATTTAACATAAGAATTTCAATGAGGCAAAAAGGGTTACACTTAGGTATATGACATTATACATGAAATATATTTAGAATTTCACGTAGAATCTAAAAACCTGACAATGTACAGGGTATTCTATTTAAATTTAGAAAGTTGGTGCCTACTTCCGGCATAGCCCGAAGTGTGAAAATATTTTAGGTAAATGGCCCCCATCGACTTTAGTATAATGTCAAATTTCAATTTTTCTCATACACTTAGTATTATAAGACCTTCGTTCTATTTAAGATAGCTAATTTTTCAGCAATCAGTTTTATAATTGTCGATTTTCAAAATGTAAGAAATTTATGTTAAAGTGGCCATATGTTTACAAGTGATACTCTAAATTTTTTTCTAAAATGTATGTCAGTTTTTCAATGCGGCTTCCTTCCTTTCCAATACGCGTATTAATTATATTGGAATATTATTAACTACTCCGATGTGAAAATTTTTTTTGGTTTTTCCAAAAAATTACTCCTAATGGGTAGTACACGCTTGCTCGTCTTTATCACTAAATGTTGTCACCCTAAATACTTTGCTTTGTGATTCAGAAACTAATAATACTAACAGCAAATCTGCTCTAGAAGCCTGGTGTTCAATTTCTTTGAAGCCATAATCAACAATAGGTTTTAGAAGTTTTGATATCTGGATGTTTTCTCATACCATAACAAATACTTACTGTGAAATAAAACAAACAAATGTTTAAGATTTACACTGTATTTAATAACAACGACAGCTGTTTCGCTACACTGTAGCTTCGTCAGGTTGACATATACAATAATAACTATCTACATACACTTGACTCTTATATATAGTGTGTGGATATTAGGAATTCTAAGAACTGATATGTAAAGAACAATTTCTTGTCTAAAAGTGTCGGGTCTATACAAAAAGTACGTGGAACTAAATCTATTGCAAACAGATGTTATGTGTTAAATTAGGTAAACTGTATTACTAACTAAATATATTTAACTATCTACATGTAGATAGTTAAACTCATCACCATTGTTAAATATATTTAGTTAGTAATACAGTTTACCTAATTTCACACATAACATCTGTTTGCAATAGATTTAGTTCCACGTACTTTTTGTATAGACCCAACACTTTTAGACAAGAAATTGTTCTTTACATATCAGTTCTTAGAATTACTAATATCCACACACTATATATAAGAGTCAAGTGTATGTAGATAGTTATTATTGTATATGTCAACCTGACGAAGCTACAGTGTAGCGAAACAGCTGTCGTTGTTATTAAATACAGTGTAAATCTTAAACATTTGTTTGTTTTATTTCACATTGAAAATGGATTTACATCAAGTAAAGACCAACTCAATCCAAACTACTTACTTTTGGGCGTCGTTTTACTTTCATAAAATATTAAAAAGATTTCTTGCCAATCTTGTTAATGCTGACGGCGCCCAATAATGCGCATATCAAGAGGCTCACGATGCAATTTGAAGCTCCTGACATGCACATCATCGATATCGACTATAGTTTCAATTCAGGATTAAAATGATGATTTCATACTTCATTTCCGGTGAGAATTCAGTCTATAATTAAATCAGGTTCGTCACCATCATTGCCAAAATTTATTCGTTATCTATCCGATCACGCATTTAGAGTAATAAAAGCCTATGTGAAACTCATCTCGCGCAAACCTTTATCGTACCTATAAAGAATTTTGAAAACTGTGGTTTCTGAAACTTCAAATGCTAATTGACGCTTCTTTAATTTCACTTCTTTAATCTTCTATATTCCATTATTAAACATTTGGTTTTCATCCCATGTGAAGTAATCACTTCAACAAGGTAACCCGGACGTAGACCAATATTTTTTTTAAAACGAAAATGAAAAGTGTCACATGGATGTTAAAACTAACATCAAGCAGTAAATAATTACTGTGACTTACATATATACCTTTATACGTAAAACGTATATGTATATATGCATGTGTTTGAGATACACATTTCCGTGTCATCTTTTGGGTGTTAGATGTCGCTGTGATACTCTCACTACATTTAACATGCGAAAATGACATAGGCAGCGATTTAAGTCTTATCGGTAATGGCACTTAATGTATGTGTGTATCACAAACACATGCATATATACATATACGTTTTACGTATAAAGGTATATATGTAAGTCACAGTAATTTTTTTTAACAACACTGACCCCTTCCAACAGCTGACTTGGAAAGAGAAAAAGACAATCATTCTCTATGCAGCCAAACATTCGTAAATTTTTGGAGTACGAGATTTAGTTTCACGGCTTTGTATTATGTTTATGCACTCAGGCAGTCAAATTAATAGATATTTTTAAAATCTTTTTGTACATTGGCACACAAGATAACTATGTGAAAAGATATCAAAGCAGACCTTCATATTTTAGATTACCTACTCAAAAATTCCGCTTTGATTTACATTTAACACTAGGTTATAATAATAAGTAAACATTTCAGGCAATGATTGAAATAACACAGTGCACAGTAGTTACGGCTGCCAAAAAGTCTATTTTGAGAAGTGATTTTCTCTATGCATATGTAGCAAATAATTATTTATATAATCAAGCTTTATAAAACATAGTATTTTAAATGTAAATAAATACAATACGTTGTGGAGAATGTTAATTTTGTTACTACTTTATGATTACTACAATAAAGCTTATGTTAAAGCATGCGGTTTTAATATCTATCGGTAAATAACTATAATTACATATCATGCATACATCCTTCCTAAAAACTCTATTACTTTCTGAAAAAATTATATCTGAAAAAGTTCTTAACCTAAGTCACCTAAGTCTTTCGTGTGCGCAGTGCTGCTAAATAGGTGGATAGAAGATAGGAACGATAAAAACGTTGGAAAAGAAAACCCCACGTAATATACAGGCTGTTTCAAAGATATGGTACATGTCTTATATAGTACATTATAGTATTAATTATTTTGAACAAAAAAGTGTATTTGAACATGAATCAATTATAAATATAAAAAAATACAAAAAAATAAAAACGGGAAATAAGTTAAATACCATCATTATGACAAGTATTGCATAACGTCGTAGCACAACAGTAATGTGTTTAGTATGTGGAAGGAATTTTTAATAATATTTGAAATATCACTAATCAGAAGAATACTATAACATTTAAAGTAATGTTCTATTGTGTTAAATATATTCCCCCTTATGCAGTTATGATTTTGAGATACCCTACGACAGCTGCTGCAAAACTTTTAACTATTTCACGTTATGATATTTGTTCTTGTTCTGAAGGAGATGTAGTACAGAAATTCATGGGCTAAGATTATTACATTACTGTTAGTAACAAGATATTGTTTTTAGTAGAAAATGTTGTTCTTTGTTACAGGAAACACGCAAAAATGATGCTGGGATATCTTTCAAGTCATTGCCAATTTCAACGGGCCATGGTAGAAGCTGTACCAAGCCAAGTGATGAGGCATATATCAAAAACACTAAAAGCTCTGACTTAACGTTTTAAATTTACGTCGGAAGGTGTATAAGTAAATTTCTTTCTGTAAAAACAATACAATTTATTATAAGCATGTTTTGCATAAAAAGAGAATGTTTGATCTCAGTATGAAGCGGTAATTATTTTTGTTAAGTTTAATATACACTTATATTTGGAATTTATGTTTAACATAAGTATTTTGTAAGTAATAAATATTGTACAGTTTATAAAATTTATATGAATATATTGCTGTGTATTTGAAGTACACATAGTTGTAGTCAACTGTTAAATGATTAAGCAATAGGAACACATTCATGTATTACGATATCCAATAATTGTAAGAGTAGTTTTGTACTAATATAAAAGCAGGTCTTTTAAGCATTAATTCTTACTCGGAAATTTTTGTTTCAATATAATTATGTTAAGAATTCTCTATGAAACTGTTAGCTGTTTTTAAAAACTTATGTATAGCGTGACATTTTAATTTTATTTTACACTTCGTGAACCAATGAGTTCTTCCTGATTACGCTTATAAATGTATCTAGATTCGACGAATAGTGAAGTAAGCAGCATAAAAAATTAATAATATTCAGATATACAAGTCTTTTAATTTTCTATAAGTTCGACCTCATGCATGTTCTTTCGTTGATTTATCACGGTACGGGATGAACAAAAATTTATATTTTATCTTTATGCATATATATGTAACCGTTGATCCGTCTGTTTGTGATCGGGAAACTTCTGAAGGACTTGACCAATTAAGATCATATTCACACAATATATTTGTTTTGTCGAGATGTTAAGATCCAATAGGTGGCGCCGTAGTCAAGTTATTAACAAGTTCTATATTTATAGACCAAAATATAATATAGTGCCAATAAGAAAATTACTAAATCTGGACCCGATAGGCCGTTTTGTGGTCGAGTTATTAATAAATTTGATATTTATAAATCGAAATGATTAATATGTACAAAATATGTTCGCAAAATTGTTTTGGTATTTATATGCAGCCCTCCGACAGATAGCGCTATCTTCTTGGTAAAATTGAATTTTGGCATTTAAACAGCATTTCTCTTTGGGACTATTAACCAAAAACTCATCGCACCACCAATCGAAAAGGGTAAGACAACGTCTGCTGAGTCAGCTAGTTTTATTATAAAATGAGTCAGAAATGTCATATTGACTTAAGGCTTATTCGACAAAGATACTAAACTAATAACAAAAGTAGAAAGACGAGTTGCCTTTTGTGGATTCTGCCAGAAGTTCCTTAATTTATTGAGGACAACAACCAACTTCAGTGGTAGCAATGTCCATCTCCGCGTTAAATAACACAGAAGTGAAAAAACGTAATAATATTATAAAAATAAATTATTAACAACTTTGAGTGTCAAGCAACCGCAGATATGTGTTTCAGGCTCTTAAATTTCATCAGTACGGTATAGCTAAGAAAATGTGTATTATCTGAATTATGTGTATAGTATAAAGTCTTACCGTTAATATTACCACTATTCTAAAAATTCCTATCCTAGTCCACACTGTTCACCAATATGTAATGCATTTACACTATTTAGAATAACTATTGTTGGTGAACACTGTGGACACAGTAAAACGATATAGGTAATGTTTAAATACACAATATTGTTATGTTGATCTAGTACACTGATATACACTATCTAAAAAGACTTTATGAGGTAATAAGCATTAATGGCGTGTAGATATTCCAAGTTGACTCGTGCCACTTTTCGTACAGGATACAACAATGGATTGATTGAAATGTATGGAATGTAGATATGTATTCCGTTTATACAGTGTGGTGATAAAGTTTGGAACAACATTAATAAAAGCATTCTGTATTGTTTTTGAGAAAATCGCTCAGACATGTCAATTTTTGTTATTAAAATGCCGATTTTTGACGAATTTTTTTTTAAAGGACGTCATTGGTTTTGATACAATGACGTCATCTTAATTTTTATAAATGATAACCCCCACTATTTTTTGCAGTTTTTAATAAATCTTCTTACTGCTAAATCGGTGATGTATAAAAATTGGTACCATAACAATTTTTTTATCTGACATAATTTGTTGCTTTGCATGACGAATTCTCTGTTGTAAATCTTTCAAGTTGTTGGGTTTATTGAAATAAACTTTTGATTTCACCCATAGATAAAAATCTAAGGGCGTTAGGTGGGGGGAACGCGCTGGCCACTCACTGGACCCCGCCGCCCTATTCATTTTTCAGTAAATATAGCATCAAGGTATTGACGGATCTCTATGCCAAAATGAGGAGGCATAGAGTCCAAATATTCTGATGAGGTACGTGGCCATCTTCATTTTTAGAAAAAAGAGCTGCCACTGCTGGCACCAAGTCAAATTGCAAAAAAAATTAACTATCGGGCAGCAGTCGGGTTTCCTTCAAAAAGGTAAGGTCCTAAAAAACGCCGTCCTATCATTCCCACCCATACATTTAATTTGTCTTGATGTTGACTGTGTGATTCCTGAATCCAGTGAGAATTGTCCCGTGACCAATACCTACAGTTATGGAGATATACTAATCCGTTAAGGAAGAAAGTGGCTTCATCAGGGAAAAAAAATTAAAAAATTGGGATTTTGATCACATCGTAACAGTAATTTTTCTCAAAATTGCAAAATCTGAATTAGGTGCACTTTGTAGGGATGCTTTTTAAATAATTTTACAACAAAACTGTGGTCCACGTTGTTATCTAGGGCAAGTTGCCTTGTAGAAATATGTTGGTGTTCCTCAGCTTCAAGTAATACTTTTAATTTTATTTCATCACTTTTTCGCGGTCAATCTTCTCGAGACAAATCTTTTACACATCCAGTTTCCGTAAACTTGGCGACTAATTTACTTACTGTAGATCTTGCAATTGGACCTATCAGGATCTGCTTGATTGAATAACTCACAAGCTTTGACATTAGTTCTTAGTCTATCGCCTTATCCAACCATTATTAAAATCTCATTCTTTCCCGTTCAGTTAAATGTGCCATTTTTTGTTCTTAACCTCAAAATTTAGATTGGCTTTTAACAGTTTAGATAACTGTCAAACTTTTCCAAGTTAATTTAATTTAATTACTCCAAAATTTAGAATGGCTTTTTACAATTTAGATAACTGTCAAACTTTTTCCAGTTAAGTTGATTTAAATTAGATTTGCGTCAAAATAATTTTTACTTTGTAATGAGTCATTTAATCAAAAGAATTGTTATGTAAGGCACCAATATTTTCTAGAATCAACGTTGAAGTAATAAGGACTATTCAAAACTGGGAAAAATAGTGAAGGTTCACTTGTCCGAGCGATTTTCTTAAAAACATTATAGAACGCTTTTATGAATTTTGTTCCAAACTTTATCACCACACACCGTAAAGAGCTTTCAGATTAATAACAAATTCACGGTTTTCTCTTAAAAATGATTTTCTTCTTAAATTTCCTTGTAAATAAGGTGTTGAAAAACGTTCAAAAGCATTTGATGATTAAGTTTGGTATCAAACAAATTATGAAGTTTCCTGTCTATTTTTTAAATGATTATTACTTATATCACACAAATTAAACATTTGTATTTTCAAATAAGATGTACTTAAAATGCTCAAAATTCGTTGTAAATATGAGTGTTTGCGAAGTGTAAATTACAAGATATTGTAATATTCTCTTATAATGAATTTTAAATATGTTGTCCACTTTATTTCTAGTCAGGAAATATTTCCAAGAAGTTTTGTATACCTACGTAAGATAAATATTGTGTTAGAAATATAAATTTTTAATGACAGGATTTTTTAAGCAATAATGTATACATACTGAATTATATAAATTTGTTGTTGAATAAACAAATAGAGTAGTAGTCGTTTTTTATATAAAAAATTACCCTCTGCCCCACTTAGCTTGTATCAAGGACTGTAAACTACAAAAACAGCTCAATCCCACAGCGACCTAATCGGGATATGGAAAGGGCATATGGTATCACAGACTTCTACATTTTTAAATTGGTATATTTTTTTCTTCATGCATTTGATCCTTCTAACACGAAGTAGAAAATTATACATTTTCATGAACATGTTTCTATATAGTTTCATGGATATGAAGGCTTTAGATGTTTCCACTTTGGGCAATATATCGCGCTTTTGTGTCGTGCAATTTATGGAAGTACACAAAACTAAATTTGAATGCAATTTATTAAAGCTGACTATTGTATGTTCAGAATAATATTCATAAGAATGACTAAAAATACATACCTACATTATTTTGCATCCCGTTAGACAGCGTTATTCCCACCTTAATTTTTTGGAGCTTGAAAAGTTTTACAGGCAATAAATTTAATTTATAAAAATCAGCCAACAACTTTTGTAGTAAATTTGCGGGACCACCTTGACCATCGTGTGATGTCGCTACTCCTCGTGCAATATCGTTTGCTTCAGTCGACTCAACCACAGTATGTGGTATAGAGCTGTATAGACACAGTAGTTTCTCTCGCCGTCGGCGTCGGCACATTTGATGTTTGTGTCCCAAAATAGTACTGCGCATTCACGCACGGGCAACCAGAGGCGTAGTAAATTTTTCTATTCAGGAATAAGCCAGTGACGCAGAACCAAATCGTTTATGAGATAATTATGTTAATCTATTTTTAAAATTATGAAAAAGCTATATCAATAATACAAAAAACGATGATAAAACACTGCTTTTTATTAAGTACATATTACACACGCATTTAAAATGTAATACATTATACGTACAACACAAAAAAAGGCTCCTCTAACCTAAAGATTACTTAAATTTCTTGATACAAGTCATCAATGGTGTTGTAAAATTGTTATTTTATTTGAATTGCCACTAACTTTGAAATTTCTATTGCAAAATTTCAAAGTATAAAAAATTCTTACACGAATAAATAGCTTTATCAAAAATTCAGTAGGAAAATTTTCGCAGGGATGTTTATATGATATCTCCTCCAACTTCTGTTTTAATTTAAAGCTAACATGTGGTTCGAAGGAAAATTAAGAAAAAAATTCACAGAAGGCTTTTTCCTAATGCGGTATTTATATATAGGTATACTGAAATTATGGTCGGGCGTTGCCAAATTAATAAAGCTGTTTCACAAAGTTAGGACATGCCTTAAAATAAGTGTAAAATTTGAATTCATTCATTTCTTGTGTTTTAAACGTATAATTGTTGGAAAACTATGCTTTTCAAAACATTTGTGTCCCAAATAACCTATAAAATAAGTGAAGGGATTTTGTTCAGTTATATTTTCCCATTGTCGGTACTCAATCTTCGAAAATTAAATTTTGCGTTGGTGGTGGTGAATGTGTCATGTAGTTTGAGTAATTATTCACAACTACAATACACAATATGCACATTTTAACAGTTGAGGACATTTTAATGCGCCTGGGGGATCTTACCGCATTGGTTCTTTCGGAAACCTGAAAAAGCTTAATTTAGAATTGTTCGAACTATTCTTGCACCGAGGTGCACAACAATAATGGGGCTTTTTTGTTCCAAGTATTCGCGAAACGAAACACTACAATTATTGATAAAACGTGCACACTAATTATAAAAAACAATTTGTTTGTCAAAAATGTTGGAAGTACGTCAGCATCCATTAAATTATATGGAAATGTTTCAAGGAAATGCACAATAATCAAACAAAAATTTTTGACACATTTTAAACACAAATTCTAAATTAATAATGTGTTAATAAATTTATTTGACGTTAATTATAAATGCCAAAAGAATGTATAATTTAGTTTTTCTACTCCCATACTTTAATTGTATTATTAGATATGCCGAACCTGTACTATAATGGTGTTCATTACGATACAGATTTTCATTATGTTACAAGTTTATATCCAATAGGAATACAGATTTTTCATTACGATACAAGTTTATATCCAATAGGAATGCGACATTTCAATATTCAAACAATATTCAATATGGCGACTGCATATCTGACAGATATACAAATTAAATAAATGTGACAGTTCTCTGCAATTTACAAGTACTTAAAATTTGTGCTTTTTTGAAAATATAAACGGTAAAAATGAGGGATAATGACAGTGAAATGTAATAATTGACTCCACCAGAAATTATGGAACAAGCCTTAGTAGCCACGAACAATTTATTACCAGCCAAATTCACAAAAACGTACGGAAAATTTTAACCTCAATTTATGAAATGGATTGTTCAAAAAATATGTTTTATTATGGGGTCGTAGAAAAAATAGTGTATGCAACTCGCATTTAATGGCTATTAAGACACTCGTATTCATTACAATACTCGGCTTCGCCTCGTATTGTAATTCTCTTACTCGTGTCTTAATAGCTATCATTAAATGCTCATTGCATAATATACTATTTACAAATGCCTTGTTTAATCTGTGTACAACTACCCATTAATTTGTAAAATTAGTGTTCATAATAAATTGTTTGTCAAACATTTTGTATAATTGGTGTACAGCATAACTTATATTAACGGCCATTCACAAATCGCATGCCCAGCAATCGGATCAAATAATCCCGCCAACTCAACAGCTGATGGCTGACTACTGCGCATTCAGAAATTTTCACGCACGCGTCGGTTCAAGGTCGTCGGTAGGAGGACAATTATTTCCCTCGAGAGAGACTACTGTTTCTATTACATAGCTATATACTGTGTTCAAACTGCCTCGAAATGGTGCCCATATGAGAACTGTCAATCTGACTTGCTCCGCAGTGACGTCATTGACAGGTAAAGTGAGCATACCGGTATAAGTGTATCGTGATAAAGGGCAAGTAATCAAGTATTTCGGAAAATGAGCATTGAATATTCGAAATGTAATATAAGGATAATTCTTGGTAAATAGCTATGATTTTTTGCATTTTTAGGTTAAATTTATATCTTAATATTTGTAAATGTATAAAATTCTAATGGAATAATTGCAGGGTTGAAGTGAAGCAGACATTATTTGGTCTTTAATATTAACATTACGTAAGTATGTGAACTCTAAGGTATTTGAGGACTGATTAAGTACAATTTTAAAATGGATAGAAATGGATTTATTATGAATATTTGAACATTGTCAATTTTTGATATGTAATTAGACTTGAGCCTGTTGAATAAATAAAGATGCTATAGTAATTTTAAAATGCTCTAGTTATTTAATTATTACCAATAATGCTCCTTGTTATCATCGTAAGGTTGAGAAGTGCCAACAAGAAACTGATTAGTGTTATATGCAAATTTTGGTCTGTCTTGAAGTGTGTGTGTAGAAATATTAACGGATTTGGTATAGGCAGCACCAAAGAGTGCATCGCTGTAAGTAACTAAATTAGCAAATTGTAATAGTGCCAAAGTGGAAAAAAGTACATACAAATATGTACCGAAATACACAGAACAAAGAGGTTACTGAATATTACCCTCTTAGCCAATGTCATTTGGAAAACTTCAAAATCTTCCAAGACTATTGAAAGCGGCGATTACATTAAACAAACACTTTACAACGTAATTGAATCCTAATTAGTGTTCCCCTTTGAATTGTTATAAAAAGTTAGAAACGCAAGTAAAATTGTAATTCTTGACACTACCCAACAATTTTATTATCAGCAAAACTTTTTTTAATTATTTTAAAATTATTAATATTAATTGTCCACTTTAATGTTAATGTTTAAAGTGTTATTTTAATAAAAATTCAGAAATCATTTCTTTTGGGTACTACTAGATGGCGCAACATACTGATAAAATTTTGAGGTTACAAGAATCAAATTCCTCAATGTAAATCTCGTTATGTGACGGCCTTATATCGCGCCAGCGATGTCAGATACAGTTGGCCTTGCTAGAAGAATACTTATTCGTGTTGGAATGGGTCAATGGCGCAGACAGACAAAATAACTAAGTGAGCGTAGAAATTTCAGGTGGCAAAAATGGCAACCAGTTGCGTATGCAACTACAGCTTCAACAACTGGTCAAAGAAATTACCTGCAAATGGAGAAAGAAGCATTTGGCATCAGATATGCATGCCTGTGCAAAATTTCAAAAAAATATTTATGGCAAGCGACTACAGATCGAAAAAGATCATATACCATTAAAGATAATATCCAAGAAACCAATACAGTGCGCTCCACCTGGATTGCGAAGGATACTTATTCGATATCATTCAGTACTCTCCGATAGTATAATATACGAAGGGTACAAATATTCCTATCGCTGACACCCTCAGTCGAGACTGCAAACAAGTAGAAACGGAGAACGCTGAAGAGGAGTTGGAAGCACAATTTGTGCTGACAATGTCAAAGTCTGCACGAGAAGAGCTCACTGAGGCAACTACACAGGATAATGATCTACAAACATTATTCTTTTACATTAAGCAGGGATTTACTCCAAACCAAAATGAACTACCGGACGAAATCCACAAATACTTTAATTTTTGCGAAGAATTATCCTACAACAAAGGATTAATATCCAAAGCAGAACGAGTTGTTGTACCAAGATCCAAAATTCCTAAAATGTTACAACAAATTCACTTGGGACATCTTGGTATCCAGAGTTGCTTGAACCGAGAACGAGAACTGGAACCACATAACCAAAAACATCACGGATTATATTAAAAAGTGTGGTGCGTGTGAGAAAACTCAAAGTTCAAATACCAAGGAACCGATACAAAACAAAACCGATGCTGACATACCCATGGCAAATCGTGACTAGTTATTTGTTCTTCAATAGAGGCAGGGACTATATTTCTATCATAGATAGCTATTCCAGGTTCGTCGACTTCAAGCAACTTAAATCAGTGCACTATCTCAAAACGTGGTTTGCCTTGTCCGGTATCCCGCAAGTCTCGAGAGCAATAATGGTCCGTGCTACAATTCCGCAGAATTCATAAAAACATAATAAAAAAATGTTTGCATGACAGGTCAGATATACAAATAGCTCTTCTTAGCTACCGAAACACACCTAGAAATGATGTACTAGGATCCTCCGCACAAAGACTGATGAGCAGGGCGACTAAATTAACACTACCAAGATCAGAAGCTGCACTACACCCTATAGTAAGGCAAGGGGTGTCATCGGAGTTGTCGAGACTGCAAAAACAGCATAAGAGGTATGCAGACCGTGGAAGCAAGAAACGCGAGGAACTATGCAAGGAAGATCAAGTTAGGATCCAGGCATCTCCTAGACACTGGCTTGCATCTCCTAGACACCGGTAAGTTCATTGAGTATATTATCAATCCCAGATCGGTCATTATGAGAACACAGGAATGGTACTGTCTGCAGAAGAAACTCCTCCCTGATCCACAAAACCGGGGCCTCCATACGTAACGCTATCATAGCAGTGCCAACCAACGACCGCGGCAAGAAAACTCACCATAAGGAATGCGAAACCTACCCAAAGGAACAGTGGCCCCAGTCAATCAGAGTCCCAAAACGGATCAGGCAGGGACGGAAGAAGCGATGACTATGCGTTCAGGCAGAACAATAAAACCTTTATCAAGATTAAATTTGTAACATCTTGTACTCACTCATTTCTGGATCTTGTGTGTAGTGTTTGGTGGAAGTTTGTTATTTTTTAAAGGGGGGATGTAAACATATATGAATGCAACCTATGTGCGAAAACTACTTACTGAACGCACACGCAATATAATGTAATGTCAGTGAGATAAATGTCAACAACAATGCTTTCATTCAGCAGACACAACAGTTGCGCAACTGTTCAGTGATCAGGGCCAGTAGACGAGCGCTCACTCTGAACATGTTCAGGAGCGGTCGCCATTTTTGTGAGCGGAAAAATTCTATGCTCACTTGGTGAGCGTATTCTGTACGCATGCGCCATTGATTCATTCCAAGACCAACCTAATACATACTTCTGAAGAAAGTTACTAGAAAAGTAAGATACAGCAAATTAAAGGTATTGTGCAGTAATAAATGTATTATAATATTGGAGTTCACTCAGTATTTTATTCGGGGTTGGAAAAATCAGCCCTTCCACTAAAAACTACGCCAAACCTTAATGCAGAAAAACAATTTATTATTATTGTTTATTCGGTTTAATCTCTATAATTTTAACATATGGCAGCAATGAAAAGTATCAGATGACAGACGATGACATAAAGGTGGGCGGTCCTGTCCAGCGAACACTCAACTGTTGTGAAGTGAACGGTTGGAGCGGGATCAGTTCCCGATCCGCCTGCTGAATGAAAGCAATAATAAAGTGTACGTGACATACAATGTTGTTTTGATAGAAACATATTTATAACGCGATAATGTTACAGTTGTTTCGAAGATGGTTTGAAAATTATATAACATATAGATGTTTTCAATTTTTTCAATAGTTTTATTTTCCAACATTGATTTAGTACAGAGATCATCATATAGAATATAAGAGCATTTACTTTCCGTGTCAACATCGTCTTCTGGTATGTTAAAATTTTTGAAAAAAACCAGCCAGCAACCTTCTTCTTTGTGTTTATAATGAATTCATATGGAAGCCACTTGCGTTTTTCACTATCAATTCCTCAGTCATGTGATTCTTTATTACTGAAAACAGCAGTGTGTCTTTAGCTGCTTCGATTGTTTAATGATTCTATTATTGCACTGGTGTCTTTCGTGGTTCAATGCCGATACTATACATGGACGAGATAGGGGAAGTGGATCCGATTTCACTCAGACTAGACCGACTCGTTTTGCCGGCTCTCGGCTACCGTACTACCTACCGGTTACCCCGAGAGCCGACGAAACACGAGTCGGTCTAGTCTGATTGAAAACGGATCCACTTCCCCTATATCGCCCATGTATAGCCGACCGATACCTTAACAGTAGGTGTTGTACTCTAAATGGACTTTGTAACTTTTCTGGTTGAACATGAGCTGATACAACTCTTTGTTAATCCTAAGTTATCAATTGAATTTTTATCATTACTTTCTTTTTTATAAAAATTGAAGACATCACTGCTGCTCTTGGTTCGTGAATCGCGAGGTCGCTGAAAATTTATACTTGGTTCATAATTAATATATGATATTATCTCTTCCTTTTTTTTACTGATAACATCGTTTTCCACTGCAAATTCCTGATCAGTATTGTTTTCGTCATTAGATGTATAGTATTTTGTAAAATCAATGAAAAACACTTCATTACTAACATTAGCAGATAGCGGTGCATTTGTAGGTGGAGGTACATTAGTAGGTGGAGGTGTATTACTTGGCTTTCTCACAGATAGTATACTACTCTTGGTGTTTCGAAAAGAATCTGGTCTTGGTTTATTTGCCTGTGATGAAGCAGATAAATTTTGAATGTTCATTTTACTTTCTACAGGACTATTCCTACCTGTTTCTGCTCTTGTTGGAGTTGTGGCTCTTTGATTTGAATTTCTGTATGGTGGACCATCTGTTTCTTTTGCCTTAGGTTTACTTTCTTTTACAGGCACTTCGTCCTCATAAGAACTATTTTTTTGATTTAACTGATCTCTGTCCTTTTTCCTGTTTCTATCACTTCTGTCACCATCAACATCTCTATTTCTTCGGTATCTATCTCTTTCCTTATCATTTTGATCATTTCTTCTTTTTCTTCTGGATTTAGATGCACGATCATCATCTTTTTTACATGGACAATCATCATCATCATCATATTCATCATTTGTATCACATCTATATTTTGGTGTTGAATTCGAGCAACAACATTTCTGTTTACTTTTAGGTGCTGAACAACATGAGCATTCCTCTTTCGGACAACATTTTCTTTTACGTGATACAGGTCCTGGACAAGGCCAAGGGCAACATCTGGGAGGACATCTAGGTGGGCAAGGATTGGAAATAGGACAGCAAGGATTACACCTTGGAGGAAAGCAAGGAGACATTACTTCAACTGGAGGACATGGTTCACACCTAGGTAGTGGTGGACAATTAGCCCATTGTACCATCTCCCTACATCTCTGTTCTACTTTAGATGGGGTATCACAAAATTCAACTTGCCATCCAATTGGTTCTGGACAACAACATGGTGTTTCTGCTACAAATGCTAAACCAAACCTACCTTTTACACGTCTGCTTTCACACCAATCAGGACAACAATCATCTTCAATACCTGGATCCTTGTATTCACAGCAACAATTCCACATGTGTTTTTTTGAGATTTACACACAAGTAATTTTAATATATCATCAAAAACTAATTGAAATCTGTCAATATCAAAATCTATGACATTAAACACGCTAAATTTTAAGAGCCTACTTAGTTAGTTTTCTTTACCCGTGTGAAATAATGTTCCCTTATAATAAACTAGCTCATTAATCTTTCCTATTTCCTTCTCACCAGAACATAATGCTCGAAACTTGTCCACTGTTCTCGGAACAGGATTTTTGTATTATTCTACTACCTAAAAGAATAATGTCTTTTAAATGTTTTTGCACAACACTGCCATGAATTTACTTCTTTCGTGTCCAATTTTTATGTCCAAGATAACAAACAAATTTTCGTCATTTACATCATTATCATTTTCCATTTTTAAATACATTTGGAAATTAGTTTCTTAAAAATAATCCATTCTATTTGACTTTGTTGTAACACAATTTTACACGCGTATGAATTACGTTTATTACCAGGTGTGCACAAAAAATCGCCCCAGCTCGTAGCACCTTTATTTGAAGCCTGATTGTAACGATCAACATGTCAAATTAAACGTTAAAAGTACTATCAGAGAAATACCAAATTTTTTTTAGCTATTCGGTTCATGAAGGATCCATAATCAACTTTTTTTATGTTAAATGGCCACCTGATACTTTTGTCACAGAACTTGATAGACTTTTTCTCTGAATTCAATGATGTAGCACAATACCGTTCTTTTTTATTTCAAGTTGTCAAAAAATACAAAACATTGTGTTTAAATGTACTGTCCCTTTCATAATCATCTCACCCTTAAAGTGACCGGTACTGTAACCATGACAACCGAAGTATGTAATTGTGTCAAACATAATATGTCTAAAATTAAAAAGCTTTGATGGCACCTTACATTAAATAAGAACGTTCTCACATTCAAGGTATTTTCAATAAAACAACCGTTTAATAAAACAATGATATTTTTGTAGAATTTTCAATGAAAGAAACTTTTTTAACAAAAAATTAATGAAAATGCTCAAACTTGACACCGTCCCTTTCAAGGCACTGTCGACACCTGGATATCACACCTAACGTAGCATTCATCAGAACTTCTCGAGACATTTCCTGATATTCGTCAATTATTCGATTTCGCAAAACATCGACTGTATCAGGAGGTGTGACATAAACAATATCTTGCAAATAGCCCCAGAAGAAAAAATCCATCGGAGTCAGATCACAAGAACGAGCCGGTCACAAAATAGGCCCGTATGTTCCCATCCAACGATCTCCAAATTCTCTATTCAAAAACTCTATTGGTTATGGCGATGTGTGGAGTAGCTCCATCTTCTTGAAAAAACTAAATTATTTCTTTTATTTAAGGGTAAATTGTCAAGAACTTCTAGTAAGTCTTCACTTAAAACTTGGCAATAGTTTTGCTGGGTAAGATTTCCATCAATGAAGATTGGACCTATTACTCGTCCATCTAATATTCCACACCAGGCATTTAGTGAAAATCTTCTTTCTGGAGCTTGTTCTACGAAAACGTGGATTTTCTACATTCCTGCAGAGGTGATTGTGGCGATTAATTTTTTTCATGTGTAAATTGACATTCGTCGGATCAGAGTATTTATGGTTTGTATTTATGTTTTTTCAAAACTGAACACATATTTACTCAGGAAACTTGTAGATTTGAAGCAAGTTCTCTTACAGAAGTCCAATGATTCTCCTCAACACACAGTCAAACGTTCATCTCTAAATTTTCGTCACGAAATTTCCGATTTTGTTTTGTAGGTTTTTTGAAACATCCATACCGTCTCAAATTGATTTCCAGTCGAATAAACTGACGGCGATTCGGTAATCTCCTGTCCGGGAAGCATTCACCATACTTTGCGCACTATTTTTGTGATACCCAAAATATATTTCAAGCATATCCACGAACTTGTTATTCATTATGAAAACAACTAAAATTGGTTTGATGACACTTACTGACATAAAATTCACATGGTAACAATAATGTCTAAGCACCCTATTACTAATAGAATACCTACAAGTATTTTTGTAATGTTTTTTTTATTTTTTAACAACTTGATATAAAACAAAAAACGGTATTGTGCTACATCATTGAATTCAGCAAAAAAATCTTTATCAAATTCTGTGAAAAAAGTAGCAGGTGGCCATTTAACATAAAAAAGTTGATTATCTATCTTTGATTAAACGAATAGTTAAAAATAAAATACGATATTTCTCTAATGGTACTTTTTAAGTCGCTTAATTTGGTATGTCGATTGTTACAATCAGATTTCAAATAAAGGTGCTACGAGTTGGGGAGTTTTCTTGTGGACACTTTGTATAATAAATATTTAGAGTAATGTTTGCTATTTTTATATAGAAATATATATAAGATAAATTGGAAATGCAATGGATTTATTTAGAGTTTGAAAGAAATTTAATTTGACTTAATACAATTAAATAACGTTTCGGCGTTGATTGAAGGAATATATAAAGATGCGCAACGCTATAGTAAAATAGCGTGTCTTTCCGTTAAGTCGTCCCGCAAACCCCTTGCCGAGAAACATCATCGCTGTCTCGAGCTGTTTCGAATCTCGGATCCAAACGACTGATGCAGTCGCTATAGATCTCGGATCCAGTTTGGGTACGCTCAGTGCTATGTAGTGGCGCATCTTTATGTATTCCTTCAATCAACGGTTTCGGTTAGTTTATTTTTATTAAGTGTAATTAAACATTGTGAACAATTACATTGATTTTATATTAGTTTCTCCATAACATTTCAAATTTTAAAATAAATGTACTATTTTAATTGTAAAAAATAAAATAAAATCCAGAATAGAAATTAGTGATTCTTAACGTATTTTTCTATACCGGAAATGTTTACATTCTTCATTTTGTTGCTAGATCATTGATTATACATAAAAAGATATTCCAAGCAGAGATAATAGAGAGAGAGAGGAGGAGGCTCTTGTACCACTGCGCATCTAATTTATACGCGACGCAATGATCGCCTCCATTTTGACCCACTGTTCGACGCTGAGTGGTTTGTTTATGTTCGTTTAGGTTATGTTTTTTTTGTTTACTAAATTATTGTGTTTTTGTGTTTTAAATGTAGTTAAGACAGACTTGTTTCTGGTGAAACATGTGGATAAAACATCAGGATAGAAGTACAGTAATAGATAAGCTCTGGAAGTAAGTCACTATGCTTTGGTTTTAAACTTGAATGCAGTCACGCACGAAATTACAATTTTTCATATGCTGGATAGTTATGTGACATCTTCCGGAGAGATTTTTAATTATTTTGATCCTCTGTGAACTTAGACAATCTTCTTATGTATAATCAATGCTCTAAACCTTCACGTGGTTCTTGCCGAACGGTATTTTTCTTTAGGAAATTATTCCGACCAACATAAAGCTCCAATAAATTGTAATAGATGTATTATACCTTGTTCGAAATGTCTCATCCGTCTGGCCCACCCTATCGGAAATCTCACAAGTCGCCACTGAATTTTAAATGCGTATGATCTCTTAAATGGGGTTTAAATCTTTTTGCTTAGAAACTCGCAATATACTCCAGTACATCATCAGACCTAAATATTAATAGTTAATAAAACAAAACTGAATAACTGAGTTTAACCTCGCCATTTTTCACAAAATTATTAGGTACACCAAGAGAAATAAGTAGCCGTACACTTCGCGGAGATATAAGGTGATATGGGGGGGTTTATTATACATTAGTATATGGTGAACATGCCGATTCCACTTTATATCTCCACGATGTGTACGGTTACTTTTTCTCTTGGTGTACCTAAGTACCTACCTGTCTACGTACAAAAACCGCATACAGGCTGTCCCAGAAATAAAAAGACAGAGTAGCAAAAATCGGAAGCTAGATTGTGTAAAAACGTACTCTCAAAATATCAAGTCTTTATTCGTGCGCAGACGGCAGAAAAATAATAATAAAGAATTCAATTGGCCTTACGCCGACCCTGGACTAAATATCTACCTGCTTCACTTACACAATCGGTTCTTTTCAGGACCACCATATTACTTGTGTTAAAAAAAAGTAGGAGGAATAGATACTTCATAATAAATATCACACCATTATTTACTTTTTACACCTGCTAGAAAAAAATAATTACATTACTACGATTTATTGAATATTCTAAAATAATAATAATCAGCTGTTTCCGACTACAAACACATTAAAGGGCAACCACCTTCCTATTTTAAAAATAAAAACAATCTTTTATTGTCTGCAATAAAGTGAGTCAGTCGCCCATCTGCGTCAACAATCGAATACATAGCTGCGTTATTTAGACGCATCCGGCAAAAAATATGTTTTATTATCAATGAGTATGATTTAACATTTTTTTCCCGTTTTATACAAATAAAAGCGTATTTTTCTTTGAATGCGTGTTCGTTTCTATTTACAAATTTTTATTTAAAAAAATAACAGAAAATTAAATTTTTAATTTCTTCGTTATTGCGGCATATTTGGGCCTGTTTCTGTTCGGACTTTACATACCTGCTACTCCGTCTTTTTATTTCTGGGACACCTGTATAACTAGTTTATTTTAGAAAACTCACCTCACCACACGTAATTAAAAGGTGCACAAACACAATCTGTATTAATATCCCAAACATTCATGTTAAACACAGCAAAATTCCAATATAACATAAACAACAGCAAAGAAGGCACATAAACAATAGGAACATATACATTATTATACATTAAGTGGCCGCGATACGTTACGATCGCCAGTTGAACTGGCTAACGTTGGATCATGGGGACTGGGTGATCCTTGTGTAACGTACTTGAGTTTGAATCACAACCTTCCGTTTTCCTGACAGAGGCGTAAATGGGGGGGGGGTTCTATCTCCCCCCCCAGTTACGAGGGGGGGGAGATAGAACCCCCCCCTCGTAAAAAAAGAAAAGAAAAATTGGGTCATTAAGTACTTGTTAATTCTAAAAGTCTTGACAAATGTATTATTTTAACACACTCTGATGGAAATAAATAGAACCACTACCAGTACTGACAAATACGGAAAAAAAACGGGTTCGAAAAATGGACCATCATGGCATATCTTTGAAGTGATCCCCCCTCCCCCCATGGTTGAGGTCTAGTTACGCCTATGGTATTAAATAGTATTCAAGTGATTTACATGACATATTAAGAAAATTAATTATATTTTAGACACCACCATTATCTAATATTTAATGGAGATCACTTGCCTTTGGACAACCCACAAACTGTCCATTGTTTGAAGTACAATAATCTTTTTCAGAAGACTCAGGAAAGGTTATGTTATTTAACCCTTAACAACCTAGGTCCGGTCATTGAGACCGGAACGGTTTTACGAATCGTGTGTATCTTTTTTACAAGTAACCCCACAGCTTACAACGCTTAGCTAATCGTTCACTCTATCATAACAACCAAATGATTGTTTGTGTCCGTTTGTTATTAACTGTGTGTAAACATAATTTCTTTTTAAATATATTACAGGGGTCACCCTGACCAGTCCCGGGTATTTGTGTTCGAGACGCTTGCACATGTGCGGACTTTCCAATTTTGTTATTTCTTAGTAATCGTTTGTTATATTCGTCCCCTAAGTATACTTGAATTTGAAGAAATTATTTAAAACCTACTCAAGCCGTATTGCGTTTATGTAAACCACTTTGAAAAAAGTAACATTACAACAGATAAATTGGTTTACTTCCATAGAACTTGTAAACTTATTACGGGACAGATGTCTAACTTACGTCGGAACAATGAAAAAGAATAAGAGAGAGCTTCCTAAAGAATTTTTGCCGTCAAATTCTAGAGATATTAACACAAGTCTGTTTGGTTTTACCAATAACACCACGTTAGTGTCGTACGTCCCAAAAAAGAATAAAGCAGTTGCGCTTGTTTCATCGACGCATCACACCAAATCTGTTGATGAAGCGGAAAACTGGAAATAATCATGTACTACAACACAAAAGGAGGGGTTAATTCTCTAGATACAAAATGTGCCAATTATTCAACTGGACGTCGTACTATGCGTTGGTCTATGGCTTTATTTTTTAGAATGCTCGATATAAGTGTTAATAACGCATTTGTTTTATATAATTCATATAAAGACAATCCAAACACTACAGGTTTTGATTTAATATCTCTTTTGGCATGACAGTTAGTAACACCGCATGCAGCAATTTCTCAAGAAGACGCAAAACTGGCAAAAAGAAAAACCTGTTACATGTGGGATCCGCAGTTAAAAAGAAAAACATTTTATTCATGCTATAACTGTAAGAAACCAGTGTGTTTAGATAGCACAGATAAGATTTGACGTAACTGCAGCAAAAATATTTAGGGTCATATTAGCGCTTTGCAATTATATTAAATTTTTTGTCTTTTCCAGTTTACGATTTTCTATTATTTTGACCCTTTAACTAAGAGAAATTTGTAGCTTTAGTCTTTTTTTCATAACAGTTTTTATGTGAGCGATTTTTATTTAGATCTGTTGTAAACTAGCAAATAAATGCTAGCTTTGTAAAACAAACAATTAAAAAAATCCAAAGGTTTTATTTGGTTTAATCGTTGATTGAAGGAATACATAAAGATGCGCAACTACATAGCACTGAGCGTAGCCAAAACTGGGTCCGAGATCTATAGCGATGCATCAGTCGTTTGGGTCCGAGATTCGAAACAGCCCGGGACAGCGATGATGTTTCTCGGCAAGGGGTTTGCGGGACGACTTAACGGAAAGACACGCAATTTTACTATAGCGTTGCGCATCTTTATATATTCCTTCAATCAACGATTTAATTACTCATACCAACCCTAATAAATAGTTTAAGCTACTTACAGCATATAAATAATAATTTAAACTTCGTATATTTCTACAAGAAATGTTGCGGTCTCAGTGACTTGTCCCGTGTACGAATGTCCGGATTTTGAGACCTAGGGGGTTAAGGGTTTAACTACAGTAGTCCTTTAATTGCAAATTTATTTAAAATAAATAGAGTAATATACTCTATTCTACAATTTCGTTATTATTATAAATTCCAGATACCTAGAGAACACAAACATGACGTTTGAACCTTGATTTGAAGTCCATTTATTCCAAGTTAAAAAATGAGGTGTGGCCACCACACGACTTTCCTCTACGTATGAAAGTGTTATTTCCGGTCCGAATTTTGAAATTTCATTTATACAAAACATATTCCAAATCTAACTCTAAATACTTTTGTACTCTTTATAAATATATATAGAATGCATAATTTACGACATATTTGCAAAAAATCGTTATTCAGTAAGAGTAAAAGTGACACTTCCGGTCCGAATTTTGAAATTCTTTTTTATACAAAAGATATTGGAAATTAAGTTCTAAATACTTATGAATTCTTTATAAATTAGTCTAAACTTAGTATTTGACGTAATATTGGCAAAATTCGATTTTTTCACTGAAGTAAACTACTACTTCCGGTCTGCCGATTTTGCTCAAAATCTAATCAGTTCTCAAGAGGGAGATTATATTCGTAAATACAAAATTTGGAATTGATATCTGTAGTGGTTTGACCGCTATCGTGGTCACAGACAGACACAGACATTTTTTAAAAGCCACTTTTTTGGTATCAGGACAGGGCCGGCCCCAGGGTAGGGCGATCCGGGCGGCCGCCCGGAGCGCAATGATCTAGGGGCGCCAAAATCATGGAAAATGAAAATAAACTGATAAAAAAATTAAGTTACAGGCTTTTATAAAATGTACTAAAAAGTAAAGAATATTTTTTTATCATTCTTATATCATATCAATAAATTATTTTTGATAATATTGCATTGTCATCGGACCCTTGTAAGTATACCAAATTTCATTGAAATCGGTTCACGGGAAATTTCTCAAAAACGCGTTGCAAGATTTGACTGATAGTTGACAAGATTGAGAGGCGGCAGGCGGAATTTATCATTTTTATTTCTAAGTACATAATTCAAATAATATAATATATTTAAACATTAAGGCAAAATCCCACTCAAACACCGCCTTTCAAGAATTGACAAGGTTTTCGGCCCGTGGCAACACGACTGTACAGGAAACAACAATTTTGAAACCAAGCGAAACAAGATCTAACAGCCCTTTTTAACTGCATATAAAAAGGAAGTAGACTTAAAACCAGGGCTTCGAACCGGAACTGAACCGAAAACCGAAAAAAACCGTTATTTTGGTCGGAACGAAAACCGGAACTGAACCGAAAAAAAAATATCGGTTTATTTCAGTTCAATATATCTTCAGTCATTTTGTTACTGTAACCAACTTATCAATATTTTCTAATTGAAAGTCAACCCTATAATTATGATCACTATATGTACATTGCTTCTCGATTTCCTGTTTTGATGTTCACTAGTACTTTTACTTTCTTATACGTAGTATAAGGAAGTATTGTGATGATGAAAATTTTCGACCTCGAGATTTTTGCAGATGTCCACGTTTTGAGGTCCCCTGATACCAAAAAAGTGGTTTTTAAAAAATGTCTGTGTGTCTGTGTGTGTGTGTGTCTGTGTGTGTGTGTGTCTGTGTGTGTGTGTGTGACCACGATAGCAGTCAAACCGCTGTAGATATCAATTCCAACTTTTGTATTTACGAATATAATCTCCCTCTTGAGAACTGATTAGATTTTGAGCAAAATCGCCAGACCGGAAGTAGTAGTTTACTTCAGTGAAAAAATCGAATTTTGCAAATATTTCGTCAATTACTAAGTTTAAACAAATTTATAAAGGATTCAAATGTACTCAAAATTAAATTTGAGAAAAATTGTGTTAATAAAGTTTTTCGAAATTCCTACCGGAAGTAGGTCTTTTACTCTTATCGAAAATCAGTTTTTTGCGAATATCTCGCAAGTCATGCTTTCTAGGCAGGTACATTACGAGTATAAAAGTATTTAGAATGTACTTTTAAACATCTTTTGTATAAAAAAAATTTCAAAATTCAGACCGGAAGTACCACTTTTACTCTTATCGAATAGCGATTTTTTGCAAATATGTCGTAAATTATGCATTCTATATATATTTATGAAGAGTACAAAAGTATTTAGAGTTAGATTTGGAATATTTTTTGTATAAATGAAATTTCAAAATTCGGACCGGAAGTAACACTTTCATACGTATAAGAAAGTCGTGTGGTGGCCACACCTCATTTTTTACTTTCTTATACGTAGTATAAGGAAGTATTGTGATGATGAAAATTTTCGACCTCGAGATTTTTGCAGATGTCCACGTTTTGAGGTCCCCTGATACCAAAAAAGTGGTTTTTAAAAAATGTCTGTGTGTCTGTGTGTGTGTCTGTGTGTGTGTGTGACCACGATAGCGGTCAAACCGCTGTACATATCAATTCCAAATTTTGTATTTACGTGTATAATCTACCTCTTGAGAACTGATTAGATTTTGAGCAAAATCGGCAGACCGGAAGTAGTAGTTTACTTCAGTGAAAAAATCGAAATTTGCAAATATTTCGTCAATTACTAAGTTTAAACAAATTTATAAAGAATTCATATGTACTTAGAATTAAGTTTGAAACAAATTGTCTCAAAAAAGTTTTGTGAAATTCCAACCGGAAGTAGATCTTTTACTCTTACCGAAAATCAGTTTTTTGCGAATATCTCGCAAGTCATGCTTTTAAGACAAGTACGTTACGAGTATAAAAGTATTTAAAACATAATTTTGAATATCTTTTATATAAAAAAAATTTCAAAATTCAGACCGGAAGTACCACTTTTACTCTTATTGAATAGCGATTTTTTGCAAATATGTCGTAAGTTATGCATTCTATGTATATTTATGAAGAGTACAAAAGTATTTAGAGTTGGATTTGGAATATTTTTTGTATAAATGAAATTTCAAAATTCGGACCGGAAGTAACACTTTCATACGTATAAGAAAGTCGTGTGGTGGCCACACCTCATTTTTTGTTTCAGCTTCGCATACTTTACTTGTAGAAGGCAGATTTAATTCAGTTGAATGAACTTGGTCTAATTTTTTTCTGGACTATTCTATATTTGTTCCTTCAAATATATGTTATCACTATCAGTTATATAAATTTCAGTGGGGTTCACCCACATTTTTCAATAAAATGTTTAGAACAAAATTACTGTAATTCTCGGAAGAAAGGCCGCATCATTAAACGCTGCACACGAGGAAAATGTCGCAAAAAATACCAAAATTGCACAGAAACAGCGTAAACGCCGTACTAGCGCGTGGCATCGCTGTAAACGTCACAGTCGCAAAATTTTGCCCTAATCAAGTGCTGGTCAAAAAACGCCCATTTCAATGAATTTATTTGTAATGCTCGAGGATTGGTGAAAAAGTTACGCATTCCATCTCTTATGTTAAAATTTAAAGACGCTAATATTAAAAGGCCAATTTTGGATTACTACAAAAAAGGGAACAAAACTGACACAAAAATCACAATATCTGGAAAAAAAACGCAGTTAATTAGTGTCAAAAATTGCAGATCAGAAACTGACCGGTTTCGATCGCATAAAATACAGCGATCTTCTTCAGAGCAAAAAGACGTAGCCGTTGTTTCAGATTTCTTGTCTGAAATGGCTACGTCTTTTTGCTCTGAAGAAGATCGCTGTATTTTATGCGATCGAAACCGGTCAGTTTCTGATCTGGTTAGTTAGAATTTATTTATATGTGATATTAGTTTAGTTAGACTTACTACATTTTAATTTTTGTTATTTTGCCTTAAGTGCTAAATTGCTTATCTTGTTATCTGATGATTGAGTTTTTAATAAAAATTTTTTTTATTGTTTTTTTTCAATGTTTTATTGACTTTCTCATATGGTCGCATGAGATTTACTAAAACAAACGGGGGGGGGGGGGGGGGCAAAATTAAGGTTTTGTCCGGAGCGCCAAAATGTCTAGGGCCGGCCCTGATCAGGGGACCTCAAAACGTGGACATCTGCAAAAATCTCGAGGTCGAAAATTTTCATCATCACAATACTTCCTTATACCACGTATAAGAAAGTAGAATAGACCAATGATACAAACAAATTTGTTTATTTAACAAAACGTTTGAAGTGTCAGTATCCAAAAAAAAATGCTTGATAAACATTCTTGTAAAAATATTAATTACTAAATTTATTTTTCAAAAGGCGTAGTAATATGATTTGTACACGCTTCAGCAACGTTTGGAAATCATCCCAACTTTTCTTTATTAAAATAATCTTTCCTTTATCGCAATTTATTGTGCACTTCTTCCATTTATAGCCATTATATCAAACAGTGTGTTTGTCAGTCATCGAACAGTTAAAAATTTCGAGCTCAATTTTTCTATGGATTATCCTCATTTTCCACTAAAACAAAAAATCCTGGGATACTGAGAATATACTCCAGCCGTCAGCAATATAAAGCATTTTCTGTTACCAAATAAAAATATTATGAGATCGGAAGTGTGCCATCAAACTCGACATGTCAAAATATTAAACTTATAGCATTATTTTCTAGTTAAAAAAGTAGGTTCTGACATGTGCTTTGTATAATTTAATACACTTTATTTTTTTTATAGTTTGAGATGGAAATAACTAATTGAATTGTGATGCACATGTACGCACTCTGAATTATGACTGATGTATAGGAATATGAAGTCTGATATTATCACCAATAATGTAAATCATAAAAATTGCTTCAATTCATTACTGATTTAAGTAGTGAAATACAGGATTTAAACATATTTTATTTATTGTTTCAACATAAAATTTTAGTTTGAATTAGAAATAGTTTAATAATTAAGGAAAATTTACAATGACTTCACATTAACAGAAATTTAAATTTAAATTAACGGGCTCTGAAAAAAGGATTCAATATTAATATAAATATTATCCATAAATTAATCTTTTTTTTTTACCTTCTTTCTATAAGTGGCAGTGTTTCTCTTATTTGTACTGCAGTCTTGAAAAGATTACCTGTATCTCCCATTGAAGCATTATAACCAGGAGCGTAATGATTTCCAGGTGCCTGAATTCATAGCAATTATAAAAGGGAAAGTGGTAATTGAAATATTACTTACACTGTCATATATTTCCTGTGCAAGCTTTGAATCTTCAGCATCAATAACTAATTCGGGCACATCAAATCTGGGTACATTCAAATAAGTCATTAAGAAATTTTTCTTGTCAGCATACCTGAAAATAATATGTAAAATCTTTTCCAAATAATTTGCAAACCAATTGTTTACTTATTTCTTAGCAAAGCAAATTGTTCCTCTTGATAATATCTCCAATCTGAAAACTTTAGATCTTGTTCATCAGTTCTAACAAAATTAATACGTTCAATATCTTCAACAACTACTTCAACTTCTCCCTCATTTGACCAGTCATATACTAATAATTCAGAACTGGTACTTATATCTTTTAAATACTGTTGTTTATAATGTTTTTCCATTACAGAAAGGTATTCAGGTATTAAAACTGGAGAGTTTTTCTCATAGGATATGTTACGATCTTTTATATTTTGAATTACTTTTTTTACAGGCACATCTAAATATATTACCAAATGTGGTCTCAGTAATTCTAAGATAGAATTGTTTCTTAAGTCATAATAGACAGATCGTGCTGGAAAAATAAAGTTCAGGTAAGTTTAGATTTACCCCAGAATCAATACATGTACTTACTTACCTCCTTTTGATAGATAACCTCTGCTGTACATTGCTTCTACAAATACAAAATCTGAATAAACACATCGATCTAGAATAACTCCTTGGCCAGTACTTAAAATATGAGCCAAAGCATCAATGTACTGAGACAATCTATAAATTATAGGTGAAAATTAAATGTATATATTTTAAGTTCTAAAGTTACCTAACAGCATATTGTTTTAATTGAAATGTGGCAGTTGAACGATGTTTGGGATTAAGGAGGAAATTATTGACATCAAAGCTTCTACATGACTCTGGCAATTGATTATCTAATTGTTTTAAATCATAGCCATATGCATTAGTATATACCATATCTAAATTAGCTTCCGGAAAATAAGCCATTTCTAATTCATCAGCAAGTTCTTGAGCGAATTTCGTTTTTCCAGCCGCTACTGGGCCCTCCACCACTATGAGCTGAAACACTTCATATTTACAAACCAATTCAAATTTCCAAAGTCATAGCTTTACTTTGGAATTTTCACCCAACCGTGAAGTAGTTTTGTCAAATAATCTGTGCAACATTGTATATCGTTTTGTCTTATATGGCCATGGTGCTGGTTTTGGTGCAGGTTCCTTAACTCTCATTGTTTTCCCAGAAATGCCTCTGATGTTCGTATGTAAAACATTGCTAGTTGATCCTGCATTATTAACAATCCGAGCAAAACCTACACGTATTAGGGAGGCCATAGTAAATTATTTCTTGTATTTATAATATAACCAATAACCTGCTTTCAATATTTCTTTACATAACTATATTTACGTCAACAGTTGACAGTGGACAAAATAATCAAGTATTATGGAAATTGCTGATGCAAAGCAACATATATAAATTTCAAAATCTATACAAAGATATGTAATAGCCTTGTTTATAAATACTATAGTTATACAACCTAGAGAAAACTGTAAATATTTCTTATGTAGTAAAGTGTCGTCCTCTGATATCTTTGAAATGGATTAATACGAATGAATGAAAGTGCTCAGCCAATGAAATATTCTCAACGCCACTCCCACAATTTAATCCGGAAGTTTATAAAAAATGTAAATATATTTTGATATTTTCTATTAAATTTTACATAAGAGTACTTATATTTTGTTTGATTTGCTTTTCACATCGTTTGCCCTTGCCTTGAATTACATATCAACATAACCTATATAGCTTAACTGTGATAAAGTAGATTTAAGTAAATGTTTCATTGAAGAATCGTAGGATTACTATTTTTTTCTCTTATTATACTCACAATTACCCTTTTATAACATAATAAAAAAAAAGACATACAAAAGGCTTTTTAAAAAACGTATTCATGTTTTTTAAAGAAATAAATCTAAACAAGAAAACGGTATTAAGAAGTCAGCATTTGGTAAGACTTTGGAATGTCTGACTCACAACAGTTCGACTTTAGACGCTACACGCTAGTACTGACCATATGGCGCGCGGATCGGATTCAATTGCAGAATGGCGGCAGTTTGAATGAATACTCACCTACATGAAATGAAATGTCAGTCTGTTTCGGGTTCAGAGTTTGGGGTTATTCTAATTTTTTTCTATGTGTTCAACAGGTAGGTCTAAAACAGTCTTCTATATATTTGGTATGACTAGATATAGGTATTATGTAAAAGAAGAAAAAGTAATTAAAAGCTATCCGAACCACAACATTTATTAAGTTGCTTTGCATGGTTTCATCAACTTGACTGGTTTATGTGAGGCTTTCAAACCAGTAATGTAGTACGTTTTACAAAGAAAATGCATTATAAACACCACAACATTTTAAGATTTTGGTATCTTCAGAATTTAGAAATTTAAATGGTTCACAGCCAATCATTTATCACTTAACCAGGATAAATGTGAGACAATTTATTTTACTAGTAAACATAGATCAAACATATATTATACGAATTGAAAATTCCTTGATATTAGACTAAACACAAGATTAACGTGGAAGCCGCAGATTAGTTAAATTAGTCAAACACTTATCTTCTGCTACTTATGCAATTAGACATATCAGATTTATAACTGATAGTCTACTGGAATAACGATATACTATGGACTATCAAATCACATATCAACAATGTTTAATCAATATGGGGTAAGTAGGCCTATGTAGAAAAGGTGTTCATCCTGCAGAAGAAGGCTGTTCGAGCAATTGTCTGTGTTTCACAAACTATTCGCTGCAAACCTCTCTTCAGAGAACTTATGATAAGTCCATTAGCCTAGACACATATTCTGCAACAACTAAGGAGGCCTTTGAAAAAGCTGTCACACCTCATGACTACGGGTGAGATTACAGAAGTCTCCGCCCCTCATCACCATTTGCTGCACATCCCGCATTACATAGGACAAAAGCCACTTCAGTACAACACGTCACTGGTAATTATTTAACAAAATCAAAGTTATGTGTAGACATCTTTCTACTTTCGTATCTAAAGAGAAAATAAAGGACATTCTCATTACAATGTCAATGACATAAATTAGCCCAGTGTTGACGTTATCATTACATTTTTGCTTGATGTGCTATTGTGTAAACTGTATGTATATCTTATTATTGATATAATAAATTTATTATTATAATAGAAACACTATCCTTCTTACTGTAGAAGTGTTATAATTAATCCTGCTTTTACACCCACAATACCTCAGCTCGTCAGGGAAGTCGCAGCAACTTTCATTATACATTTACATTCTTGATAATTATCAATATAGTAAGTACTGCCTACACATGGTGTGTATATGGACGTTTCTTCAATTTGTATTTACCTGCGATTTTAAAAATTGCTTTCAATAATAGTAATTCCTAATAATTGAAGTTACGTAGGGGTTATCAAACAAAACTAGTTTAAAGTATGTAACACTTTCGGCTGTTACTTATACATAAGTAAAATAAAACACTCAATTAAATTTGAATAACTTCACTTTATTTTAATCACTATGTGACTGCAGTTTTGACATTACACGTCATTATCAAACTATTACTATTATTAACTTATATTTCTACCATTTAATTTTTCTTTCACCCACGTTTAATTGCAATTGTTTGAAATCTTCATGGATTTTATTGTGTTATATATGTAGAATTTTAGCCTTCATACTGGTTGAAGTGAGGTATATCACTTCATAAAAGTTAATTAGATACACACTTAAATGTACTCTGCTTTGACATTACTTATTTCATTATGGTTCTAGTTAGTTTTATTTTATTCAGGCCTGAATCGTAACAACAACTGCCATGATGCAAGCCTGGATGAATAATCATCAATTATTGTTGAGGATAGTACATACCCAACAACTTATACAAACAAACTAATTCCTAACCAAGCAAAGATTTCTTTAAAGGTTAGTAGTTTGAACCCTTTTCGGCTTGTATTGCAATATCATTGTCAATTATAAGATAAAACATATAGGAAAAATGACATTTCTTCGTTACATCGTCTTGCAATATGTATTTCAGAATAACACTTAACATCCACAATCACATCATCACTTATTTTTGGAATTTGAAAAATTATTGACAATAGACTTATCATATCCCTTAATTCAAAATATTTTAAGATATTTAAATCTAAAGCAAAACGCCTACAAAATTGTAACAAACACGATTGGTGTAATTGGATAATTGCGTCACTTCCTTTAGCTCCCATTGGCTTCTCTTTACTACTACGAGAAGACTGCTTTTACTATAACAAATTTAGCGGGAAAAACTATGAATGGGCACATCCTACTGCCCAACCCCTCTGTTGGCTACCTACCCGAACTAACCTTCAGTTGTATAAGTATAGTATTAATAAACAAGGGTAATAGTGTGTTTACAAATGTATGATAGGTTAATTAATTTTGTACTACAGAAATCAACCATTTAGACACAAATTACAATATTTATTCCAAATATAAAGAAAACAAACATCTAGAATTTGTAGTATTATCCCTAAAAGTATATGAGAGTTATGAGACCAGAGAAATAGAGTAGGGGAGAACGCGCTTAAAGATGCGCCAACTAAGTTAAATTGAATTCCCCCATTTTGAAGGTTGCTCACATATACCTAGCTCAACAATTCGCATGTAAAGTTCATTGACTTAGAAAAATGTAAACAAACTTACGTGTGAAAAGAAATGCCTTCCTGCAAAATGGCGACCACAATAGCGTTTGCTTAAAACTGGATGCGCACTCGTCGAAGCGCGTTCTCCCCTACTCTATTTCTCTGTATGAGACCAGTGAACTCTATACTAACGTAACTGGAAGGGACGCGTAATGCAAAGCAGTGAGGCAACCCGCAGTACTTTAGGATCCCTCTTTCTTTCTAGCACATTGTTTTGTATAGGGGTAGTGACTGCGATTAATTTAAATTGGGATTAATTTATCGAAATATAATTTTATAAACGATATTTTTTGTTTTGTTTAACTATAACTTACCTTGTCAAATGAGTGCTTTATTGTCTCAATGGAAATACTACTTAACACAATAAAAAAATGCACATTCCTGCCCCGGTTGTTGGTGAAAATAGAGAATTATTGTGAAAGAAGGTGGCCAAGAAACAAATAAAATGCATATAATATATTGCTTGTTTTAACATATTTATTTTCTTTACACAAATTGTTAATAAGATGAAATAAACTATACCTATACCATAATGACTCCTATCAACAGTTCTTAAATAAAATAAGTTTGGTCATTTTCTGTCTGACAGGAGCTTCCTTTCCATGACATTTTAAATGAAAAAGTTTTGCTTGGTGATGCATCCTACATTTTAGGAATAGATCAACGATACCTCTAATCAGCTGGAGCTCGTGTAAATCCTCGCACAAATACTCTTCGGATGGAGGATGCTTAGGTACGAATAAGTTTAGCTGAGTACCAAAATTTTTTATAGCCATATTCTGTAATCGGGCTCTAATGTTTGTTTTAGTTTTCATGAAATCCTCCTTTTTCTCCATGTAATGCAATTGTCTCTCTATGAAATACACAATTTTGTACACAACATTCGACGCATAAAGTACACCACCGGGTGCATTGATTATGTATAAGAAGATAGTCCAAGTCCATAAGAAAAAGGTTGCGCCTAAAATCAACATTTTGGATGTCACCACCAGTGGGGCGCTAGTCGTCAAATTGTCCACATGTGGTGGGGGTAGTTTTCAAGGTAGTTGAGATTTAAACCGTTAACCAACATAATAAATTCCTAGTTTTGGCTTTTCAGTAAACAGATGACGCTGTAAAATAAAGTAAATAAATTTAATTTAATTTTTATATAGGTAATAGGTAATAATAATAGTTCTGATCATATACTGCGTAGTGTCATTAATAAAATGTGTATACTTATACTAATAGTATTAAAAAATATTTTATTTATGTTCCACTCTACCACAAAAGCCATTTATAAACACAATGAATATACATATGTCTGAAAACGTGGGAGTCGGGCTTTGCCGAAGAAAGAAGGCATAGATATAATACTTTTATTTGTATTTTTTTTCGTTATGTATATAAGTACACTGACAATATACCAAATTCTCACGGAATCGTCTGTAAATATTTCGAAGACTGATAGGCGTTTGTCTTCACTTACAGTATTATATATTGGCTCTTAACATTTGTTCATTTATTTTGTCATTTAGGAATATAAAAATTCTATTCTATTCTATTCTAACATATCACGTATTTATAAATATGTTTTTTGTATCTATTATTACTTTATTTGTGTTTCTTATAATCAGCACATTATTTCAAATACTGTTTGTTTTTCGCAAATGGATATTTGTCTACAATTTTGATTCTTTGTGAAGACGCTTTCCTTTATACTACGAATATTCGTTTTATGCATTATAGATATATTTGTATAAAATACATTGTCCAACTAATAATAAAGGTCTTGCTTCATTCATAGTACACAAAAACAATGTTACCTATGTATATGAAAATAGTTATAGATAAAATTTAGATAATAGTAATTAATGTTGAGTGTGGTAATGCTACACGACTAGGAATTAAGTTGGTATTTAGTGATGGGCAAAATCGAATTATTTCAATAACCGGTTACTCACTACTCGAGTGATCTTGATAATCGAATTATCACTCGAGTAGTTTTCACTCGCATCATCGCCCTGTATTCAATAATAATAATATTTATTAAACTGGCAAACATGTATAATGTATACAATGCAAATGATACAACCCGCAGAATGTACTACGACTTTTCCTTGTATAATGTTCTGGTATTCCATAAAAAAACTACTAATTATTATTTAAAAAACGGCGTATATAAGGAAAGTGTACTAACAAAATTATAAATATACATTTTCATATAACGTATGATCAAAAAGTCTTTGGATCGCTATTGCCGTGGAATTTATGTCAATCTATGAAATTATTAATTTTGACATTTACTTGACAACTTTCAAGTCAGCAGGTTATAATTCAACCTAAATAATTATAACCTAAAATCTATTTTATTTGTGACTTATGTATACTTCAAAGTCAAGAACCACAGAAGTAAATAATTCTATAGATAGCTTTACGTTTCATGGCTATAGCGATCCAAAGACTTTTTGATCATACGTTAGTTCTTCATTTAACAAAACACATACTTTCAAGCTTATTTCGTAGATAGGTTTTTAAGAACACGATAAGCTGGTTGCCGTAAATCGTATATTTAAATTACGAATTAATTCATTAGTCATATTTCATTTATCGCTCACCTTACATGCAACACCGACAACCCGGTTCTTCCTTACTCAGGTTGTCGCACTTCTACTTCATTATCCATAAACAATATATGTATATATCAATAAATAACAGATATTTACAAAAAACACACAAAATGCAGATTTAAGCTGCCTTCATTACTTATATTTTGTCACCGGTCAATTAACCAACTGAAGAAGATATAGACTGTTTCCTAAACATACTGATAATTTTTACATTCTTTATATGTTTTTATCTATTTTTGTGCATTTATTTACTTTTTTATTACATATTAATTATATTAACTAACGCTATTGTTAGTATTTATATAAATACATGTTGTTTATTAATACTGTATATATTTTTAAATTAAAGATGCACATTTTCCTGGAGTTCTCTATTTAACAAAGCAACTTAATACTTGCTAATACTCTCATCATATACTCCTCTCCAACTCCCAGTAAATATATAATCAGTGTCCAAGTAGTAGTGCGACAACGCGAGCGAAAGATAACTACCCGCTACTCAATGCAGGCGACGACTACTTACCAGTCTTACCACTGGTGAAAAATTACCCGGTAGGCGATTTTTCAATGCAGGCGACGACTACCAGGTGACGGGTGATGAAGTACGACTAACGACTAATAAGTCAGTTGAAGTCAGTTCGCATTTCCGATTTGCAGTAAGTCGGTTATTGTGTCGGTTCTCCGATCGCCCGTCACTCGTCGCTCGGATTCAAAAACCGAATTACACCGGTTATTTGAATAATCGGGTACCCGGTTATTTTTCACTCGAGTTCTCCCATCACTAGTTGGTATTAGTCGTCCAAGAACTATGCAGTAGTATGCAGTGGTATGCAGTACTATGCACGATTGTGCACGATGCAGTATGTAAAGCAGTTGTTTAAGATGTAAAATGTTGTATTATGTTTATTGAATAAAGTAGAATAAAGAGTGTTTGTGTTTTATAAAGAGTAAATAATAAAATCAATAGGTTATGGGTACCAGATATATTTGAAAAGCTGTATTAATACAACATTTAAGAAAAGTAAAAACCAAGAAAAAATAAGATGGCTGACGTTAGCGTCAATAACAACTTCAATATTGAAATTTTGAATTCAAACAATTATCACACATGGAAGTACAGATTGAATATTTTATTAGCGGAAAAAGAAGTTGTGGAATGCATTAAAGAAGAGTATAAGGAAGAAAATTATCCAGAACAGGAAACAAAAATGAAAGCAAAAAAGAAAGACGATAAATGCAAATCACTAATCGTACAGTGCATAGGCGATGACCAAATAAATATGTTAAGAGATGTTGATACTGCATATAAAATGTGGAAAGTGCTTGAAGAAAGATATGAAAAGAAAGGAATACCAGGACAGTTGATATTGAAAAGAAAATTAATGACTATGAAGTTTAAAGAAGATGGAAATTTAGAAACATTTTTTGTAGAGTTTGATGAAATCATTAGACAACTAAGAGTATCTGGAGCAGAATGCAAGGATCAGGATTTAGTATGCAATTTATTACTTGCCATGCCAAAATCATTTGAAACTATATTAACAATATTAGAAAACATGTCATCGGATGAGTTAACATTAAATATTGCTAAATCTAAACTAAGAGCAGAAGTAGAACGTCGAAAAGCTCAAAATACATGTTACAGTAAATTGGAGCAAGCTAAACCTGCAACTTTTTGGACAAATCAAGATGGTTTATGTCATTTTTGTGGAATGAAAGGACATTATAAAAATCAGTGTCGAAAGTTTATGCAGCATTGTGAATGGAATCAAGGAAGCAACTTTAGAGGAAGAGGTAGCAGTAAGTCATTTCGAGGTAGGGATGTACAAAGTGTCAATCAGAGCCAAAAAGGGTATAATCCAGGACGTGGAGGATACAGAGGTGCAAGAGGAAGCGGTTATGGAAGAAACATGGATACTACAAACCGGAGTAGTGATAGAAGAGGCAATTATGTTGAAAATAAAGAAGGTACACAAGATGAAGAAGGTATTTGTTTTATGTCTAATATAGGGGACTGTAAGAGTGTAGATAATAAGAATTTATTATTTTGTGTAGATTCTGGTTGCACAGACCATTTAGTAAATAATAAACATTATTTTTATGAACTGTCAATGCTAAAAACTCCTATAAGAATAGCAGTAGCAAAAAGTAACAATTATATGGAAGCTATAGGTATAGGAAATATTAAAGTGATTAGTAGTGTGTATGACGATCAGATGGAATGTACAATTCAAAATGTATTTTATGTTCCAAATCTAAGAAAAAACTTGTTATCTATGAAACGTTTAGAAATGGCCAACATTAAAGTAGTTTTTACTCAAGGTCAAGTAAATTTATATAAAGGTAGTAATTTGATAGGCTTAGGTTACAGAAATAATTTATATGAAATTAACTTTAAAGTTCAAAATAATGAGAGTCTCTATATAGAAACTGAAAATGAGAATTTACAATTATGGCACAAGAGATATGGACATATTTGCCCATCTAATTTAGAAAAACTAATAAAAAATAACATGGTAGAAGGTATCGAAAATTTAAAATTCAATAAAATAAACTTTTGTGAAGCATGTGTTAATGGTAAAATGACTAGATTAAGTTTTGGTACACGTAGCAAAGCATCAAGAATATTGGATATAGTACATACTGATGTATCTGGTCCAATAACACCCACATCTTATGATGATGGCAAATACTTTGTGACCTTCATTGATGGCTATTCTAGTTTCATGCATGTATACATTATAAGAAAAAAGAGTGAAGTTTTTGAATGTTTTAAAGAATATTGTAAATTGGTTCAAAATAAATTTGAGAGAAAAATTGCAGTTCTTAGATGTGACAATGGATCAGAATATATTTCAGGAGAATTTAAAGAATTTTGCAAGGAAAATGGAACTATGTTGGATTACACTATACCATATACACCTGAACAAAATGGTAAGGCGGAGAGATTTAATCGAAGTTTAGTTGATAAGGCTAGGTCCATGCTCTATGAAGCACGAATGCCTAAAACATTTTGGAATGATGCAGTTCGAGTTGCGGCATACATTATGAACAGGAGTCCTAGAGCAGATTCAAATGTTACACCAGCAGAAATTTGGACTGGAAAGAAACCAAATGTAGGAAACTTGAGAGTATTTGGATCAACAGCTTACTGTCACATACCAAACCAATTAAGAACTAAATTTGACATGAAATCTGAAAAATGTATAATGATTGGATATACAACAACAGGATACAGATTATGGAATATAGAAAAACAAAAGGTGATTGCAGCTAGGGACGTTGTTTTTAATGAAAATGAATTTTATTACAAGCCAAAGGTAGTAAGACCACAAGTTGAAGAAGATGATGAAAGTAGAAAATATGAAGATGAAAAGGAAAATCGGGAAGAATTAGAGGAAATGGAAGAAGCAAAAGAAGAAACGGAAACGGATGAAAATAAAGAAAAACAAGAAATTAACCGAAGAGAGAACAAAAGAGCTACTAAAATTCCAGAGAAATACAACGATTATGAGTTATATATGGCATTTGATGCAATGTCTTTTGTAGAGAGAGTACCGGAAAATGTTGACGAATTGAAGGATAGAAATGATGAAATACACTGGAGAAGAGCTATGAACAAAGAAATTGATTCAATAAAAAATAATGATACGTGGAAGGAAGTTGAAATGCCCATGGATGGGGAGATATTGAGTACCAAATGGGTTTTTGCTTCGAAACAATTGGAGGATAAAATTGAAGACCGATACAAAGCTAGACTAGTGGTACGAGGATTCGCTCAAAAAGAAACTTTCACTTACGACGAAACTTACTCTCCCGTAGTGAAAATGACGACGATAAGAACTTTACTTTCAGTTGGAAATCAGAGAAAATATTTCTTTCAGCAACTAGACGTAAAAAACGCGTTTTTAAATGGCAAACTGAAGGAAGATATTTGTATATATCCACCAGAAGGAGTACATTGCAAAGAGGGATATATCTTAAAATTAAATAAATCGCTTTATGGTTTAAAACAAGCATCAAAGTGTTGGAATAATGAAATAAATAGATTCATACTCGAACTCGGGTTTAATAGATCAGAGAACGATTTTTGTCTATATACAATGAACATTAGAAACAATGACATATATTTACTACTATATGTAGATGACATTATTTTAGCAGGACCAAATTTGAAATTAATTCAAAAATGTAAGAATGACTTGATGGGAAAATTCAAAATGAAGGATAAAGGAGAACTTAAAAACTTTCTTGGATTAGAAATAGACTATGAAAGAGAGAATGGAATAATGAAACTAAGTCAGAGAACTTTTATCAAAGGAATTTTGAAACGCTTTAATTTTGAAAACTGTAAACCATCTTCAACTCCAATAGATCCAAAATTAGGACTCAACATTTCGGAACAGAATAGAGGAAACAAACCAGTGAGAGAACTAATAGGATGTTTGATGTATTTAATGCTGGGATCTCGTCCGGATATAAGCTTCGCTGTGAATTTCTTTAGTAGATACCAGGACAAAAGCACCGAAGAAGTATGGATTTATCTGAAGAAAGTACTGAGATATTTGAAGGGCACAATTAATGCTAATCTGGAATACACAAGAAATACCGAGCATCAGCCTTTAGAATGCTATGTGGATTCGGATTGGGCAAAAGACACAAATGATAGAAAATCAGTGAGTGGCTATTTAGTGAAGGTATTTGGAAATACAGTTGCATGGGTGACCAGGAAGCAAACCTGTGTGGCACTTTCAAGTACTGAAGCCGAACTGGTTGCATTATGTGCAGCAGTACAGGATGGCTTATGGTATAAAAAACTTTTAAACGATATGCGTGTTGGAGTCAAGACATTTAAATTATACGAAGACAATCAGAGTTGCATTGCTTTGATAAAAAACCCAGAAAATAATAAAAGAGTAAAACATATAGATTTAAAATTTAATTTCGTTTGTGAGAATTTACAAAATAACATTATTGTTCTTGAATACCTAAGTAGTGAATGTCAATTAGCAGATATGTTGACCAAAGGTTTATATAAATTTCAATTTTATCGAAATTGTGAAAGTATAGGTTTAAGATTCAGAGAGGGCTGTTTATTTAGGTTTAAGGAACAATGTACATAGAATAGTAAGATAGAAGTGTAGCATTAAGAGAGGGTGTTGAGTGTGGTAATGCTACACGACTAGGAATTAAGTTGGTATTAGTCGTCCAAGAACTATGCACGATTGTGCACGATGCAGTATGTAAAGCAGTTGTTTAAGATGTAAAATGTTGTATTATGTTTATTGAATAAAGTAGAATAAAGAGTGTTTGTGTTTTATAAAGAGTAAATAATAAAATCAATAATTAATACCTTGTAACGTATAAACCTATTCTATAGCATTGACTATTAAATATTCCTATTGTGCCTTGTAAATTTTAGATTTCTATAAAGTACTGTACTCCAAAACTATGAAAACCGCCATAGATTAAATTTCGTATATACGAGGGCGGGTCAATATGTCCGTGACTTTTTGAATGAAACACAGGTTTTTGGATAAAAAATCATTCTATTTTACAACATAGTCTCCTTTGAGCTCTCTACACTTTGTCCAACGTTTCTCTAATTTTGTTATCCTTTCCAAAAAATAAGATTTGCCGAGGTCATCAAAATAGGTATTTGTTTGTGAGATGATTTTATCGTTGGAGTCACATCTCTTTCCGCCGAGCCATTTCTTTAGGTTTGGAAACAAGAAATAGTCACTCGGGACTAAATCCGGAGAATGAGGCGGATGAGGGAGCAATTCGTAGCCTAATTCAGGGATTTTTGCCATGGAAACTGCACATGTGTGCGCCCTTGCATTGTTCTGGCGGAAAATAACTTTTTTCTTGGCCAAATGCGGTGGTTAATTTTCAAATTGTCATTAAATCGACTCAATAAGTTGGCATAATATTCGCCATTGATTGTTTTACCCTTTTGAAGGTAGTCAATGTGGATTATACCGCGTGCATCCCAAAAACGGTCGCCTTGACTTTATTGGCTGACAAACCCACCTTGGCCTTCTTTGGCGCCGATTCATCCCGAGAAACCCACTGTTTTGACTCCTGTTTTGTCTCTGGTGTGTTGTGGTGGATCCACGTTTCGTCCACGGTTACGAAACGGTGCAAAAACTCGTCCATATTGCGGTTAAACAACGCCAAACACTCCTGCGAAGTTGTCACACGATTGCGTTTGTGGTCGATTGTGAGCAAACGTGACACCCATCTTGCGGAAAGCTTTCTCATACCTAAGTCATTATTCAAAATTGAAACCACCGAGTCATGTGATATGCCTATGGCTTCCACAATCTCTCGCACTTTCAATCTCCGATCGGCCAACATCATATCGTGAATTTTTTTAATTGTTTCGGGTGTAGAGACCTTTACTGGGCGTCCAGAATGTTCGGTATCTTCCGTGCTTGTACGGCCACAACGAAATTCAGTAAACCACTTTTTTACCATTGAAATTGATGGTGCAGAGTTCCCATAGTATTTATCAAGCTTGGTTTGAGTGATGGTTTTTTCCGCAAAAAAATAATGCTTAATGAGCACGCGAAATTCACATTTTTCCATTTTCTCCTTAAATCACGCTGTAGTCTGCTATTAATGGTTGTCAAACACAAACGAAATGACGCGGCTTGTTCAAATTTTCACAGGAGTCAACTGACAGATGTCTCTTGACAGGAGCAGTGTTGCCCTTTCAGTTAAGAGGCGGGAAATTCAAAAAGTCACGGACATATTGACCCACCCTCATATATCCATGTTTTTAAAATTCCATTTAGTAGCCTAAAATAATTCGTTATTTCAACAAGTAAAATCAGTAAAGTAAATTATGTCAGGGAATAAGTGTCAGTATCTAAATTGAGCTCTGTCAACTTGGCGTCCCCGAGTTACAATTTACATTGTATAAAATGTGTGTCAATTGTGCTCCATTTGTGCTCAATTATGCCATTATTAATTTTACTTGTGCTCGTCTGTTTTCAGAGATTTTTAAAAAAATCGAAGGGGGGGTAACTTGACGATTGGTCCCCCCAAAATTTTGAAATTCTTTTTCGTGCCATCGCAAAGCACTCCAATTGTGCTCAATTGTGCCGTATACCATTTTTTGCCAACCACTCACTTTCGAAGTTATATTTAAAAAAACAGTGCGTCACATCTAGAATTGCAGGCAGTATTAACAAAGTACTTTTATAGAACTGACAGACGCAACATCTGCGTAAAAACTGAATTTGTAAGTGCGACAACAACAAAAATTGAATACAACAAGCAGTACATGTTGATAGAAGTAACTATACGAAATAACATTATGCTTCTGATAATAATGTACCAAAGACCATTACTACTGATGACATTAGATATGACCTAGGTGGCCTCATCGCTTACTCTGGGCCCCTTGGAGTCGTCGAGCAGAACGTCAGTGGCATTCTCTTTCAGAATTAACGAAAAATGGGAAGTCTACGATGATTTACTGCAACGCAAAGTAGACTGCAATGATAGTGAGATGGTGTATCCTCATGCAATATTATATAGAACATAAATAAAAGTAAATAAATCTTAACAAAATAATCTTTTATTAAAATTGTAATAACCCAAGCACTTTTTTGATAAGTAATTATTCTCAAGACGAATGTGCTCCATAAAATTATCACATCGTTCTACTACTGTTGTTGAATGATATTCACTTTCGATCTTTTTTCTAATTTCCTTAAACAGTATAGCTGAGTCCAAATGAAACTAACAACAATTGAGTGCAAATGGAGCACATTTGATAAAGATTTTATACTATACAAGTTATAACAAAGGTGCGGCAGGACAGTAGACTTTCGTCAGTTTCAGAACTTCTTTTTGGTATAACTTCAAAAGTGAGTGGTTGGCGGGAAAATGCTATACGGTACAACTGAGCATAATTGGAGTGCTTTGCCAAGGCTTCATGTTTTAAAAAGAATTTCAAATTTTTGGGGGCAATCGTCAAGTTCGGCCCCCCCTTCGATTTTTTTTTAAAAATCTTAAATGACAGAAGAGCACAAATTACACTAATAACGGCACATTGAGCACAAATGGAGCACAATTGATACGCATTTTATACTGTATAAATTGAAATTGCGGGGGGGGGGCGGCAACTTGACAGAGCTAAAATGAATCGTTCTCAATACACAACCTTCTTTTACTTTCTTATACGTAGTATAAGGAAGTATTGTGATGATGAAAATTTTCGACCTCGAGATTTTTGCAGATGTTCACGTTTTGAAGTCCCCTGATACCAAAAAAGTGGTTTTTAAAAAAATTTCTGTGTGTGTGTGTGTGTGACCACGATAGCGGTCAAACCGCTGTAGATATCAATTCCAAATTTTGTATTTACGTGTATAATCTCCCTCTTGAGATCTGATTAGTTTTTCAGAAAATCGGTAGACCGGAAGTAGCAGTTTACTTCAGCGAAAAAATGGAATTTTTGCCAATATTTCGTCAACTACTAAGTTTAAACAAAGTCTTTTACTCTTATCAAAAATCAGTTTCTTGCGAATATTTCGCAAGTCATGCTTTTTAGACAAGTACGTTACGGGTATAAAAGTATTTAAAACATAATTTTCAATATCTTTTGTATAAAAAAAATTTCAAAATTCAGACCGGAAGTACCACTTTTACTCTTATCGAATAGCGATTTTTTTGCAAATATGTCGTAAGTGATGCATTCTATATAAATTTATCAAGAGTACAAAAGTATTTAAAACTGGATTTGCAATAGTTTTTGTACATATGAAATTTCAAAATTCAGACCGGAAGTAGCAGTGAGGAGCACTTTTTTGATAATATCTTGCAAAGTACCTATGCATTCTATAGAGATTTATTAAGAGAATAGAAGTATACTTAGAATAGGATTTTGAATAATTTGTGTAAAAAAATTCTTAAAATTCTATAATTTGAAGCGCTCATACGTATAAGAAAGTCGTGTGGTGGCCACACCTCATTTTTTTGTATTATAATTAGTAACATCGATCTGCGTAATACAAAAGCAACATTATTTCATAAACTGATCCTTTTTCCTCTTATCACATTTTGTGTTTGTGTTTGAATACAATTTTGAGCGCTAATACATGCTTAAAAATTTATCGTTCAAAGATAAGAACTGCTGTTATACACTTCCATATTTTAAATGGCGTTAAAGTATGCTGGGCACATTATTCCAAAGAAATTTTATAAGGAATTCAAAAGCGAGGGGTTAACCACTAAAGGAAAACGTGTTCCACAGATTTCATGTGACACGGGATTTCATCGCATTTCACGTGGATTTCACCGCATTTCACGTGGATTTCACGGCGTTTTATGGGATTTCATGGGATTTTCCGAGGTATTAGGAAATTTCACAAAGATTTCGCGCGATTTCATGGCATTTCACAAAGATTTCCCGGGATTTCATGGCATTTCACATTGATTTTATAGGATTTCACGGCATTTCACATTGATTTCATAAGATTTCATAGAAAGTTGTGAATTTTTTTACTTAAGTTGAAACTACATATTGTATTACACTTATTTGTAAACATGTATTAATAATTAATCGAAGAAATGTGACTAAAATAAAAGTTATCAAATAAACATATAAGAAATTCTAACATTTGTTAACATGAACAACAAACATAAAACTAAAGAATAAAAGTAAATATGAAGTTATTATAATATGTAAGGACTTCTAACATAAATTTTGTCATGAACATGAGGATTATTTATCAGCATTATTCTATTCTATTCAAACGATTTAACACATTTTTGTCTATTCGTAAGCCAGTGTGTGTCGCAGTCGGGTTGGTAATGGTAAATTTTTAGGTTTGAATGCTTATATAGCCATGAGTGTTTACAGGTACTGAGAAAATATGTCCGTCATCAGTCCATTTATACCAAGTGCATAAGACGCCTATGTCACTTGTCAGTCTTTCAGTTTTCACAGGAGCCCAAGCTTTCGAATATTCTCTTTCTTTTGCACTCCTTCCTTTCAAATAAGAAAATCCAAGAAGAAAACCTAGATAGGCTACATGCTGATCGTTTACAAACAAACACCATTCCCCAATAAAAATGTCTTCACATACTTACAGGCTTGTGTCTTGCTTATAGACTGCTTCTTTGAGTGGGAAGAATTATACTCGGCTTCCTTGACTCTTTGTAGGCGATCACTACTTAAACGACCACTGTTCTTTTGCAATAACCAGCATATGGATGATTTTCTTACTACCATCTCCTTACCCATGCCGTCCCTTACTGTTGTGAATGGACTAGTTTCGTCTAGTTTAATACTGCTTTCCGTATAATCTTTAAGGACAAGTTCGTCCGTTACACAAGATAGTACAGCCAAATCTTCCAGTATTTCTTCGTTACTTGTGTGAGAACTATGGTTGTCTTCTGAATTATCGTTATCGAAACTTTGTGTAGTATCGTTTTCATCCATTGCATCACTTGTTTCAATGACAGAATCATCTTCACCTTCTAAGTCTATATATATATAATAAAACACAAGTGTATAGTTTCAAAATTATTGTAATGTTTAACACACTACATATGTTTCGCCACACTGTGGCTTCATCAGGTGGATGAAAATACAATTTCAAAATACAAATTAGCTCCTATATATATCAATACAAATTACAAAAATAATCTCATTCTAAGAGGGGGTGGACATGTTTAAACTTTAGATTTAGTAGTGGGGAGTTATTTAAATCTAGTTGATCATTCAATATTATACCTAATTTATTACATTTATTAATTTCTAAACTTTCTAACATATTAAGTTTTTTACTTTTTCCTAAAACATGTAACGTTGTAAAATTAGTATTGAATTTATGATTATGTTCTAAGCAATGATTAGAACATAATCTATTTCTTAACTTTGTACCAATGTGTATAGTATCTTGTACAAACAAAACTTCACTATTATTATCTTCATTAAACGAAGCATTGTACCACGGCCAATTAAAGTTTGACTTTTGTGACGTCCTGGATACACTTCTTGACACACCCAACTTTGCCTTTAGCTTCATACTTTTTAAAAGTCTTGGATCCCCATCTGAGGAAATGCCTAACACTTCAACCTTCCATTTGGCTAACTCAGCAATTATATAGTCCCACCTTTTCGTTACGGAAGGCGCAGTAAATTTATTATCAGTTCCAAAAAGTAAAAGGCAAAATGGAGGAATATTTTCTTTTAGCGGCTGAGCCATAACAGCATAGACCAATGATGCATTATGTTGACAATTATTATTCTTAAAATGCGTTTCGATTTCTTTGCCTGATCTGGCTTGGTACGTAAAAGGTATGGGCATACCATGGCTGTCAAAGGGAAGAAGGAAGCCGACCAATTGGTTTGTAGACGTATCGTATTGAATTTTGCCTGTTATTCTTGTGGCATCTTCGGACAACCAAACTTTTAAAGGTAGATTCCTTTTTTCTATATAATCTTTTAATTCAGCACATCGTAATTTGCCTTCAGTAATTGATGGTCCGTTGTCTTTCATGTATCTGCTAATAGCTGTGGGGGAGGGGAGCGGTAAGTTTGCATGGAGAGTTTCGTATAAAAGTCGGCCTCCGAGCATAAAGATGTACAAAGAGAAAAGTTTAATTGTTTCGTCATACCTAAAACCATGTTTTCCAGTTCGTGAATGTTAATGTGCTGCATTTATTAGTACGCTTAATATTACATTGTCATTTGATTTAGTCTTTAAGGTAGTAGTGTCTATGTTATGTATTTACAGAGTCAGATAAGTCTCTCATTTGGGTTGAAATCCGGAAGTTTTTAGAAAAGTTTTTAAAACAATCTTGTAATTCCTTGTGCTTTTCTTTCAACAGTTCTATATCTTTTAAAATTCTAAAATATTGTGGTATTCTAGTTTGCCTATTACCAGAGCTACGTTTTGATGATTTGTGAAGTCTTCTAAGTTTTCTGTCTTGTCGAGTTCTTTTGTCACATCTCTTTTTTATTGTCTTATTCAAGGTTTTTATTTCTTTGTGGAAAATGTGGACTCCTTTGCTTTCCCCGGGGCAGGTGGTCCTAGTACTGCCCCAGGGACTAATTCCCCCGAAGCCCTTGTTTCCTCGTTTGACACTACACTTACATCTGACCTAACTTCTGCAAATGCTTGCAGGAAACCTTCAGCTGTTCTTTGCTCGATCCTTTCTGAATATTCTTCTTCTTCTTCTTCGCTACTGGATATGAGGATTCGAGAAACATTTTTCAAACATATTCTTTTTTTAAGTGAAATTATTTGGTCTTCGTCCTGGCTTTTGTCATACTCGTCATCTTCTTGAAATTTTTCCTTTTCGTAAATCTCCTCCTCTAGCGTTTCATTAATAACAGATTCAAAAGGTGTGGCAGTAGCTTTGCTCGAAGATGCTTTATTGAAAAAATTACGGATGTTTTTTTGTGACTGGTTCTTCGTTTCGTCACTTAATTTTTGTAAATTTCGTTTTTTATGTGCTCGTACGTGTCTTTCGAAATTTGATTTTATCCATCTTTTTTTCCCCTGACTGGGATTGCCATATCCCACTTTGAAGGCTTTGATTTTATCAGTGCATAACGGACAGTTAACTACTGCAGAGTAGACAAACGAATCATCTTCATTTTCTTCTACTTTAACTTGGACCATAGAAGATGTAAAATTTGGAATAACCTGTTAAAATACAAATATTTAAGTACCCGAATTAAAATAACAGATTAATTAAAAAGTATATTACCTACCTCAGTTAAATCTATTTGCTTTTTCATCCAGGTTTTTATTGATGTGTATAATTGACTAGTTTCATGGTTTAGATCTAATCCAGAATCTGGATCTGTTGCTAGTGTTGATGAAGTTCGTGGTAAAGAGGTTGTAGACTGTTGCAAGTCAGGATTTTTCATTACTTGCTTGGGATTGCTTAAACGTTTATGAAAATTTTTTATTCCACATTTGGTATTCGTGGCGTAATCAAAATAACGACTAAAATAACTACGTTATGTCATTTTCGGAAATTTTTAAAGCTATATATTTTTGAATTTCTCTGATAATTTCTTTGTGTCCGTTAACTATTTTTAATTTGTCCTTGTGAATGTAGTACAGCCCGTACCTAAAGAGTTCCCAGAACTACCGCCGCACCAGTAAAGGGGTTATTCCTGACCGTATACAGAATCGCAGTCTGCAGGAAAAAACGTCCTGACTTCAAGAGTAAAGTAGTTAGAGGGGTTTGAAGCAAGCCAGTTTCTTACTAAATATGGCAGTGGCTATGTTACGGATCGGTTTACTTTTCAGTCAACAACGAACGAATTTGTCCATTGGTAGGCTTACCATACGTCCCGGTTTGACCTTGACTATACCGGTTTGAGCAGGGTGTCCTGTCCGGTTTTTGAGATATCCCGGTAACACTTGAGTCAGCCTGTTCCTGACTGGAATTATTTTACAGCATAAATAGTAAATTGGAGAAAATCTTACTTATCTTAGCAACGACAGTTCGTTGCTAGGATACTATGCTTTGTTGCTAAGGTAGACGCATTCATTTGTCTGATTTTTCTCCAAAAGAAGTACTTTTGTTCGTTTTTGTTTTGAGCAGAATTTATTATTGGTTTTTAACTTTAATGTCAGTAGTTTTTTTCTGCACAAATTAGGTATTATGTTTGTATTTGCAAGTTGGATTTGCGTCGGTGCAACTTTGCGCCACTGATTTTTGTACTCCCTTTTTTGTAATTTTTCATCCATTTTCAAAACCAAGTCTACTGCAGACACGTAAGAACAGCACAATCCTGTTAATTTTGCCACAAAACGTCACAAACTTTTGCTATAGTCACTTGTAATACGAATATGAAAATCACTGACGCAAAGTTGCAGCGCCGCAAATCTACCTTGAAATCAGCCCCTTAGTTTGTTTGTTCAGGAATGAGAATAATAATGAGACGTTGATTTTTTCTTGATTTTGATCCTGTCTTTGTGCCAAGAACAATTTTTCTTGCAGATTCCAATTCTGTATACGGTCAGCGAAAATCTCGAAGGTAGGTACTTAATATTAGTAATTTCTAGGTTAGGTATCTACTTACCAATAAAATATGCACTCAACGAAAAAATCTCTTAAACAATACACTTAGCAACGAGTGTTACAAGATCTTTACACCCTCACTACATATGCACATCAACGCGGTCGCAAAAAATTCTGGGTTATTGAAACTCGCCTGAAATTGCCGGATGGATGCCGCCCAACATGTGATCCCACTCGAAATTCGAGCGTGAGTTCGAGCGATGTCGGGGAAGTACCGGACTGCTTCCTTTTTACAAAAATCAATCTCTTTATCGTTAGAAGCTTAATTTACTTAAGAACATTTTATGCAACGTGTTAACAAAAACTGTCATTTTAATTAATTCGCATTTTATTCGGATTTCATGAGATTTCATACTGGATTTTATGAGATTTCATGAGATTTTATTGAGATTTCATGGGATTTTATTCAGATTTCACGAGATTTCATGGGATTTCATAAGATTTCATGGGATTTGATGGGATGTCATGAGATTTCAAATCATTTCACTGGATTGCAGGAGGATTTCAAGATGATTTCAACATGAATGTTCCACGGATTTCCTGAGTGGTTAACCCCTCGTTCAAAAGTGTATTCGGCATTTTTTGTCCGAGATAACAAAAAAGACAGTATTACCCCGTTCCTCCACAATTACTGCCTAATTCATTCACTTACAGTAAACGTATTCTTTGTTTGTCAAATTGGTGTTAAATAAATCTAGGAACAAATTTTCTTCACATTATTTATAGTGTTTTGCATAGGTACTTTGACATTACTAGGTGTTTAGTATAAATATAAGAATTAAAAATGTACCATAATGTAAAATTACTTTAAAATGCTTCTCAGTGTATTTATAGAAAAATAAAGATGTAACCTTGAAGGTATACTTATCTAAGATCGTATCTTGAGTATCTTTTTATGGTCTATGTTATTCTTACTGACTATTTTTGTATAGCATTTTATTAGATTTTAAATCCAGAAAAAAGAAAAATTGACCTTCTTTATTCAAATATAGAGAGAAAGAGAGAAAGAAGAAATAAATAAACCGGGTTCATACAATACATCTCTTCATTCGCCCGTTCGTATATTATGTGTTATGTGTATGTATATATCATAGGTATATATTAATCATATTATTAAATACATATCCAAGAAAAAATATGTGTTGGTTACATTGCTCTCTGCTTTTGGTTTATTTACGCAAGAGTTTACAACAGCCACAAGAACTATTCTTCCGTAGATAGCGCAATGTGCCTTGGTTTTAAACTTGAATGCAGTCACGCGCGAAATTGCAATTTTTCATGTTTGGATAGTTAGGCGACATCTTCCGCTGACATTTGTAACTATTTTGATACTCAATGGACTTGGACTATCTTCTTATACATAATCAATGACCGGGTGTGACTGCATTGTTGAATTTGTTAAACGTGTCATCCGAGGCATTATACAAATGATCCGTCTTTGAACAATCTCAACACAATCGTTGCAAGACGTAGATTTGACTAAATTACGGACGATATAACCAGATATGTAATAAAGAACATTTTCTTGATAATCTGTTAAGTTAATGCATTTCACAAGTTCATTTAACTCTTCAAGATTTTCGTTAGGTATAGTTAATATCGCACCTGCATCTATTGTCAGACCTAAATTCAAATGTCGGTGTGCAAAAATTTCCGAAGTCGCTACAGTTGCCATTGACGTTTGGCGAAACAGAATTTTTGAACAGTAATTGTCTTAAAGACCATTTCAATTGTAGCGAATTCAGATTATTGTTCCATCCGCCTCGAGACCTAATACAGGAAAAAAAAGTTCTAAATGGTCCTGTGAATATTTGTAACACAAAAATATTGTAGAGGATGTTCCGTAAGAGAAAATAAATCCTTAACTAACCCAAGGGTACTTTTCATTGTCAGAATGAACCCAAATGCGAAAGTTTTTCGCTTGTGATGTAATAAAGGTATTCCATCAACCTGCAAGCTTTGCAAATATTTTTTTGTATTCTCAAATACCTCCTCGAAATATTTTAAGGTATTTGGCCTGATGGGGGCTTTAAATCCCTGTCCGAAAGGGTTTCGAGAATTTAAAATATCAAATAGTGTAAACAATCACTTTGTACTTACGAATGGAACGGTATTTTTTTAATAGGATCATGCAAATTATTGCAGCCATATGCACACAATTTAAAACCATTTTTACACAGATTTTTACAAAATCTGAAATTTAATTTTACACGGAGATGGAAAACAAATAACTATATCACAGACTATATGCCACGTACAGCAGTATGAATGAAGCAGACACACGTGAAAATCACCTGTTTACCTTGAATTTATACACGTGAGCAAGTTCCGTGCGTACTAACAAGCAAGATAGACAATGACACAAATACTAACGTATCATGTTGTCTTCGTTGTTTGCGCCTGCATCACTTCTCTTCATTCGCCGTCGCGGCACGGGTCCCTTCCAGTTACGTTAGTACCTATAGAGTTCACTGTATGAGACCAAGTCAGACCAAGTTAGCAACTATAGATGCATATCTGCATGGTAGAGTGAATTCGCGATCGGCCTTTTACTTTCTTATACGTAGTATAAGGAAGTATTGTGATGATGAACATTTTCGACCTCGAGATTTTTGCAGATGTCCACGTTTTCAGGTCCCCTGATACTAAAAAAGTGGTTTTTAAAAATTGTCTGTGTGTGTGGCTGTGTGTCTGTGTGTGACCACGATAGCGGTCAAACCGCTGGAGATATCAATTCCAAATTTCGTATTTACGTGTATAATCTCCCTCTTGAGATCTGATTAGTTTTTCAGTAAAATCGGTAGACCAGAAGTAGCAGTTTACTTCAGTGAAAAAATCGAATTTTGCCAATATTTCGTCAAATACTAAGTTTATACAAATTTATAAAGAATTCATATGTACTTAAAATTAAAATTGAGAACAATTTTATTTAAAAAGTTTTTCGAAATTCCTACCGGAAGTAGGTCTTTTACTCTTATCGAAAATCGTTTTTTTGCGAGTCAAGCTTTTTAGACAGGTACGTTACGTGTATAAAAGTATTTAAAACATAGTTTTCAATATCTTTTGTATAAAAAAGATTTCAAAATTCGGACTGGAAGTAACACTCTTACTCTTACCGAATAGCGATTTTTGGCAAATATGTCGTAAATTATGCATTCTATATATATTTATTAAGAGTACAAGAGTATTTAGAGTTATATTTGCAATATTTTTTGTATACATTAAATTTCAAAATTCGGACCGGAAGTAGCACTTTTACTATAAGCGAGTAGCACTTTTTTTTCGAATATCTTGCAAAGTATGCATTCTATAGCGATTTATTAAGAGAATAAAAGTACTTAGAATAGGATTTTGAATAAGTTTTGTATAAAAAATTCTTAAGATTGTATAGTTTGAAACGCTCATACTTATAAGAAAGTCGTGTGGTGGCCACACCTCATTTTTTACTTTCTTATACGTAGTATAAGGAAGTATTGTGATGACGAAAATTTTCGACCTCGAGATTTTTGCAGATGGCCACGTTTTGAAGTCCCCTGATACCAAAAAAGTGGTTTTTAAAAAACTCTCTCTCTCTCTCTCTCTCTCTCTCTCTCTCTCTCTCTCTCTCTCTCTCTCTCTCTCTCTCTCTCTCTCTGACCACGATAGCGGTCAAACCGCTACAGATATCAATTACAAATTTTGTATTTACGAATATAATCTCCCTCTTGGGAACTGATTAGATTTTGAGCAAAATCGGCAGACCGGAAGTAGTAGTTTACTTCAGTGAAAAAATCGAAATTTGCAAATATTTCGTCAATTACTAAGTTTAAACAAATTTATAAAGAATTCATATGTACTTAGAATTAAGTTTGAAACAAATTGTCTTAAAAAAGTCTTTCGAAATTCCAACCGAAAGTAGGTCTTTTACTCTTATCGAAAATCAGTTGTTTGGGAATATCTCGCAAGTCATGCTTTTTAGACAAGTACGTTACGAGTATAAAAGTATTTAGAACATAATTTTCAATATCTTTTATATAAAAAAAAAAAACAAAATTCAGACCAGAAGTACCACTTTTACTCTTATCGAATAGCGATTTTTTGCAAATATGTCGGAAATTATGCATTCTATATATATTTATGAAGAGTACAAAAGTATTTAGAGTTGGATATGGAATATTTTTTGTATAAATGAAATTTCAAAATTCGGACCGGAAGTAACACTTTCATACGTATAAGAAAGTCGTGTGGTGGCCACACCTCATTTTTTTGATGAACGTTGACTTTCAGCTTTAATAACATTGAGGCGTCCCATATTATATTAAAAATTTATTCTTGCGAGTGAAACCAGTATATTTAATTACGATATTAGTAAGAAAGATAAGTTTAGCATTAAGCATACTTTTTTCTTTTTTGATTCTTTTGAAAAAGTACACATTTGGCAGTAGTCGGCCACTTACACGTCGGTAGTCGGCCACTGGTACACCAGTTGCCGGCCTACTCAATTTTCACCGGGTCCGTATAAACTTTTTGTGCCCTCATATTAATCGTTCCGTTTTGTTTTGCTTATTGTCTTTTCAATGAAAGTGAGTAAGTATAAGGATGAAATCAGTAAATAAAAAATAAGTGTGTATTTTCCGCTAAATAATTAAATAAGTGTACAAAACCAAAAACAAATCTCTATAAATAAGGTAACAAAAAAACACTAAATCCCTAAGTCATATAAATAAAAAAAATAACATTATTTTCTGATTCAAGAGAAACAGAAATGAAATCTCGAGGAAAAAAATAATAATTAGATATCTAAATCTGTCATGGCAATTGTAAATACAAAAATTCAATATTTGCTGCTTTTTAAATTATTCATCGTCAGTAGAAATCGCAGGAGAAATCTTGATTTTTAACATCTTCATATGACTGTCCTACAAGCTTAGTACAATTTAAATGAAGCTACCTTGGGCAAGTATCACATCCAACATTTTCGTCACCTTCTTCTTCGGCATCACTGTACAATTCTTCCTCGCAGACACCGCACTTCTGCTTCGCTTCTGTTAGTTGCACGTTTGGTTCTTGGTTTCTTTTTATTTTGGTAAGAACGTTTTTCTTCGATGTTTTGTTCTTTTTGGTTTCAGATTAATTCCCTTTTCGTTTTTTTATTTTTCTTTCTCCTCCTTCTATCTTTCTCTGCCAATATAATAAGCTCTCCATACTTTGGCAGATATGGCGCTCGTTGATGGCCTCGACTTGGGTTTCTTAGATTGTTCTAGTATTTTGGGATACTTTAAGTGCTTTATAAATAGGTATTTCTACGGATACTTGGCCTGGGCTAAGGTTTCCCTCATCTAATTTTACTTGTCCACTTTTTCTTTATGTTCGTCGTTTTCCAAATGTTCTCCCTCTAATGAAGAAAATTTGGAAATCGAGCCATTCAGTTAAATTTTCTTCCTTCTCTATTAAGGTTTTCTTCGTCTAATTATCCATTCCGCTACTTTTTTTTACTTTCCACACTCAAATATGGATCTTCATGGCTTGTTGGCAGCTCGTTCCTTGAACCGGCCCTGTAGTGTTGCTCGAGGAATATCGAAATATCTGCAATACAACGTGTCCACGTAAGTATGAGGCAAATGGGAATTTTTTTTTATTATTGATTTTACAGAAAACTTTATACGAAGGAAAAGTTCGAGCATCAGAAGAAACCTAATATTTTTTATTCAAAGTTGCTTTCTAGTACTTGGTTAGAGAGAAAATTAAAAACAAGTAATTTTGCCATAAGAGTAAAGTACATTTATTTTTAAAGGTATCAAAAATATCCATATAAAAATGTTGTTTCAAATTTTAAAATATGCACAAATATGAATTTATATTAACATAACTAATAAAATTAAAATTCACTGTTATAGAGAAATAATAATAGTAAATACGTAATAATTTTTAACTGCTATCTACATGTCAGTAATTCTGTGGTTAAAATTGTCATGTGGACTGTCACTTCAATAATAATTTTCATGTCATTTTGACACTCGCTGTCACTTTAATAAATCAGTCATTTTAAGAACTATACCAAACATGGCCGAACGATTAACTATGCAAGAGAGAGCTGAGTTCTCATTTGTGGAGATAATTACAAGACATGCAGAGAAGCAGCTGATGTTTTCAATGAAAGACATCCTAACAAAACAATTAGTCACCAAAGCGTGTCGAGAATTTTATATCAGTTTAAAGCTAGTGGTAGTTTAAAAATGCGTTTCAAGAAAGAACGAGAAAACCATGTGAGATGTTTCGAAAATTCTTTACGTATTATGCAAAGCGTAATTGAAAATCATAAAATTTCTGTTAGAAAAATTGCAAGTAATTTAGCCGCTATAAGCCGAGATATATTCAAACCTTGCAAGAACGGGACTATAATAATAGATTTGAATTTTCTTCGGATATTCAAGCTGAAATTGAAACGCACAAATCATTTTTCGGGGGTAATACCATAAGAGTTTGTGTTTATCCGGACAAACTTTCATTTTGAACGAAAGCTTTGTTGCTTGGTAACTGACGAGAACAAATAACATGGTAAAACCGCGACACCGAAGGTGGAGCGGTTTTACCTTTTGTTATTTGTTCGAGTCGTGTTACCCTTAAGCAACAAAGTTTGAGTTTTGTCAAAGTGAAAGTTTGTTCCGGAAATAAACACAAACTCGAATGGTATTTGGTAAGACAATTTAATGAATCATTTAATTAATATTAATAAAACGAAATATTTTTATTTAACATTCCTTTGAATACATATACAAAAGAAAGAGAAAAATATAAATGTTTATGTATGAAATTTATTTGAACGATACTGTCAGAATTGAATTTTCGTTGCCATGGAAAATCAACATGCAGTTTATCCGCTAGCAAACATGCAGTTTATCCGATAGCAAACTAACACAGCGTGTATTAAAATGTCATGTTTTTGACAGATGAATTAAATTGTCAAAAATATTTTATTTACTGATGAAGCAACATTTACAACAAATGTTTTTGTTTGTGCACAAAATTGTCGTTGGTGGTCGCCTGTCAACCCAAATTTTAGAATTCCTTGTAAGAATCAGTATTCGCAAAAGGTAAATGTTTGGTGTGGGATTGTAAATAGAAAAATTTTTGGTCCGTATTTTTACCAAATGACATTAAATTCACAACGTTATATTGTATTTCTGCAAACAGACCTCGATAACGAATTAGATGAATTGACACTAGAAATTAGGAGAACCCTTTGGTTTATGCAAGATGGAGCACCTGCACATAGTGCACGAATAGTTGGCAACTATTTAAATGAACAATTTGAGGAAAGATGGATAGGACGTAATGCACCTTTTCCATGGGCAGCGCGCTCACCCGTTTGGGGATGGTTAAAGAATAAAGTATATTCAGAATATAGAAGAATTGAAAAACAAAATGCGGTACTGTTCTGAAGAAATAATCCTATAATGTTAAAACATGCATGCAAGGATTTCAACAGGCGTACAAACTTGTGCGTTCAACGGGAAGGACATTACCTTGAATAGTTTTTTCTATTATTTGTATTTCTGAATTGGTTATTTTTGTCAATTTCATATTTGTTGTATATTATAAAAAAACCACTTCTTAAATATTGTGAGTATATGATTTCTGTTTAATTCCATGCATATCAGCTCTAAGAATTTGATATCAAATGTAAATTATTTTACGTGAAAAGCACACGAAATTTATTATTGAAGTGACAGTCCACATGACAACCACAGAATTACTGAAATGTAGATAGCAGTTAAACATTATTACGTATTTACTCTTATTATTTCTCTATAACAGTGAATTTTAATTTTATTAGTTATGTTAATATAAATTCATATTTGTGCATATTTTAAAATTTGAAACAACATTTTTATATGGATATTTTTGATATCTTTAAAAATAAATGGTGTTTACTCTTATGGCAAAATTACTTGTTTTTAATTTTCTCTCTAACCAAGTACTAGAAAGCAACTTTGAATAAAAAATATTAGGTTTCTTCTGATGCTCGAACTTTTCCTTCCTATAAAGTTTTCTGTAAAATCAATAATAAAAATATTTCCCATTTGCCTCATACTTACGTGGACACGTTGTATATTTCCGGCTACCCAAGTTTACCACTTTTTAAATTTCTCGGTGCTTCAATCAGCACACGGCACTTATATTTGGCGCGCGAATTACAGGAAATATTTATATATGGGCATGAGAAATTGATATTCGCACTGATGTAAGATTTCTGCTGTGTAGAGAAGTAGCATAATATTTGCCCTAAAGTTATTCTTGAAAAAAGTCACCAGCGGCCGACTATTGGATGGTGGCCCGTTACAGGCGAACTTACCCTATTGCTGCTCCGTCTTGAAAGACTACTTTCACTTATTCCTTGTGAAGTTACATAAAACACATGAAACTTAATATACCTACCATAATTGAATACCATTTTTGTCCCCTTTCATGATCATGTACAATTATTATTTCGTTTCATAACAAAACTTTCAAGAAAAGATAGAAGCTTTCAAAGTTGTTTTAAAGTGAATGTTTTATACAATTATAATTCATAATTTATAATTCATGATTAATAAAGATTACGTATATAAAGGAAATGTATAAACAAAAGGAATTCTATTTTATTTGCCTACTACACATTAATTATATAGATATTATATATTTGAATTTTTATGCACGTTAGAAGCGACTTTTTCTTTCCATATAATTAATTTTTTCTTTAATCCATTGGGAAAGAATTTCGAGAAGGAACACTACCGTAGCCAAACTATATCCAACCAGCAATATCAAATACGCTTCTTCGTAGTGATCAATTGAATAAACAACTGCTTCTATTGGATTATCTGCAGCTTCTCTTTCAAGAGTATAATTCTTATAATGCTGGATAATGTCCCCCCACCATTTTTGAAATAATCCTTTTTCTATCACCTCCTGTGTCCAATACAGGATAGGTTCATTTATCATATTAAAGTTTCGTAGATAATAACAAAGAAATAGCGCGCGAGAGCGTGACACAAACATTTGAACAGTTGCCGCTTCAGATGAATAAGTTTCAGCAATTGATCTAAATATAAGAGTGCCATTAGTTTGAGTAGTAGCAACTTTCTTAAATAATTCCGCATCTGTGTTATTTAATATTTGAATTTCTCTACCGATGTCTTCATTCGTTATGTAGCTACAAATGTTTGTCAGTCTGTTAACATAATGCGTCAGATTAATATATATTTTATTCAAGTAGAATAATTCCACATTGGAAATTTTTATTGAAGATTTTGGTATTGTAAAAATGCTACTGAGTTTTCCTGTGTATATAGCGTCTATGTTGATGCTGTAGAACATGTAAAACATAAAAACCAATCTTATAGTTTTTATTCTCGGTATATTGTATATAGCTTTTTCAACAGTTATTTGAAAGGTATTCATTACTAATTTCCATGTGTCTACCTTTAATTCCGCATATTGAGTGTAAAGAAATCTCAGAAATACGGTTATTAAAACACTAACAATAACATGCAACAGCCACAAGTCTACTGTAAATGCTTTTAAAATATTCCGATATGTTGGATAGAATTTGGGTTTTGGAGCGACCCATACAAGATCATCTGAGTAAATTTCAGGTCCAGGGATTGTATTATCCGACGTGAAATTCATTGGTATATGACCTAAGATAATGTCGGTCTTTTCTTGAACCAAATGATCAAATAATTTGGTTAAAGTACCTTCATTGAAAAACTCACTTTGAAATCTTTTTTTGTATTCGTATTTCATTCTTATTCCTGTCGTGTTTTGAATCGTATTAAACAACGAAACGAACAATCCTGGAGTTGATGCTGCTCTAACATCTATGACAAACGGTTCGCTTTTAACATAGGTCAATTTCAGACAGCACTGTTCTAAATTATAAAGCTTACTCTTGTATAATGTGGGTGAATTATACGGTTCTGAACATACGTCGAAATGCTGTAAGTTAAACTTTTTACCGCATGAATTTTCTTTGTCAAAGGGAAACCAAGAATAGAAGTTTATCGTTTTATTGCTGTAAATTCCAATAGCAATTTTTGATATCCCATGTTTATATGCAATTGCTAAAAATCTTTCGATAGTTTCTAACTTATAATACTCCTCCTTCACTAAAATTAGAAACTTTCCCTTGCTAAAACTTGCCATCAAAATTCTTTCCAAAACATGTATATCTGTTTCTGAGCGAATGAAATAAACAAAACTAATTTTATGATTATAGCTGCTTGCTTTTACTTTCGTAATAGATCGTTTCTTTTGCTTTGAGAGATCAATGCTACTCAGCAATATGATAGACGTTTTACTGGAGAAGCCTTTGATGAAATTCACATCTTGCGTTCCATAGAGTAATATAACTTCATTTACAAATTCAACTGATACAATATTTTGGAGACAACTCTCGAAATGTAGGTTATCTGTATATATTTTGCAAATGTATATTGGTATTAATAATGGATATATAAGATATATGAAAATTACTTTGATATTCATGGTGTTTAGCCGGATTGTGAAATAACACTTGCGGTAAAGAATAATATGTAAGCGTACTTTTATACCTACATTGTCACTACATAGTTAAACTTATTCATAACTTGTATGTTAATTATGTATTGTTATATCTTGTTAAAGAGATCAAATATTGTTTTACGACACTGCTATGCTATCGTAAAGTGTATTTTAATTAAAGTATACCTACACTTTTGTGTTAATTAATTGACTTTAAATATTTGCCAATTAACTCTGAATGCATTTTTTATGCGTGTCTGACACTATTACGAAACAAATTGATTAATCAGCGAGTCCGAATAAGACTTTCATATAAGGGTGATAGGGTTTAAAAGAATAAAAGCAAATATGTATTGCAATTCACAAATATATTTAAAACCAGGAATTCTAATGAGTAATTTCAAAACTTAAATTTGGAAATATGATATCTTGCTTATATTGCAATGAATTTTCCATTTTTAATAATCAATTGAAAAATCACATGCACTAAAAAGGAAAAGAACTATATGGAAACTATTAAGTAGGTATATCATCAGTCATTGGGTATCTTTGTCTATGGATTTATGAAATAAAAGGGATTTCTTTTAAATAAAATCTGTTTGTTGATGAGAGTGAGAAGGACGCGCGATTGCCGCAGTGCGCATGCGCGCCTGTTCCCATCATGTTTTGCGCGCGTTTAGACGTCATTTGCCTGTGTGATGACCTGTAGAAGTTTATAATGTTTAAGAAAATTGAGTCCGCGCTGACTGTGAGATACGATCTGTAATTTGATTCTTGAGTGCAAGAAACGGCAGAGAGGCAAAACAATCTATTCTAATGCGTATTGGGAGATATGGAATAAACTCCGGCGAGGCGTACAATACAAGCGGCGTGGGCCTTTTGTCTTCAGTGTGATGTTGCTCAATGACAATCAGCTGGAATATCCACTTAGACCTTGCACCTAGTGATTTTCAATTGTTTTGGTACTTAAAGGAATTACTTGGTGGTAAACAGTTCGACGACGACAAAGAAGTGAAAACTGCAGCTGAGCTTGTCCACTGGCGGCAGATTTCTTTGACATCGAAATTCAAAATCTTGTTGATCAGTGGCAGCTGATGAGTAGGTACGTTTTGGTTGGGCAATTACATAGAGAAGACTGATTCATTTATTATGCACTCGGCATGGGAGAGTATATCACCGATAATAAACTAGTGTGTCTTGTCTATGTAATTGCCCCGCCAAAACGTACTCACCATCCGCCACTGTTGTTGACCGGATGATAAACGTTTGAACAAAAATGGAAATTATGTAAGAACGTAGGTGAAAGTGTGTACGATATGCAAGCAAATGTGTTTTATTGATATTTACAGTATCTTTCTTCTTATTCTAAAACGAACCTTACTTAAAAAATATCCCTTGTGCTATTAGTCGTTCCATTCCTTGGATATACTTTCTTGTTCCCATATTTGTTTAATAACTCAAATATGCTGTTTCATGAAGATTTAGTATATCGTTACTTATTTGGCTCACTTCTTATGTCTCTTGGTTTAACAATATTGTGGTTATCCCATTCCTGATTCTCAATAAATGCTGTCACATAACTTAATATGATTCTTATTATCGGTTCCTATTTCATCCATCGTTTTTTAAATCCTTTGTTTTCTTTTCCGTTTATATAGTTTCGTATTTCTTTTCCATGCTTACACTTCTATCTTACTACAGTTTTTGCATTTGTTGCAGTCTGTGATCTATTTTCTTTAGAATTTGATTTAATATTGATCTTTGATATATTGTCATTAGGCAACAAAACTCCTTGAGTTGTGTTGAATCTTTTATGTGGTGCATTTTCAATGCGACTAAGCAGACTCAAGTCTGGCTAGGCTCATTGAAAATGTACTCGTATTCTCCTATCTTGTCCATCACTATACCTTATTTCAAAAAGAGAGGGACAAAGTTCTGAACAGACCCCCAACCCAAATTACAACCTGTAACTAGTGAAATCAATTTTAGGCGGTAAAATTAAATTTAAATATCTGTCCGAAATATGAAATCTATACCAAATTAAATTGTATATAGATTCTTCAGAGATAAATCCACAGCAGATTGGTAAATGTAGTAATCACAACACATGAAAGTAAATAAATCAAGAAAACAAACAATGTCAAAGATGTCAAAATATATGACAATTGGTATCAAAAAGCGAATATAGTACGGTGTTATTTCGCCTTGCTGTCAACCAATAAGAAATAACTCTCACTTGGGTCTGTTCAGAATTTCATCTCTCTCTCTTTTTGGAATAAGGTGTCGCCACTATTACTCGCTGGTCGTCATTCCCCCACTCATCCCTAACGGTGTCTTTTTTAATATGCTAAGGTGACCAGACGTCCCACTTTCTGGCGGGACAGTCGCGATGTTCAGCAATTTGTCCCGCGGCGTTTTTCGAAAGTCCCTATATTTGGAAAGAATGCACGGCCAGCTAGGGAACGGCGGGATAACGGGAAGAGAATATACGGTCAATGATGTCCCGCTTTAAATGTGATCACCTTAGTTTAAGCTCCTTAAAGAAAAACAAATCTTTGAAATGGTAGTTTGCAAAATAATCAAATCTGATTTACGTCATGATATTGACAGCGATGAATATATGAACCTTCAATTATACCTTAAAATCACTATAGTATATTAATTATGCAATGAGCATTTAATGATAGCTATTAAGACACGAGTAAGACCCCATAATAAAACATTATTTTTTGAACATTCCATTTCATAAATAGAGATTAAAATTTTCCATGCACCTTTGCGAATTTAGCTGGTAATAAATTGTTCGTGATTACTAAGGCTTCTTCCATAATTTCTGGTGGACTCAAATTTTACATTTCACTGTCATTGTCCTTCCTTTTTACCGTTTATATTTTCACAAAAGCACAAATTTTAAGTACTTACTTGTAAATTGCAGAGAACTGTCACATTTATTTAACTTGTATATCTGTCAGATATGCAGTCGCCATATTGAATATTGTTTGAATATTGGAATGTTGCATTCCTATTGGATATAATCTTGTATCTTAATGAAAAATTTGTATTCCCAATGGATATAAACTTGTATCATAATGGACATCATTAAAGTACAGATTCGGCATACCTATCTAATAATACAATTAAAGTATGGGAGTAGAAAAAATATATTTTAATTTAAGTATATTGATGTAGGCGTATATAATATATGTTTGTATTGTTTGTAAAAACAAATATTATAAGTGAAAATTGTTTGATGAGATGAAATTAATTGCTAACAGTTGTCATCAGTTATTTCTGACCACTTTCCCGTACTTTCACAGACCAAGGTGTATTCTTTACCATTCTTACAGATTAGAGTAACTTGTTCACCGAAGAGGTAAGATCTTCCTAGTACAACGGTTGATTCAGAGACACTCGGTTTTCCGCATGTCTTCTCTGTAATGTGTTATAAATGAAATTACATATTTGATTCTAATGAGGATAATACTAGTAACCCGCAACAGCGAATATTTTAATATAATTTAATTAACATATTGAACCGTATGTCATAACAGATCGGCAGCCACCCTTTCTTGGGGTGCGACAACCAATTATTTCATTAAGCATTAATAATAGCTATATCACACATTTCCAAAACAATTCTTTAGATCCGTGAAAGACCTGTGTAACTTTTCTACACACGAGGGCTGTTCCCTTTTCGCTGAGCCTGGTAAAGTAAAACACAATTTATTTACAAAAAACATTTATTTGTCATTTTTCAAAGTATTGTCCTCACGATCAATGCATTTTTGCATGCGTGAAAACCAGTCTTGAAAAATTTTCTCCAATCTTCTGGGCGTAATTTGTTTATTTCATTTTTAAAGGCATCAACCGCTTCTTCGGCCGATGTAAAACGCAAATCCCGTAATCTATCCTTTATCCGCGGAAATAAGAAAAGTCATTAGGTGCTAGGTCTGGACTATACGGTGATTAACCCAATATTTCTATGTTTAGGTATTCAAATACTCAGTTTTTCGAGTGGCAGTGTGGGCCGAGCATTATCTTGATGCTAGATCATCCTTCCTCTTGGACGTTTTTTGCGAACATTTTGGAGAACCTAAGGCAAACAAACTGTAGTGTACCATTCTGAATTAACAGTACGTCTATCCTCCAGCACTACAACTGGAAACATGCCCAGTAATTCCAAAAAATGTGACGACCATCTTCTTGCTTCGACTTTTTATCACTAACAACTTTTGTTGGAACCTACTCATTCTCAAAGACCCAAAATGTCGATTGTTGCTTTACTTCGAGATAACAGCAGTATACCCATGTTTCATTACCTGTGATGATGTTGTACACCAAATGATACGATCCACGGTTAAAGCGATCTAGTGTAGATTTGCACCATCTCACAAGATCTTCTTTTTGAAAGCTTACGGACCTTCAAATGTTGTGTAAAATAGTATTAAATGCTGTTACATCAATCTTTAAAGTTACTTGAATGCGTCTGACAGTAGTATGCCGGTCTTCTACAATCATGTTCCGAATAAGGAAAATCGACCCCGTTGAAATTCATTGTATCACCGCTTTACGGTAGCGCAGCAACACGACTTGTCACCAAACACTCGATTGATTTCCTCAAAACATTCTTAACGGCTTAAGTCACGCTTGAAATTGTAAAAAATCACTGCTCGATAATGTTCCTTGTTCAGTTCCATGATTTATTGGCGAAAGGAGTACTTTAAACTAATGTAACTTACAAACAATTAGGTATATTTGACAACCGACACTATAACTAAACTTGTAAACAACAGAATGAAATTGTCATACAAAATTTGTTGCAAAATATCATGGGCTACTAGATAGGCTCAGCGGAAAGAGAACATCTCTTGTAGTTACTTAAATATTAGCTGTTACGCTCTATAAGAATTAACCAGCTAATTACACTTACTTATGCATCTTCCAATGAATCTCGTCCATTTTCCTGTAATTCCGCACTTTATAGAACTGCTACCCAATAATCTGTATCCTTCTATACATTCATAAATTATCTTACTTCCTGCATTAGTCTCGCTCTCCGTCGCTATTTTGGCAAATTTTACTTTGGGCGGTTCAGGGCATTTTATGGCTGAAAATTATATATTTTTCTATGTATAAGCATACTTAATATGTCTGAAAGCTAAATGTTGCCTTACGTTCACAAGAAATGTTGGGTTGTGTCCAGTAACCGTCTAAGATGCATGTGCTTGTGTTTTCACCAACTAAACGATGAGAGATTGAACATCTATATTCGATAATCGTTGACGAAGCGTTGTTAACTGCTGATTGACTTTCTTCAGTAATATAACCGTTATCAGGAGGCAGAGGAATTTGATCCAATGGACAAGGATACTGCGGTTTCTCTTTAACACATTCTGGAATTTCGTTGTCCCATTTGCCTAATAACTCAAGTTCGGTATTAGATATTTATTAGAACTTACAGTATACAAATACATTAGAGATAACTTAATTGTAAAATGGTGAAGTCGCGAGGGAAATATTTGGTCGCCATCTTTGGATGAACTAGTATCATTATCATATACAGGCTGTTTAATAAAAAAAACGCTCCATTCTTTGTTTATTATCCGATTTCAATAGATAAAAAAAAGTATAAAAATGGTTTGACAAACTCTATAAACTGCCCGTAATCCCAATTTTTCAACGCCGTCTTGAATATGTAACGGTAGTCAACTTTTTTCTTTTTAAACGTACACCTGTAGTTTTTTTCGTTTAGTCTGGTAGATATTTTTTTTCTAAATCTAGTAACGTTCATTTAGTTATCATTTAGTTGATATTTAATTTAAAAAAAATTGAATTATCTGTAACCTTTATTCGTATACTATGAAATTTTCAAGTGTGCCGTGAAAAAAAAATCGCAACACAAATAATAATAGTCTTTATTATCCAACAGCAGTAGCTCCAATTACAGGATAAATTAGTTAAAGTTAAGAATATGTCAAGCAGCAATACAATAATTAAATAAAGAAGGATTAGAATTATACAGAGTGGTTGGATTTTCATTGTACACTCAATATTTTCATTGAGAGTATCATATTAAAAAAAAATCAAAACGTGTCTGATACTATTTTTTGCCCTCTTTCTAATCCTGTGAAATAGGGTAATGTCGTTTGAAAAACAAAAGATAATGTAATTTTTTTTTTAATTGAACAGCCTGTATATTATTGGATATTTTGATAGCTTATTCAATTCTGAATATAATATCATTTATTTTTTTTTTCGTTGGGCAATGAATAACGCCATAATAACAAAAAATAAAAAAGAAAAAGTATGCTTTGAAAATATGGCCGGTTAAAAAACAAAATATTATTTAAATGTCAGTTCGCATACCAGTTGATGAGGTGACACAGTTTAGTGATTAGTGAATCATTAGTGATAGTTTCTCTAGATTATTTATTAAAAATGGAATTTACTAATGCAGAGAAAGCAGATATGTTACGATGCTTTTATTTATCAAATGATAACTGCCGTCAAGCTGCAAGTATGTATGTTAATCAATAACCTGATCGAAGGCAACCGCATTGGAATACATTTCTAAATTTACACACTTCATTAGTGAGGTACGGAAGTTTTAAAAAAATAAGAAATGTAAGAAATAGAAAATAAATCAAAACGATGCAGAAGGAGATGATGAAGTAAATATTTTGGCGTATTTTAGAGCATACCCCACTTCTTCAACTACAATTGCTGTACAAGAGCTTGGCATCAACAGGTATAAAATCATGAAAGTCCTTAAAAAACACAAAAATGAAACCCTATAAAATTCGTTTAGTGCAAAATTTACAACCGCTTGATCTGCAAAAACGGATGAATTTTTGTAATTGGGTATTAAATGCTGGAAGGCAGTACTTGTCACACATTTTATGGACGGACGAGGCAAATTTCCATAGGAATGGTGTGTTTAATAAACACAATTGTCATTTTTGGGATGTCGTGAATCCTCGTAGGATTCAGCAGATTCGATGCCAAATACGTTTTTCTACAAATGTCTGGATAGGTGTGATAGAGGATCAGTTATTAGGACCCTATTTTTATAATGGCACACTTACTCAAAATCGATATTTGAACTTTCTTGAAACTGAATTTCAAGAATATTTAGACAATCTGCCTTTAGCTATCCGGACACAAATGTGGTTCCAACATGACGGCGCACCACCGCATAATGCACAATCAGTGACGAATTTTCTACAATTAGAATTTGAAAATAGGTGGATTGGGAATAAAGGGCCACATTTATGGCCTCCGAGATCACCTGACCTCTCAATATTAGATTTTTTTGTCTGGGGATTTATAAAAAATAAGGTATATTGCACTCTGTCGAATACCCTAGAAGAACTGAAAAATAAAATACAATTGGCAGCACAGGAAATTACCCCGGATATGTTAAGAAAATCCAAAAATAATTTATTGCACCGAGCTCAGATATGTATCAACCAAAATGGTGGCCATTTTGAACAATTTCTTCAATAGGATATTTGCTTTTTTGTGTTATTTTTTTTTCCATTGTTTTTTTTTAACCAATACATAATGTGTTTTTTTATTTTTTGTTTTATGGCGTTATTCATTGCCCAACGAAAAAAAAATAATATTATATTCAGAATTGAATAAGCTATCAAAATATCCAATAATATACAGGGTGTTCAATTTAAAAAAAAAATTAGATTATCTTTTGTTTTTCAAACGACATTATTCTATTTCACAGGATTAGAAAGAGGGCAAAAAATAGTATCAGATACATTTTGTTTTTTTTTTAATATTATACTCTCAATGAAAATATTGAGTGTACAATGAAAATCCAACCACTCTGTATAAGTAGAATGTAAAAATAAACCTGTCACCTAAGAAAGAAATTAATAATAATTCAAAATTAAAATCAAAATCAACACACCAACCAACGACACCAGCAACAAAAGGCAAAGGTAGCAAACACTTGAAAGATTGTTAACATCAAATTGAGAATCTATCAAAACAGTCATAGATAATGCTCCGGAAGGAAGGCAGGGAATCGAAGTGGATGTCAGCACATAAAGTCCGTTGGAGGACATAACACAGATGGGGGATTTGAAACTGGCAGTAGTCCTGGGCAAAAGAAGATAAAAGGTAGAGGAGGGACGGGTGAAGAATTGCGGAACCAGAAAGTCTAGGATTGATAATAGTGCGGGTGAGTCGACCTTTTCGTGCAGCAGCTTGTAGAGGAAGATAAGGCTATTACAGATACATCTGAAAGAGAGGGAAGGGATGTCAAAACGAGAGAGGAGTAGGGAATAGTTCAAGCCTCTAGGAGGATAAGCACCATCAATTTTATACCATAGGAATTTGACAAATCGTCGTTGCACAAGCTCCGCGGGGCGGTTCTGAGCAGTATAATATGGATACCAGATAAGGCTGGCATACTCCAACTTCGGTCTCCACTAGTAGTGTATATAGCGTGTGTCAATTTTCATTAGCCATAGGCGATTAATCCATACAGTAAGTGGCAACATAGTACCCCTTCTTTCCTTTCCAATGCCAGCACGACCGATGCATGCTTGTAAATACAAGTTAGCGTGGTTACCAGTAACTATTCGACCATCGGCTCGGGTGTTTGTAATGCGTTCAGAAATAATATTTACGAGTTGCAAGGATTTGTTTTTCTTTTTCCTTTCAGTAAATGCAGGGAATTATTAAGCTGCGTTCACGCTGCATGACACAAACAAAAGCGTAATTCTAATAAAATTAAAAATAAGGTAAATAAAAAAGGATTCCGAAAATAATAATAAACTACTAAATCAGGAGATCGCGGCGGCCATTTGATGTTTCCCGTTCCAGTAATAAGACAGCTTTTATTGCAGACTAGATCGCAACGTGTTTTGCAGCTAAACATTGAAGATCGGAGAAAATCGTTGTGATGTCGATTGTTGCCGGGATTGGTGACGGACAGTAGGGGTGCCACGTTACCACGTATTACTTGTATACGTATAAATCGCACGTAAACATTGAATCCCTATACCTAATGAAAATTGACACGTACGGTATAGTGGGTTAGTACCCGGGTGTTAGAAAACTCCCTGCTGCCCCGAAGGACAAATCCCAGTACTTGTCTAGCCTGCCTAGTTGTGCAATGAACATGTGCGTCAAAGGAAAGTTTAGCATCGAAAGTAACCCTCAAGTCTTTGACCATCTGAACTCTTTCCAGCTCTAAATATTGTTCATTATTGCGGTGGTATCGTCATTCCACAGAAAATAATGCTTTAAAATCGCAAGGCACACTAATTTTCGAATGACAGGCGTTTGAATGACATATTTGTTGCATTGTTCTTGTGATTTTTTTTCACAGCACACTTGAAAATTTCATAGTAAGAGGATAAAGGTTGCAGATAAATTACTTTTTTAAATTAAATATCAACCAATACCAAATGAATATTACTCGATTCAGAAAAAAAATATCTACCAGACTAAAGGAAAAAAACTACGTGTCTATTTAAAAAAAAAAAAAAGTTGACTATCGTTAGGCATTCAAGGCAGCGTTGAAAAAATTGGAATTAAGGGCAGTTTATAGAGTTTTTAAACCATTTTTATACTTTTTCTATTAATTGAAATCGGATAATAAATAAAGAGGTTACGGGGTGGGGCGTTTTTTTATCAAACAGCCTATATATCATATTATTATTATTAATGTCAAACTACTATGTACGGTTGCGGCCAATAAATATCGGGCAGCAATTTTTTTGATTGTAAACATTGTTATTATTAATCCGTCATCTTATATAATGTCATATTAGTAATCTGTCATTTCGAGAAAAGGCATGCCTCCTCATTTATCCTCCGTAGAGTAAGCTAAAATTGTTAACTTACTTGAAGAAGGTTTGATGTAAAAGTCATTAAATGTCAAATAAGTGCCTAATATTTATTGGCCGCAACTGTGCCTCTTGGTTATACACGGGGACATTTTGTACTATCTACCTAGCAATGAAGGAAAACAGTTGCGACAGTAAGTAATACTTTATTTTTCGACATACAATCCAATAACGGACACGCATTTATTCCACCTTTTATCAATACGACAATGTTTTCAACAACAAAATTGTTGATAAATATTCAAAAAATTTCTCCATCGTTTCTTTTAGGTATTCATCTGACGAAAAATTATGCCCCCTTGAGTGCTTTAACAATTTAGAAAATAGATAACAGTGACTCGGTGCCAAATCTGTGCTATGTAAGGGATGTTCCATTTCTAGAAAGCCCCATTCGACAATTACTTCACGAACTTGGCGAGCTTTGTAAACTCTGCAATTTTCATGAAGCAGAATAATCTTTTGGTCACAGTTGTGGGATTTGTTTGCTGTATGGCATTTTCTTATTGTTCCCTTATAGACTTCTGTTATTGTAGAGTCTTTTACTTTCTTATACGTAGTATAAGGAAGTATTGTGATGATGAAAATTTTCGACCTCGAGATTTTTGCAGATGTCCACGTTTTGAAGTCCCCTGATACCGAAAAAGTGGTTTTTAAAAAATGTCTCTCTCTCTCTCTCTGTGTGTGTGTGTCTGTGTGTCTCTCTCTCTGTGTGTGTGACCACGATAGCGGTCAAACCGCTGTAGGTATCAATTCCAAATTTTGTATTTACTTGTATAATCTCCCTCTTGAAATCTGATTACTTTTTCAGTAAAATCGGTAGACCGGAAGTAGCAGTTTACTTCAGCGAAAAAATTGAATTTTGCCAATATTTCGTCAACTACTAAATTTAAACAAATTTATAAAGAACTCATATATACTTAAAATTAAAATTGAGAATAATTTTACTTAAAAAGTTTTTCGAAATTCCTACCGGAAGTAGGTCTTTTACTCTTATCGAAAATCAGTTTTTTGCGAATATTTCGCAAATCATGCTTTTTAGACAAGTACGTTACGGATATAAAAGTATTTAAAACATAATTTTCAATATCTTTTGTATAAAAAAAATTTCAAAATTCAGACCGGAAGTGCCACTTTTACTCTTATCGAATAGCGATTTTTTGCAAATATGTCGTAAGTTATGCATTCTATATTATTTATCAAGAGTACAAAAGTATTTAAAACTGGATTTGCAATATTTTTTGTATATATGAAATTTTAAAATTCGGACCGGAAGTAGCACTTTTACTCTTTGCGAAGAGCACTTTTTTGATAATATCTTGCAAAGTATGCATTCTATAGAGATTTATTAAGAGAATAGAAGTACTTAGAATAGGATTTTGAATAATTTTTGTAAAAAAAAATTATTAAAATTCTATAATTTGAAACGCTTATACGTATAAGAAAGTCGTGTGGTGGCCACACCTCATTTTTTTTTATGTATTCACTTCAGTCAGTAAGATTCCATCCATTTGCCAAAACAACTGTGTTTACTCAGTACAAATATTCTTATTTTGTTGGGGGTTCCAGTGATACATCCACGTTTCATCATCTGTTATAATGTTCGAAAAATGTTTGTGATTTTCTTTGAACTGTAGTCTCCGTAGTTCCTACTTCATCGGCAATTATTGACTCTCTTATTTCTTTTTTATCTACTATGACGAAAACCTCAACTTTATGAATGTTTTAGTTGGTTTTTACTTCAATAGGCCTCCGTATCATGGGTAATTTTCAATTGATTCCATATATTATCAGAATTGTATAGACCAAAAGTTTATAGAAATCTTTGACTTCGTATCTTGGCTATACCTAAGCATTAATCAGCTTATGGTGAATATTCCTTTTTCCCTTTCCTTCCCTCGTCAAAAATCTCGATATGGTTCATTGTTCAAGTTCAATTTATCACATTCTTTGTTAGTTAAGCCTACAGAAACGCACCAATACTCTTTGTGTGTGGACCATATTTGGTCAGTAAGCATCAAAATGTCATAGCAACTTGACAGTAAAGTTCGCAGTCGTCGCTTGTTTTTGTTATGGCTAGGTAGATAATATGAAATCTTCACTCGTATAGTAAGATTTGAAAATTTTTGTATTTAAAAGACTGTATTTTGAATATTTATCGTTTGAAAGTATGTGCTGACATGCTATCTTGTTCTGCATTTGGATTTAATAATAGATCGTCAGGAAAGCCTTCACACAACGTAATTTTTTGTGTACAATTAAATTAAGTGTATACCTTAACTACATAACTATGTTTTGTGTAAAATTATAATTATGATTTTCTGAAGAGAAATAAGACAGTTTCATTACATCAGTGCCTTGATCTAAAGATTCTATTTTTGTTATCTGTTTTTTACATCACTGTTATATTCGATTTTAAATCTTTTCTCTTTCTGGTGTACTTGCATACGATAAGGTTTTAAACACAAATCTAAGTATAAGAGGTTGTATGTTAGTACTGTAAAGTAAAATTTTGCCATTAAAACTGCACAATGTTTAAAATTTCTAAAAGTATTGTTATTATGTATAAATATCAATTTTTTTTACAAACATTTTCACTTAAGACAGGTTGTTCTAAAGATAATATAAGGACACCTTTGGATAGAACTCCTTACTTTTGACTAAATTATATTAATATCCTGTATCTTTTTATTTTGTATTCTAGTAGTTATTTAATATTCCTTTGCGAATTTACAAGATCCTGAGTTCTAGTAGAATCAAGAATTACAAGACTAAAAATGTAATAGAAAAACTACTTTGCTTACTGCTGCAGGTTGTCCTAAGTTATCTTCAAATTAAACAGTTTTCTTATTCAATATCTCTGCAATATTTTACACCTGTATATTAGTATGTCGTGATCTTAGTACGTGCATTCCTTATCGATTGATTTAGGATTCCATATACCCAAAAGACGTAGTCTTTGAGAGAGATATTGTTGAAATGTTGATAAGATGGTACTCAATTTCGATGCAAAATTTGCAATGTATTACTGCAGCAGCTAGTAAAAACCTACGTAGTAAAACATGTGTCGTCGGATACACACAAAAAGCAGCAAGCATTTAATTCGGATCCACTTAAAGTGATTGTAGCGTGTAACATTCCATGGAATACGGTGAACCACTCTGAGTTTATCATTTTCTATAAGATTTTGTTAGCGGTAAATATAGTGACTTGACTGCGCCCGAGGAATCCACTCTGAGAAAGTATTGTTTGTCCTCGATGTATGATGAAATTAAGACTTCAACTGTTAATTACATAAAGATAAACATATTTGGGTGTCAGTAGATGAAACTACTGATGTAAAACGACACACTATTGCAAATGTTTTGGTTGGGGTAATGGGCAGCGACACGGCAATGTCTACACATTTACTCGCATCTAAGAGACTCGAAAGAAGGAATACAGAATCCATATAGTATAATAATTAATTGATAAGGGAGACACTTGTTGAAACTCCATAACACTGGTGAAAATAAAATACGATAATTTTAAGTTTCAAAATAAATTTAATAGTAATTCCACTACAATATTGTTTCGTCACACAGTGACTTCATCAGGTGGATGAATGACTGAGTCATTCATCCACCTGATGAAGTCACTGTGTGACGAAACAATATTGTGGTGGAATTACTATTAAATTTATTTTGAAACTTAAAATTATCGTATTTTATTTTCACCATATAGTATAACTTATACATAAAGAAAAAATGTTATTATTTGTAACAGATGGAGCTGCATAGGTATATGAAAGCGAGTAGTCGGCAGGGATAAATGTGACGAGACTAGGGAACTTTATGTACTTTAAATATGCCTCTGTTTCAACGGTAAATGTCGAACGGTCGTTTTCAATGTATAAATGTATTTAGGGTGACAGATAATTATTAACACCTGACGATATGGAACAATTAATGTGTGATATGTTTTATTTACTGTTACTTGGTAAACACTTTGTACTCTGTACCTACGTATTTTGATTCGCGTTTGAAAAATATCAAATCGGAATTCATGATGTCTTCGATGCGTCTTTGGAATTGACGTCATGTACCTACCTCCCAACCCCCAATCATCATAGATAAAATAACAACTCATTTAAAAATATTAAACATCGAGCCATTTTAACGGTTAAAATGATTTTGTAGATATTGTATTTTTAAAAATGTGCGGTGTATTTGAACGAAATGGTCACTACTTTGAATAACCAAAGCTATTTTGATTTAGATATTATCTATGCTATATTTAGTGTATCGTAATAGAACTGCTAAAATCAAAAATCGAATGATTACTTTTTAAATTAATATGGATAATATTTACATCAATAAGAATAAGTAAGCAGCGCTAGACCTTTGAAAAACCTAGTATCATGCGGATAATGGGAGAGAGGTTTAGAATTGAATCTCTCAAGAATAAAACACGTTCAATCATCAAATTAAAGACGCCCAAGTCTATGCCCATTAAAGACCTGGTCTTTGCTTGTCAGTCTTTAAAAATTAACGTCAAAATTTTCGTCCTCAATACTTTGTCGCAAACATCATGATTACGCACAGGCATGAATCAAATTTGATTATTGAAGAAATTACTCCTTTATGCAAAAACAACATCGAGTGGTCTGCGTTTTCTCAGGTGTGAAGCTAACAACATTTTATCAAGAGATGGGACAATTATGCTTTACGCTTTACTACTAACTAACCTCGTTTATTTAAAAGCCTAAACAATTATAACGTTCATATTTTGGGGAATCCATTGAATTACAATCAACAGTTTAAAAAAAATATAAATATCAGCAGCTGTTGCTCATGATGTCATTGCTCGAGTTTTCAACAACAGAACAACAAGGATATTTTTCGCTACTGCGGTACTGTTTGGTAATTATAGTTGTAGTAAGAGTCTACAAACTAATGATTGATTACTAGATTTATAATAATATTCAGTATGTCGAGTAATCATAAATTACAACGAGAATTGCATCATATTTTGCTGAATAACAATCATCCAAGTTTTGACTTAGAACTTAATTTCCAACAATACACAAATCAAATGGTAATGCTACGTAATCAGGATGACCATGATACTGATGACAAGAATACATATGATGAAAATGATGATGATTACGAAGATTTAAACGATAACAACAATATGTCAGCTTGTGGTTTGAAACATTCCATATTGCAATTATAATGGTAAAGTTAAACAAAGTTTTTTTTTGCTAATATAAATACTTGAGTTACTACGATATGTCAAATGATATGATAAATAAGCGGCTAACTACCAGAGGAACACTTTACACCGATTCGTATTATACAACTCTTGGATAAGTTTACATATGTCATTAATATAATTTCGGATATTAATTTACCGGTAATTTCACAGGTAAGTAAAGCTTCACCAACCAGTTTTGCGTCTTCATTACAAATAATTTCAATGGACGTTCCAACATCATAATCTTCTAAATCGTCTTGGTATTCATCGCTGTAGTCTGACGAAACTATTAGTTTTGCATTCGGTGGTGCTTTAAATGCTTTGCATTTCAAACCTATAATATGTAAAGAATTAACTAAGTATATATTTTGGGCAAATAAGGTGATTTAAGGTGCACGCACACTGAGGCGAGGCGAAGCGAAGCGAAGAGAAGATCATTTATTACGCCTGATAAAAATACACGTAATCAAATGTGTGCCCGCACACTGGAGCGTCGCGTGTCGAAGCGAAGCTTACGTACATTTCTATAGGCGGAAGAAATGCGCTTCTCTTCGCTTCGCTTCGCCTCGCCTCAGTGTACGTGCACCTTTAAGTAGAATAAATAGAATGACGCGAATATAATCATACCAGATTTTCTATATATACTTAACTGTAATTTTGAAAACCACATACTTATGCTTAAGTAGTTTTTCGAAAAGAACCGTCAAACTATTTACTAGACTAGCGCCGTCTTTTTATTAAGTATATTTATTCAAAAACTGAATAATTGTGTAATTAGAGTAGTTAGTACTTTAAATTGAATAATTTCAATTTTATATGACCGTAAGCAAATTGTCTTGTTGTATACCTTAATTATTACAGTATTTGGAAAACTGTTAATTTTAAAGTTCTAAACAATATAATAGGTGTTCTGCAAGGACTTGTTTTTGGTCCGATCCTCTTTATTTATAGCATAGTGTTGTATATATGCAGGCAATATGGTCATCAATTATCAAACGTTTCTTATGTATGTATGTACTGGATAAAGGGATAATATACAAACCCAAGCAGACAGGAGCTTCTGGGTCCCATACACCTTTGTCGTTACATGTTCTAGTATCGTTGCCTTTCATAGTATATCCAGTATTACAAGAGTAGTGTACTTGGCTCAAGTAAGAATATCTTCGACCGGATATGTGACCATGACGCAAATATCCTGGATAATTGCAGTACAGTACTAAAATCAAATATCTGTTATTTTATTATATGAGTATACAGGGCAAGTAAATTTAATTTTCCTGTCAGTTTAGATATATAATATATAAGGAAAATTATGAACCAAAAAAAAACAGATAACTGATAATCGTATGTTGTTGAGTAGGAAATTTGTATCATAAATGATAGAATTTTTTTTGTTCTTTGATTAACGAAAGAAGACCTCTCGTTTTGTGATGTTTTGGATTTTATTTTAAAACTTTCATTAGACAGTTACGTAAGCTGATCATAAGAAAGAGCGATGAGAGCACATGCGACATAAATTGAGCATCATGAAAAAGAATTTTCATGATGCTCAATTTAATTTTTTGAACTTACAAAAGATACCTGAATGTTTTAAAATTTGTTCCAAATTTAACATTTCGGTCATCATGGCAGGTGAAAGATTGGAGATTTCATTCATTTGTCATTACAACTGTATGGTCTAATGGTTTTTATATTTGCAACAGTCCTGCACAAGTTATTTTTTTTTAGTTAATAGTTGAAATGTGTAACTGTTTATGGTTTTAATGTTTAACTATGTAAAACACTCAGTTGTTCTGATTTTTTTTTCATGTTTCCTAATTTATGTCGCATAACTATAACTACTTTCCTGAGATCATATGCCTGATGAAGATTTTAAAATAAAAGATAAATCGTCACAAAACATGAAGAATTGCTTTGTTAGTCAAACCTTTATATATACCAAAGTTTATAACGTTAGAAATACCTTTACAATAGGGCTCTTCATTGCCTTCCCATTCCCCTGCTTTGTTACATCGTCTTCCACTCATGTATTTAAAATTATTCAATATGTATCCTTTATTGCACTTGTAGTGTGCCGTATTGTTAAATATTTCTATGTGTCCATTCCGAATTGTTGCTTCTAAAGACTTTCTACATTCTTTACAGAAAGTGGAATTTTCAATCTGTACTTAAGAAAGAACGTTGAAGAATGCATAAAATGACATGAAATGAAAGAATATATTGCATGAATTATATTACCGAGCTTCTCTGATGAATATCTAAATTAACAGAGCAAGCTTAGAATAAACTATGATAAACATTATAGTTTTCTGTGTGATATTTTCTATTAAGGGAACATGGGCTTTTATATTACACAAAAGGAATCGACTAAAACTGTATTACTTACTTGTACTTTTCCGAAAACTAGATCTTTCATTTCTGGCCAAGCGTGTACGGTGCCAAAATGTTCGTTTTCACAATCGTGCATTTGTTCAGTGACATCTTTTGCACTTAGTACCTTGTCCCAAATATCAAAATGCGTTATTTTCCCTAGAAACGCCTCTGCTTGACTGAATCGTCCTCCCATTATATCTTGTTCTTGTCCAATAATCATTTTTCCATTCCCTACAATTTGTGAGGGAACTACTGCATTTTGGCCAAATAAGTGACAAATGAAACTATAAACTAATTTCCTTGTGCATAAACATAAACGCATAATTTGATTCAAACAAAAGGATTGTACTCGAAAAATGTTGTTTTTAGTAATTCGCTGAGAAAAGTTAGAGGTAATTTGATTTTAATTGTAATACAGGAGATAAAATATTTAAATGTTATTTTTCTATATAAAAATTTAATTTTTTGTTTGAATATTATTCTCAGTAGCAAGCAGAATACCTATATCTAGTGGAATATTAATTAGAATGTGTTGACATTGGAACATGTTCAAATTCCTGGCGCAGAAAATAATTTAATTTGATATGATATTTCTTGGTATGTAAATTAATATATTTTACACCAATGTCAATGATAGTAGATTTGTCAAATATATACTCCATCATCGTTCATTAAAATTACCTTCTAAGTGCTCTCCCTTTGCGAAGTCTTTTCCTTGTTGAATTATTTTTCCATCCACGTATATATGGTAATACCCATCATCCGAATTCCAAGTAAAACAAAAATAATGCCAAAATCCATCATTCAGTATTATGTCACTATATATTTTCTTACCGTTAACGTAAAATACAAGTCTGTAAAATGATGTAATCCGAAAAAAATACGTTTTTAATTTATGATATCAAGAAACTTACCCACCATAATCTGTTATGGTAAAGGCATTATCATATTTAAAGTTTGCATATGAAAGAATTGTACCATAGTTTTGTGTATCTAGTGTTTGTATCCATAAACATATTGATATCTAAAAAGTAAGAATGTTTAAGCGAATATTCAAGCGTTTGAAAATGGGACAACGACGCACATGTCGAAGGCAGTGATATCTGCATTAAAATTGTTTATAAGAACAAAAACTTGGCAAAATAATGTTCAAAAAATAATGGTTTATTATGGGGTCGTAGAAAAAATAGTGTATGCAACTCGCATTTAATGGCTATTCATTACAATACTCGGCTTCGCCTCGTATTTTAATTTTCTTACTCGTGTCTTAATAGCTATCATTAAATGCTCATTGCATAATATACTATTTCTTCTATTTCGGTGTTTTAAAGTGTTACTTTATCGCACACTAATTTTGTTGTTTTGACATTGGTAACAAAAAAAATGGAACCAAATTATATTTAAATGTCAAAATGTAAGCCTTTAATGTAACAAACATGTACAATAAAGTTGTATAAAGAATAAAAAGCACACATGCTAACATTTTATTTACTAATTAACGATATAAATTGTTAAGCAGAGTTGGATGATAAGTTTTCTGATGCTACTATTGAAGTTTACTTCCAATGTTGAACAGTACAACTGTTATAAAAGTTTGTTTTTGATAATATGTCGAGACTATGTTGGCGAACGATTTTATAAATTGTCTTCTGCTATTTTGCGAATCTCTGGGGGCGTGCAATTATTTATTTCGTCCTTTTTGTTGATAATTTGAAATAATTTATTGTATAAATTAGTCTGAATTTTAATCATAATTACATATATGTAACACCGCCTATATTTAAATATTTTAAATGTTCACGAAGTTGGCCAAAGACAAGGCAATGCCTTCATCGACATTCCGAAGACGTCCTAACACAAACGAAGTTGGCCGAAGACAAGGCAAGGCCTTCACCGATATTCCGAAGACGTCCGAACGCAAACGAAGTTTGCCGAAGCCAAGGCAAGGCCTTCACCGACATTCCGAAAACGTCCGAACCCATACGAAGTTGGCCGAAGTCAAAGCAAGGTCACTACTGACATTCCGAAGACGTCCGAACACAAACGAAGTTGGCCGAGGGCGAGGCAAGGCCTGCACCGACATTCCGAAGACGTCCGAACCCACACGAAGTTGGCCGAAGTCAAAGCAAGGCCACCACTGACATTCCGAAGACGTCCGAACACAAACGAAGTTGGCCGAAGTCAAGGCAAGGCCACCACTGACATTCCGAAGACGACCGAACACAAACGAAGTTGGCCGAAGGCAAGGCAAGGCCTTCACCGATATTCCAAAGACGTCCAAACACAAACGAAGTTTGCCGAAGCCAGGGCAAGGCCTTCATTGACATTCTAAAAACGTCCGAAGTTGACCGAAATCAAAGCAAGGCCACTACTGACATTGACGAAGACGTCCGAGCACAAACTAGGTTGGCCGAGGACAAGGCAAGGCCTTCACCGATATTCTGAAGACGTCCGAAAATGAAATACAAAGACTGTATTAAAATACAGTCTTGTGTGTCATCATTTAAATCGTCAATTCAGCATGTGAGGAACTCAACTGATTACGATTATTACAATGAAAATAGTGATAACGATGAAAAAGAAGAGGAACATTCCCGACAACGGAACAGAAGACCCCGGTATGAAGACAAACACAGAATGGTTGCTAAAGAAGTGTGCGGTATTATTATTAACAATATTGATTACCGTTTTTTGTTTAATGATCACCTATCTATAGCTCTTCTTTTCAACCACACTTAATTTCAACATATCAAAATTCTTTCCCCGAAACTGAATTCCAAATGGCCGTGAAGACTTTTAATTTGGAATCGATTGCTTTTAAGCATGAATTGGTAGTTTTGTATAATAGACCAGATTTTGGAACTGCTTCATCTGCTCTAACATTACTGCAATGTTTCTATGAAAATAATTTAACAACTACATTTGCCGAATCTGTGAAGTTATTGGAAATAATTTGCACCATACCAATGACAACAGCTGAAAGTGAACGGTGTTTTTCTACTTTGAAGAGGATAAAAACATTTTCTAGAAATACCATGCGGGAAAGCAGACTATGTGCCTTAGCAATGTGTTCCATTGAAAAACAATTACTGACATCAACACCAAACTTCAATAAATTAGTTATTAATCATTTTGCTGATCGTAAGGAACGGTGGATGGATTTTATTTTCAAACAAGTTAATTATATAGCATATTGAGTTTATTTTTGTCTGTACTTAATTTTTGATATTAAAAACTCAGACGGCCGGTGCCCTCCCGCCCGAAAAAATCACGGGCAGCCACTGATCAAATCAAGAAGCATCAAGTACGTCTAAACATCTAAAAGATGTGGTTTAATAAAATGGAACTGCCATACCAAATAAGGAGCTATATTTCCCAATACTAAGATAAGGCATCAGTAAGCTAGAAATGAAAGCCCAAAGATTTTTCAGAAAGATTATAGAACGGAAACCGATAATTGCAGAAGTCGACACAATCAAGAACTATATGTATATATCGAAGATAATAGATGTAATCCCAAAATAAATGAGCGTTTCTGAACATGAGGGCACGAAGGAGAAATACAATATTATTATGGGATCGATAGAAGTAAAATTGGGAATGATTTTTTATAATAAACCCGAGTAATCGTAGAGCTGAATTCGATATATCACTATTGTGATCATTAAGTAAGAGTCGGGGATCAAATAGGACCCCTAAGTCCTTCACCGTTTGAGTGCGCTCTATAGTCGCGTTATTGATGTGTTAATCATAAGTTAGGTTATTAAGTTTACAGGAAAAACTCAACACTTTGCACTTTTAATCTGTTAGGAACACAGCAACGTCGAAAAAGGTCAATCTGTATTTGGAGTGACAAGCAATGACAAATGGTATTAATTGTAGCATATATAATTAGGTCGTTTGCAAATAATAATTTATGTCAATCAAACTGTGAGGACAAGTCGTTGATGTATATTAAAAATAAATAGGACCTCAATTCGTTCAATGAGAAACTCTAGAAGGTGCCGAGAAGTGACGGGAAGTGTGTATGATATATAGTGGTTACGGTTGGTAAGGCAGGACGTGATAAATGAAACTAGCTATGGAAGGAATCCTATAGCATCGCAATTGACAAGAAGCAGGTTATCATTTATCGTATCCAAAGAGATTGGAATATACTAGAGGAAGTATCAAGCTGCAATGTTTGGCCATAACAACTGCAGGTGGGGAAAGGGAAATCGGTACACTGCCAAGCGATTATAGTTTTTAAGTATTGTCCGACCCCGTGCTGTCATTGGTCGTACTTCATTCGTATGCTTTCTTTAAATTCTACATGCATTTGTTTTGAAAGTGTTTGTGCTTGGTGATATGTAATAACGCGAATTAAACACTTTTAACGCAAATTAAATAGTAAAAATATTGCGATTGTGTTATTTGTGTAAACGTCGCGGCGTCGATATGAAAAGGCATCCACTCGATCATATCATAGGTAAGTTGTTCAAGAATTCAACGTTACGTGTTTAACATGCTTTAAATATAGAGCGCTGATTGGATGTGCTCGAGTTGTTCGTAATCCAGAGGCGTAGAATATGCAACTTTTATCAGTTGCGAATACCGATTTATTAAATTTCGTTTACGTTGCAAACATTCTATTAATTTAATGCAAAACATCCTACTTACAATATTGGTTGCAAATTTGAAACTTTAATATTCACAGCACCATTTTGGCAATATCAAAGCTTGAGAGGAGCAATGCTGTTATGCGTCATTGTATATAATGTAATTTTAAAACGTTCAATTATGGCAATACCCAATCAAAATTCCCAAAATTCTAATTTTATGATTATAACCGGTCTGCGTTCAAAATAGGGGTGGGTTAATTGTTTCAATTCAAGTGGAGGTTTTATCTAGAGTAAATTATCGAACACTGTACGTAGAGTTCTCTAAAATATATGGAATATATTTAACGATTTTAAAATTATTTAAAATCCATGTAGCTTGTTGATACTCCATGTATGTAATTTATTTATCAACGACGAGAATTAATTAGATTCTTTTTCAATAAATCAAGGTTACCATGCTATAAATTATAAATAAACAGAAAATTTATAATATACAACTTATAATATATAACTGGGAATAGATAGTGTGAATTGTGGTCATTTCATCAGTGTGTAAAAGTATTTTTTTGAAGAGCAGGTTTACTTTGAAAGTAAAGTAAATTTGTTTTCGTCTTCATAGCACTTCACGAATCACGCGTAGGAAGCTTTACATCACTTAAAAACCGAAAAATTTTAAAAGTGCTGCATTTTAACTACCTATTTCTAATCATAATTAGAAATTTGAACCGTGAGTCACTAGACAAAATAAATTTTCTCAAATGCCTTCATTTTAACGATTTTTGTGTCGAAATTGACCATTTTGTGGAACAGATCAGATAAAACTCTCCCTTCAATGAAATTATTCCATACTCTACGCCAGGCGTTCACTGTACGTAAAACATTTTCTGAAATATATAGGTTTCCTTCTGATATTGGGAGGGAAGAATAGTTTCAAATAATAAGTGTAGAAAGGAACAATAGAAAAAATATTATCTTGTGTTCTGACCATTTTACACCCTCAGATTTTTTAACCAGACCCAGCGGTGTTCGAGTTTTGAAACGGGGTGTTAAACGGATGATTGCTGCAACATCAGCTGATATCGTCGAGAAGTATCCTCAAGTTCTCGGGCGATAAGGTTGGTATATAAGGGTACTTCCGGTTATTAAATTTATTCTGCCAACAAAAATTAATAAAGTGATATTTTTAGTCCTTCCTCATGTACTTAAAATTCATAAGTGAAAAATAACCATCTATTAGAAAAAGTTTCACATTCCCAATGTGAAACTTCTTGAAAGTCGACTTCTGAGAATGCGGAACCAGACATGGAAGTAATGGGTTCTCAAAAAAAAATTAAGAAAAGTGGTTCCTCATTGTACTACTTCTGCAACAGAATCTGCAGAATCTACTGAACGGGAGATGAAGACTTTTTTAAAAACAGGACAAAAGAAGTAAATTGCTCAAATATAAAAACAAACGATGTAATATTACAGCATATTTTTTTAGGTGGAAGCGGTACATGGGAGATTGTTCAAGAGACGAGATAGAAACCCCACGAAGAGCCAAAATAAATTGGCACATTTCAAAAAATACCATTAATATTCAAAGGAAAAAACTTGCAAATACTTTGCGACAAAGTAGAAGACTGGGTTGTTTGTTTAAAATCGCTATTAAAGCAATTAAGTGGTAATGATCAAAAATTTTTATGAATTGCACGAGTGTAATTTATTTATGCCCTTTTTTCTACCCGCCACTGCTGTGTTGTCCGCTCCTTCCGTCCCCGCTGTCGTCTTATCTCCTGATCTATACATATCGCGACCACTTACCTCGTCTACAAACTGCAGTCATACTTCCTCTAGTATATTCCAATCTCTTTGATCCTATCAAATGTTTCTGACATATCAGTATAGATTACATCAACTTGGTTATTATTATCAAGGGTCTCTGAGTTATTTTGTTTTGTTATAGTAAGATTTCTGATGGTGGAAAGTTTCGCCATAAAGCTTTGTTGGTAAATAAAAATGTAAAAATTTATTTGTGGATAGACACAATTCAAATACTTACTTTGGCTAAGTTATTTATTATGGCAATGGGCATGTACATAATTAACGACAGAATGTCGGTTACCTTTCTTATAGACTGGTGTTAGTCTAGCAATTTTCCAACTGTCAGGAAAACGGACGCGTTAAGAGACAACTTGAATACCTGACATAAGGGAGCCGTAAGTACATGTTATGTCCTACTGTGAGGTTAACTTCAAGATTTTGTAGTTTATGAAGGACGTCCGATCCAGATATGGTTATGGCGTTAATCGGTGGAACATTTATAAAAATATTTTCGAAAGTAGAACTCGACCGAGAAACCGGAAGATGCACAGACTGATGGAACAATTAAATATAAGAAAGATAACGTAAATTTCCTATATTTTCCAAAGTGTCACCAGTCTTAATGATTTTATTTAGACTTACAGCAGTTCATAATGCCTAGCTACCAAATTTCATATTGGATTGTACTTCGAATATTTTAATGAATGCTCTATGTGCATCATCCTGTATATTTGTTATGGTCAATCTAATGGGTTGTATAATTTACTTGAACTCTTTGTAGATATATTGATATCAGTATTAGCTTTGCTCTAGTAGCTGTATATATTTTAGGTTATTATTCTGTTTAATCCGGAACTACGACAAATGCTAGCGAGGAAATAATTCCATTGAAAGATAATGGCAGCAGTATCTGTAGCCTTAGCTGAAAAATGTCAATTTTTGAAGATTACTATGGATTCATTAATATCATACGCAATTAAAAATGATTTGTCTCTCTCTCTCTCTGAAATATAACTTTCGTATTCTTATAACAAAGCCTTAGATACAACAACCTCCTGAAAATTCTAGAACTAAGTCATGAAATGTTTTTAAACATAATGTAAAACTACTTTAGGAGAAATGTTACAAATTGTTCACTGAGTTTTTAAGTGACAACTAACGGTTTAATTCCTTTTTCAGTAATAATATAAGATTATTTGAGTCTATCTGTCAGACAAATGTCTAAAATATTTTATTGCATTATTTACCTTTTGGTACTACTTTTATAGATTGTAGAACTAATAAAAAATACTTCCACAGCAGTTTTCAATCTTTGAAATAAATACATTTCAATTGGTCATTTCTGAAAAGACACGACAGTAGGTTTAAATATGGAGTATACTTACCATTGATAAATCATACTTGAAGCCCTCTAACCGAATTGAATCAGTTACTCCCGCCCTAGTAAATATCAGTGTATATCTTTCCATTGCAGTCTTTTCGCAGAACTTTCCATAATGATTAGGGTTGCATTTGCAAATATAAGATTTTTCAAAGACTGCACATGTCGCATTATTCATGCATTTATTTTGGGAACAAGGATCTATTTTTTCAGTACAGTTTTCTCCCGTGTATCCATCCTCACAAACGCACCTAAAATTTCGGATTATTTTAATTAAACGCTGTCTGTAAGTATAATTTCCATTAAGTAGGTGCTATCAAGTAACTTTTTGACGGATGGACTTTATAGCATCAGTGTTATTAGTTGGACAGATTTCACATAATAAAAAAGATATATTTGTGATAGACATTTATTCAACTAGTATATTAGTGTGTATACACCTTGTTACATTCTCACAGAGCCTCCCTAAATTGTAAGAATTTTGACTAAAACTTATTGTGAATAAATTGAGTAGACTTAGTTTTATATAGATTGAATTAACTTGCTAGATTTTTTTATATAACTGCCGATGATGTACGTATTATGAAATAAAATCGGTTAATAATTTTGGACATTTACCTGTAATTATTTTTTGTTGGGTTTGGTGTATTAATATTTTCGCATACTGCATTTTTAGGACACGGTCTATAATCACAAGGCAGCGTAGTACATCTTCTTCCTATATATCCATGGAAGCATAAACACTTAAAAGTGTCAATGTCTTCAATACATTGTCCTCCATTTTCGCATATATTTCTTGAGCAATATTTAGTACTTATTTCGCAGTTTTCCCCATGGAAACCTAATTCAATTGGTTAAATAAATAAATGAAGATTCAAATTGTGCGCCCACCATTGCTATCACCGTAACTATTGCGAATTAATTTGCAACTATTACAAGAGTTCGACGCAATTTGAAATTTAATACTTTTCTAAATAAAACAACCAGTATATTTTCAAATATTTTGATAGGTTTTATAATTTACAAAATTACAATGAAACAGTTCAAATAAACTAATATCGTAAGATTAATAAAAACGAATATAACAATGATAAAAATTCATCATTAAATGTTTTATTAAATTTATAGTAGGCTGTTTACTATTAAATAAAGCTAGTTATGTATGAGGGCAGATTTTATATTATCTACCTAGCTATAAAAAAAAAGAATTTTGAAAAAAAGATGGTGCAAGCATTTATTCCAATGTTTTTCCAATGAGACTACCTCTTGAAAAGATTTCTTTTTGGTAAGTCTTCAGTAAATTTTTCCACCCCCTTTTTCAGATATTTATTCGAAAAGGACGGCTTCCCTTCAATTCCTTTTTTATGTTAGGAAATATAAAATAGTCACTCGCTGCAAAATCATGGCTGTAGGTAGGGTGAATGTTCTATCTCTATAAAGCTACACTCGTCGAATACTTCACAAACCAAGCGAACTTTGTTTACTCTGTAATTGCATGGAACAGCATAATATTTTGATGGCAGTTGTGTGGCCTTTTTGTTGTGCGGCAATTTTCAACTTTCTGATTATTTCCTCATACACTTCTCCTGTTATAGTAAAGCTTTTTCTCATTTATTCGATCAATAAGATTCTTTTCATATTCCAAAGCATTATCACCATCAGCATTCTGCGTTCTTGCGCTTTTGGTTATGAATCCACTGCATTGATTTTTATTTAGTCTGTAGATTACCTGTTATAATGTTCGAAAAAAGTCTCTTTATAACCATTCAAAACCTCCAAATTTTCTTTGTGTTCTCTTTGTTAACGCAGTTTTTATTTGAGAGTAAGCAATTTCGGAATCAAACACGTTGAAATCTTATTTTCTCAAACAGCTTTGTGCAAACTTTTTAATACTGTACCTGATATCACTACCTCAAAGGCAATTATTGAAACTCTTATTATTTGAAATGCTAAGACGAAAACCTCAACTTTATTAATGTTTTCGTTGGTTCCTATTTCAATAGGTCTTAGCAGTTTGCCATCTTCAATTGATTCCCTATCCTATCGACATTGTTTGGATAAAAATTTTATAGTAAAATATGATGACGCATCTTCTCCATAAACATTACTTCCTTTGGTGAACATTTCTTGGTCCGATTCCTTACTCAACTATTCTTTGATATGTTAAAACCAAAATCTAAACTTCCCTAATGTTATTTTAGTACCTGCTTCAACAGGTCTTTCTTATCTTGGACAATCTTTAATTGCTTTCCTACCCCATCGAAATAGTTTGGACCAACATTTTTTCGCAAAATATCTCATACATATTAATCATATTCTGGTGAATATTTTTGGATCCAGTTATTTCCCTCGTCAGGAATGTGATTACATTACTAGATGTGTTTTACATACCTTTGTTAGTTAAGTTAATGTTACAGCAATTTTATATCTTTTATTATCTTTGTCATGTCGACCTAGATAATATAAAATTCAGAACCCAAGTTGTTTCATCGCTGTCATGTGAATGTTTTTGACAATAACAATAAGGATGCTTTATTTGTGTATGTATCAATAGATTTTCCATATTTCTGATATGGCTTGCTTATACATCTTAAGTCTAGATTTACAAAAACTACTGGGGATATCTAGTGTAAATTGTGGTATATCAAGTAGTTAATTATAACGAATAGTTCGATCAAAAGGATACTGATAAAAAACAAAGGGTTTATACTACTCCCTCATTTTTAGTTACTCTGTAATGTAATTCGAAGATATTTATAGACAAATGAAATATAAAATACTTGAATGTGTAACGTACACTAACGGATATTTACTATCACAAGTATACATACAGTATGTCCCAGAAATAAAAAGACGGAGTAGCAGAAATCGGAAGCTAGATTGTGTAAAAACGTACCCTCAAAATATTATGTCTTTATTCGTGCGTAGACGGCAGAAAAAAAATAATAAAGAGTTTAATTGGCCTTACGCCGACACTGGACTAAATATCCACCTGCTTCACTTTCACAATTGGTCCTTTTCAGGACCACCATATTACTTGCGTCATAATAAATATCAAACCATTAATTACTTTAATTTTACACCTGCTAGAAAAAAATAATTCTAGATATTTACTGTAATCTAGAAAAACTACGATTTATTGAATATTCTAAAATAATAATAATCAGCTGCTTCCGACTACAAACACATTAAAGAGCAACAACCTTCCTATTTTAAAAATAAAAACAATCTTTTATTGTCTGCAATAAAGTTGGTCGCCCATCTGGCAAAAAGTATGTTTTATATGAATGAGTACGATTTAACGTTTTTTCCCGTTTTATACAAATAAAAGCATATTTTTCTATGAATGCGTTTTCGATTCTATTTACAAATGAGCATTCTTACGTGTATTTATAAACATACATTCTGTGCCAGATCCGTAGTGTAATTTTTTTATCTAAAAAACAACAGAAAATGAAATTTTTAATTTCTTCGTTATTGCGGTATATTTGGGCCTGTTCCTGTTCGGACTTTACATACCTGCTACTCCGTGTTTTTATTTCTGGGGCACCTGTATGTACCTACGAGGAAAGAATAGAACAGGAGAGATAATAACTGGTGGGGGAAAAGGTATTATTTAGACGGAAGTTACCACTTTAAGGCAGGTCAGTTATGGCAATATTGACTAATCATAATTTATAAAATGAGTACATATACCCTATACAAAATATGCATTGCGGCGGCCATATTGAGTTACCAATTTTGGACAAATATTATTATTAAGCAGACTCTCTCCTGTCCTATTCTTTACTCGTACGTAAACGTGTATGCACATATGTACGAGTTGGGATACACAGTATACACTTAGGTGTCATCACCAACAGCGAACGCACAGACACGTGTTTCGGCCTTTAGGGCCTGTTAGTGTACGTGGTGCTTTTGGCAACGATCCACAACTAAAATCGTATATTATGTCGGCTGCACCGCAAAATGCCTGTGAGAATATCTCAGCGACATCTGCCATCCAAGCGCGACACCGAACACGACAGTTTCATCTTGCACACTGTGCTAAAGAGAAAACCTGTATGCTAAATCTGTATCTTCGCATATTAAGGCCAATAGCTGGCCACACCATATCACAAATGGAGTATAAAATACTTGAATGTGTTGAATTAACGGATATTTACTATTACTGGTCCAGCCGACATAAGATACGATTTTAGTTGTGGATCATTGCCAACAGCACCACTTACACTGAAGAGGCCTTAAAGGCCGAAGCACGTGTCTGTGCGTTCGTTGTTGGTAATGCCACCTAAGTGTATGCTGTGTATCTTAGCTCGTACATATGTGCATATACGTTTACGTATAAATGTATATATGTATACTTGTGATATTTATAGATATTTGAAAACAAAACATTCATGTTACTATTATTTATTGAATAATAACAATTAGGAGACCAACTCAAACACACTGCACACATGACACATATTCTTGTAGTAAATAAAGGAGGAAATTCGAGTTAATACAACAATAAAACAATCTTCTCAATAGAATGTATGTAATTTATGTGGTTCATGTAATAGCAAAATAAAGGAGAAACTATACTCATAATCTAGAGTTGGAGTTAAGAAGAAAATGGACATTTATGTAATTGATTAGATGTAACTGTTAATTATAGCATATTTTAATCAGACATTAGGAAAATTAAACCCTCAGCAGTATATTCACTTTCACTTGTTCAAAACAAGCTCTATAGTTAACAATAATTAATGGTTTGGTCGATTTATAATCTATTTTGTACTAACCATGATCATTTGTAAACTGTGTGTTTAACGTGTTTAATAAATTTGTTATTTGATTTCTATGCCATTAGAGGGAAATACTTGTTAGATTGGATCTCCAACAGCTAAGGGGGCCCAGAGAGGTACCGATTCCTGAGCGAACAGATTTTTGCTTTTACTCAAAAGCTTCTCGTATGATACAAACCTACAAATACGCTCTTTACAAGAGAAGCCATTCACACGCTGTTATTAGTTAGTATTACTTTTATAATACTAGTTTATTTGAAATGTTATATTACAAATACAAAATCTATCAAAATATTTAGTAGCTTACATTAAAAAAAAGTGTGATCTAGGAATTTTCTCCAAGAATGTATTAGTCAGTTGTTTCTGTTTATAACTGAAGATTTCATTGTTTGATTTAACACTTCTACTTTGGTTTCAATTATGGAAAGCGCGGTATTACAGATGTTGATTATATTAATATAATTTTCGGATGTGGTAAACTGCTTTTGTAATACTAAAAGTTAGAAAAAACGTATAAAACAGAATTCCGACATAAGTGAAGCAGGACGAAAATGAATTAAATTTTCATGATTCCGATAGTCGATTCGTGTAGATATTAGGTGGTTATCGAAAATGATGTGTTATGTACATCTCCAGTGAATTGGGAATTTTGCTTGACAAATATGGATGGATGTCAAAAATGATAGAATCACCGCACAAATTACCTCTTCTTTGCCAGAACTACTAAATATAGCCAAATCATTACAAAATCTTCCGACGAAAAAAGACACAGATGGAAGTTAAAATCTGCCAAAAATATAAAAAATATTTAAACTCTAGTACCATAAAATATTAAATTATTTGGAAATATTTTGCGTCACCGATATTTTCAATAGGTTTGTTCCAACAAAGAAATCACTGATCAGTCTTGGAGCGATCTATGACTGTTGCAATTGCGCATGTTTTATCAGAAACCAGTATCCGACCACACTGCAATTAAAGTGTTTTGGAACACTATTTTAGCCTTTTAGTTAACATATTTGTGGGTAGATGGTACTTGTTCAGTGATTGACAAGTATTTGATTAATCGTATGATTACATAAACGATTATTAGTATTAATTCAAGTAAACTAGCATTAAAATTAGTATTACGTACGTAGAGAAATTGAGAAAGTAAATAATAATAATAATAATAATAATAATAATAAATTTATTAATTCTGTGTAGTGCATAAAATGCGTAAAACACGTCAAAAAAATATAAAAAAGTGTATAAACAATACAATAAAAGTATGTTAAAACATATTAAAATTTAAAATTATAAAAGTCGTTGATTGTATAAATCACATTCTCGGATAATATGCGATGGAACTGCTGCTTAAAAAGTTTCGGGGTTAAATTTCTGAGAGATAAAGGTAGATGATTATACACTTTAATCATTTGTGAAGTGGCACCTTTTAACACTGAAGTCCTAGTAGTCTGAGGCAACACTAGCTGACAGTTTTTGCGACCGCGCGTGTTGTAACTATATTCAATATTATAATTCATTAGAAGTTCATAGTTCTCCATAGCGAAACAGGCGCACTCATATATATATATATACCGGGCTCTTTTTTTATCATTACACATAGCATTTTCCCTATGTGTAATGATAAAAAAAAATTGTCAATGCATTAGCGATATAGTCACTGTATAGTAGACAACCAGTTATACACTCGTATTTTGACAAGCAGGAACAGTGAGCTGTCATAAGATTTTTATCAGTCAATTTTCGTTAAACTTTTTATTAAAATTTTAAAATAAAAATTGAGTTTGTAGCAGAAACACTGTACGATACACGTGTTAAAATGTTATTTTATTTTGCTTATTTTAAATTGCTCCAGTTCCTAATCACCCTCGTGTCGCAAACCTTACTCGCAAAATAAAATAGCACTTTTAACAATTATATCGTAAATAACTAATTTTGTACAATTTTTCTTACAATTTAAAAATTCGAAATATATCACGTCGTCAACATCATAATTGCTACATTAAGGATTTCCCGCCATTTCCCACTGGCCGATACAAATAAAATAATATTCTGGAGATCCGTTTCTCTTACTTCTACCATAAATTATTTGTACGGAAAAATTAAACTTTGCAGCGTACATAAAACCTTTTACATTTATTACGAAACTGTTAAAATTTAGCGCGAAAGTATTTGATTCGGCAATAATACTTGTACTGGTAACACTGGGAAGAATTAGGTTATGTTTTTAATAAAGAAAATGCAGAATATCACTTGGAACAAAATAATTAGTTTATTACAACAATTAAACGAACTTAAATGTGAAGTCTAATATCATAACAAGTTCTCGAAATGTCCACCTTGTCTTTCAAGGCAATAAGCAAGGCGATCTTGAAAGCAACGAAGTGTATATCTAATAAATTCTGGCCTTATTCCATTACATGCAGTACGTATACGCTCTTTTAGTTCATTCAAGTTGCGTATTCGTACATTGTTGTAAATTTTACTTTTTAGGTAACCCCAAAGAAAATAGTCATTTGGAGATAAATCAGCGGATCTTGGAGGCCATAGTATGGGACCAAATCTACCAATCCACCGTCTTTGAAATAAGTTATTTAAAAAATTCCTGATAGCGTTAGTAGAATGTGGCGGGGCCCCATCCATTTGGAACCAGGGTTCATCAACATTCATCATCCCAATTGATGGAATGATATGGTCTCTCAACAAATTCAAATATTTCACTGCAGTGAGGTTACCGTCAGTAAAAAAATGGGCCAATAAGTCTATCGCTTATTATTCCAATCCAGACATTAACTTTTTGAGGGTACTGTGTTCGGGTCAGGTTTTGAGCGTGAGGATTTGTACGGGACCAGTACCTAATGGATTAATGGATAGGAAATTTAATAATTTTTCATGGATAAATGTAGGGTACAAACCGAAAGTTCTGAGAGTTGACTTCACCGTTTACGGTAAATGTAGCCTCATCAGTAAAAATTAGTTTATTTAAAATTTCTTGGTTTTCATTTAACATGTTAAACATTATTTCACAAAACTCAGTTCGTTTTATCTTATCCTCTTCGAAAAGCTCTTGATGATTTGATATTTTGTATGGCCTATATTTAAATTCTTTCAGAGTTTTGTATACCGAACTGTACGATACTTCAAAATGTTTAGCTACATCTAAAAGAGATCCTACACCGTTCCTCTACGTAACACAGGATATTTAATTTCATGTCTTCTGTTCGAACATGATTGGTTCTATTTCTTTTTTTGTGAGAATTTAGAACACAACCATCTTCTTGAAATTTTTTAAAAAAGTTCAGAATTGTTTTTGCACAAGGTATAGGCCTGTCTGGATAATTGACGGAAAATATGTCTCTAACTTGCCTTAAACTATTATTTTTCTGGTACCACATTACTATAGCCACCTTTTCATTTCTGTTGTATTTATCCATGATTAATAAATAAATTATCTATTTTTTAATAAAATGTATTTAATTTATGACTTATGTTTGAATAAAAATTCAGAAATATTAGACATAAAAAATGTTTTTCCCGTCATGGCAACCTGATTTAAAAATTAATTATACGTAAATTCTTCATTGGTGTATAACTGGTTGTCTACTATACAGTGACTATATCGCTAATCCATTGACAATTTTTTTTTTATCATTACACATAGGGAAAATGCTATGTGTAATGATAAAGAAAGAGCCCGGTATATGCCCGGCAGGGTAAGTATAGAAAAGTTCCTAAATGTATCTCTACATGAAGCGTTCCTTTTCAGGCGGAAAATACTCCGTATGCAAGATTTTTGAAGCACAAAAATTCGTGATGCATCCACCGAGTTCCCCCAGAAGATGATGCCATATCGGAGCCTCGAATGAACGTATGCATAATATGCCGATAGGCTAGCGTGCACATCAACGTATTGAGACACAACTCGTAGAGCATAGTTGAAAGACGATACCTTAGATGCCAAACAGGAGACGTGTGATTTCCAATTAAGCTGTGAGTCCACTTCCAACCCTAAGAAAGTTGCTTTTTCCATCCCAGTAAGTATAGTGTTGTTATATGTTATTTCTATTGTTTGTTTAAAATGGCTGAAAAGTACAATTGATGTTTTCTGCATATTAAGTGACATACTGTTTGTTTTGAACCATTCTTCAAAACTGGACAGAGTTAGTTGGATATCTCTTTGCAAGTCTACGTTATTTTTTATTATTACGGATGTGTCATCCGCATAGAGTATGGTACTGTGTTTCACTAGAGTCGGAAGTTCGTTAACATACAAAAGGAATAAGAGCGGGCCGAGTATTGAGCCTTGTGGTATTCCACGTTCAATGTCCCGCCAATCTGAATAGATGATGTTGCCTTCTCCATCCACAGAGGATATCCTTTGTTTACGACCTGTCAGATAGAATTTAATCAATTTCAAACACGTTCCACGTATACCCATAAATTGCAGTTTCTTGTAGAGCTTTCCGTAATTTACGCTGTCGAAAGCTTTCGAAAGGTCCATGAAGATTCCCACCGCATATCCATGGTCATTTATTCCATCATAGCCTGGTAAATACCTCGTATGGTGGATCTACCCCGCACAAAACCATTTTGCATTGTGTGTAATATATTGTGTCTCTCAACAAACTTGTATATTCTCTTGGCTTACAACGCTTGGTTTAAGATCATTTAAAAATATATGCAAGGTATCCATTTTATTGTAGACACTCTGTATATTTTGGTGGATAATAGAAAACTTATTAGTGTTTTCAGCACAATTGCGACCAATATCATAATTTATAGACTGTATGTTTATATTTAATAAACTACCCCTGTGCAGAAAAGGAAGCTGGTTTTCGAAAAAAGCTAAATCTTTTTACTGATGTGTTTTTCGGCCATATTTCTGGGTTTTGAATCTCTGGTAAAATATCGTATTTAAATCCTACCTTGAAAGATTTGTTTTTACTAAGATTCTCCGCATGTTTTGGCATTTCTTCAACGGTAAATGTTTCATTCGGAAATTTATTTGTTAAGAAATGTTTTACGTCGCTATCCGCTGTAGACCGATTTACATTTCCCACATATAGCCATGCTCTTCTCTCAGCCGCTAAAAAGTTGCTACCGCGTGCATCGCCGGTACCTTTTATTATTGATTTTGTTTTCGTTATTTTTTCCTCAGTTTTTACTCGTTCCACTTTTTCTTTATGGTCGTTTTTCTTGTTATCGGTCGGGTTTATATTCGTCACCTCGTTGACCTTGGCCCCCCTCTGCTTTTGCCAACGTTTTCACTTGTTTGTCGTTTCCCTTTGTTCCATTCAAAGCCTCACTATCACTTTTTACTATTCGTGCTGTTTTTTCCAACAATTCTATCCTATTACTTTGTTGTTCTATTAACGCAGTCTGTTTTTTAATTGTCTCCGTTTGAATTTTTATCAATTTAAATAACTCGTCCATTCTATTCAAAATGTGTGTCCATTTTTCACTGTCGGTTTCCACATTTACAACACTGTTCACTGATCTACTGTTGGTTCCTCTGGTGTTATGTGTCATTATGAAATGACTGTTGTAATTAGTGGTATCTTACTTATAAAAATCTTAAGCGATGTGTATGCTACGACGGCCGACACTCAACTCCTAAAGAAGAATCATTGTGTAGAAACTAATGTCACTATCACTCATGTTTATCGTTCATTCAAAACATTCAAATAATGTAGTAGATACCTAAAGTAATAAAATTATTTTACCAATACAATAACTTAAATTAGCGTTAGATATATCGTAGTACAACTGGTATTGGTGCGCATGCGCTAAGTATGCATAAATTTCGGTTTGTAAAAGATCAGCAAACCGCTCGGACTATGTTTTGACAGTCCTCAAACTAGATCATGTTATGTTGGAAAAGATCGCAATTGATCCCGGATTTGTCAGTTCGCGTTCTTGAACAGTGATTATTCACCGCGCTTGCTCCGTACAATCACGGATCCATTCAAACGTCTGTTGGAACAAACCTAATATTTTGCAACCAGTCATATGTAATCCGCTAAAAAAATAATGTAAATCCTACTTCTACAGGAAGATTGAAACATATTATCTTTTACTATTTACATATACACATTTATACGCAAAACCTACATACCGCATGTGTCCAATATCATTAGGCATAGGAAATTAACGTATACGTATACGTATGTATGTACGATGTATACGGCAATGGCATTGGGACGGACAGTAGGTAGCGGGTTGCCATACGCATACATACGTATACATCGTACATACGTATACATCGTACATACGTATACATCGTACATACGTATAGATTCATTCCCTATGCCTAATTATATTTGACACAACCGGTATACGTTTTGCGTATAAATGTATATACCGCGTTTCCCAGGATTAATTGATGTTACAAGAAGTGTGCGGAACTAAAAATCTTTGAATCTCAATTTGATCTTTTGTAAGTAAGCCCTGCTTAGTTTGAAACTTATTTTTAGTATAGTTTCGAGTTTGCGAAATCACGTGGGCCTTGACAGTTGAGCAAGATCTATTTCCGTTTCAGGTAAAGTACCTTTCTCGTTCACAGTATGCTAAAATATTACTAAGAAAAGTTGATCAGAATTGCAAACTATGGCTCTATACAAAATCTCAGGAAGTTCTACCTACTTTGATTAAATCGTTATTTTTTAGATTCAACAAAATAAAATTATATTTATTCACAAATTAAGTGTACAAAATGTAATAATAGTATTTCTCTACAATCAATCATTTATTCAACATAACTGCCACCTTTTTCTGCACACCGTTCTAACGATGCCTGAATTAATCGTGTTGTAAATACTTTTTCTGTCGTTCAATGTTCTACGAATAATAGTTTTTTATAAAAACACTTTTGTTGAATCTAAAAAATTATTTTATAAAAGCTTTTATTCGTAGAACATTGAACGTCAGAAAAAGTATTTACAACACGTTTAATTCAGACATCGTATAGAACTGTGTACAGAAAAAGGTGGCAGTTATGTTGAATAAATGATTAATTGTAGAGCAATACTATTATTACATTTCCTACACTTAATTTGTGAATAAATATAATTTTATTTTGTTCAATCTAAAAGATAACGATTTAATCAAAGTAGGTAGATCTTCCTGAAATTTTGTATAGGGCCATAGTTTGTCATCCTGAACAAGTTTTCTTAGAAATATTTTAGCATACTGTGAACGAGAAAGGTACTTTAACTGAAACATAAATAGATCTTGCTCAACTGTCAAGACCTGCGTGATTTCACAAACTCGAAACTATACTAAAAATAAGTTTCAAACCAAGCTGGGTTACTTACAAAAGATCAAATTAAGACTCAAAGATTTTTAGTTCCGCACATCTCTTGTAACATCAATCCTGGGACACGCTGTATGTAAATAGTATTTACCTATTGATTTTAGTTCTAGCATATAAGTATTTAACACTTTTCATTTTCATTCAAACATATTGTCTACAGAAATACATCACACATACTAGGTATGTGTCATGTGTTTTGGAATGTCTGTGTACTAGTGACTTTTAATAGGATAAATAGGATATAGCAATTGTGCGCACATAATGGGTATAAATATGTATAAAATTTAAACAAATATTTTGATTGGCAACATATTTGTAAGAATTAGCATTTGTCATATTAATATAATTTTGCTACGTCATTCATACCTTTTCGGCATAGACAAAATTCTCCTTTTTCATCTTGCAAACAAGCTCCGCCATTTAAGCAAATTATTTTGCATTTATCTTCAATAACTTCACATGTTCCTCCTATAAATCCTCGAGGACATCTACATGTAAATTCGTTACCATCTGCATTTGGTATACAGGTCCCGCCATTTTTACAAGGTGAATGTAAACAACTATCCAGTTTTGTTTCACAGTGAGAACCTTCAAAAATATTTTATTAGTTGTGGATTTGAATAAGTGTTAAGATTGTAAAAAATAGTCATACCGACGTAGTACTTGTCACATTCGCAATTATAATAAACGTCATTAACTATTTTGCATTGGCCTCTATTGCATATATTGGATGAATTACTGCAAGTCTGTTGAATAGTTGGTACGCAATCGTTGATAGATTTGCTACCTACACCATTAGTTGTAAAGTTATTCGGACATTTTATGCATTCCAATTTTGCATAGTTAGTTTGATACCAGCCAATTGGACATGACCTGCAGTATGGTTTCAATGTAATTCGCTCTATTATTGCATATGGACGTTTTTTTGGTGGTTTGACTCGTTTTTTCCTAGCGAACGTTCCGGGCCCGCATTGTTCTAAAGCAAAATTTTTAACATTATAGGATAAATATGAATGAAGTATGTTATAATCTTTACCAACACAGTCTGCTGTGGATTTTGACTGTATTTTTCTTGTGGAATAGTTTTTAGGGCAACTCTGACAAATTGTTTGGCCATGTTTATCATTGTAAAATCCAATTTTGCAACTTTGGCAGGAATTCCTAGTAATATTGTGGAAGGTACCCAGAGGGCAGCGCACTATAGAAATGAAATTATCACCAATAGACAAATCATCACCGCACCACAATATGTAAATATTTAGTAAAGGATCACTTACCACATTTAAGCTTTTTCTGAACATTTCCTGCTAGACACTTAATTTTCGTCTCCTTAAATTGAATATTTGTTACATTGGCTCCCGATAAGGCCTGAATGGCTAAAACATTACTCCTGATCGCCAAAAGTTTTTTCCTTTTGTCTTGTTGTACAGTTTTAGCATTTATTTGCAGGTTAATCTTAATTTTCTTTTTCTTTCTGCGAGATTTCTTGCCCTTTCGTGGGCGCATGGTTGATGCCTCCAATATTTCTCTCTTTATTATATTCGTATTTTCTTCCTCTTTTAATCTATACTCTGCACAAATTGCTTCCGTTTTTATATCACACTCAATATCATTACACGTGTCAGCTAGATTTCCTTCTATATCTTCTTTTACGTTATTATTTAACTGAAAATATAAATGTTAAACGCATTAAATTACATGCTTTAATAATCTTCGCATTACTCGGTTTAATTTCGATCTATTCTTGCATATTTCATTTGTATTTTCGGGCTCAATATCGATTACTACGTCTTCTGAAATTTCCACTGGCAGTTCCGTTACTGAAAGTGGTAATAATTACTTTGTCATTAATTTTTAAAACATTTGATTTTAGTAATAGGCACCAAGAGAAATCTTAAATATAAAGGAAAATATCTTGGGAGAAAGGCAATGTTTTCCAATAAGAATTTTGGGTGGATTTTCCATCTCTGCAAAGTTGTACTGTTCAATTACTTGATGAGCATTCTGAAAGCACAGAATGCCCTTTTTGGGATAGAAATCTGATTTTGAGAAGAAAGTTAGATGTTCTAACAACTCTTCTAAAAAACTTACTGCAGAAGGTGTAAAGGGGGTACAAAAATCATTTAAAAATGTCAAGCAATATTGTAGATTGTTTTCAAGTTTTATTTCATTTAAAAAAAAATCAACCGATGTAAAATTTCCTTGGTCTTTTTCCATTTCTTTCATATATTTTGGCTTTGTTTCCGTTGAGAACTTTTGTGTTTAGCACATCTGATATCCCATTGTCTCATGTTTTTCTTCAACGGCTAAGTTTTCTGTTCTTTCGTATGCCCATTTCTCATATTACTTTCACCGATCTCTCTTCACTCATTCTAACTACATGCCCGAACCACCTTAGTTGTTGCGTATTAATTTTTTTTTAATACACTGCTTTCGGAATAATTGGTGTCTAATGTTCTCATTTCTTCTATCCATTCGCATGACATCTTTATTCTATCTCTTCAACTTGTCCGTTAATACCAATGATTCACATCCGTATATGAGCATTGGCGCTAATACAGATTCATAAACTTCAGTTTTTGTTTTTTGGAACATTTATCTATCATTAAAAATCATATTCTGTTTGAACTTGCTACATTACTGATTCTCTCCACCTTTTCCCTGTCGATTTTACCGGTCCGATCAATTATTGCTCCTAGGTTTATGTTTTTCTTCAATCATATGATTTTGGTCTACTCTTTCGGTTTGTTCTTGCATATCTGCAAGAGTTATTACTTCCGCCATTGTTAAGTTTATTCTCAGATTATATCTATCTTAAGTCACTTTTGAAAATAACAGCAGAACGTCGGCGAACATGAGCTCGTTAATTCTGGTTGGTCTTATATGTGGTACCCAGATGTACCCCTATTGTGTTATGGTACACTATTATAAACAGTAAGCGGCTAAATATGCTTCCGTGCCTTACTCCTCCATATATTATAAATCTTCTTGAAGTGCTACCTTCAACTCTAACCACATTTTCTTTTTTGTCATATAGACCCTGTACGAACCCGATTGACTTTGCGTCTATTACTTTCTTGTACATGGACTCCTTGATTTCTTCGCTGCGCAAGCTGTCAAAATCCATTTTCAGGTTTATACAGTAAACATATAGTTGCTGTTCCTTGGTTTTCTTCTATAGTCCTTTCGTATATCTTAAACCGCACGCACAAGAGGGACAGTTCGCGATAAATGTTGCAATTGTTAAATTCTTCTTCTTTTTTTATGTACAGGGACTTTCTCCAGTATTTTGGAAGCTGTTTTAGCCTGCAACTTTTCAAGGTCTCGTTTTCCTGATATGGATTGCTCAGCCCTCCGAGGCACTATATCCATGTCGTCTGTGTTAAGAAACTGTACGGAATATTCTCTCTACCTCTCCACGAAAGTACTTGTCTGATAATTTTTATGGTGCGTAATTACTAGGGCGCGGACATGAACGGTTGATGACTCATCGCGCATGGGCGCACTATTGAAATGTTGTATTTTTAAAGAGGTTTTAATTTTAATTATATAATTGGATAACAAGTGGCTGGTGATCTATGAAATATAAATTCATTTTCTCTTCTGTAAGACTTGTTCTCTTTGAATTAAGTACATCCTTGTAGATATAAAACGTGCTTTCTACATCGCAACTGATTATAGGTGCGTACTGGAAATATTCTTTTATTTCAGCGTATTTAGCATACACAATTGCCGCAATGTTATTAAATCTGGATTTCTATTAAAAACTGCGTCTAACTTTTGCCGAAGGCCACATCCGAAGTCACTTGGAATACTTTTGAAATTATTAATAGCCCACATCTAATGTGGTTATTCCATCTTTTAATTTGGGATATTGATTTTCAAAATATGTGATTAGTTTAGGCAAATTTCCAAGGTGTTCCTGAAGGAATAACAACTGACTGATTTTTTAAATTTGGGAATCGTGTTAGTTCCTTGCACTCAGAAATACTTCGAGCATCGTCATTTAAACATGTAACGAAATTTTGTAAACTATCGAAATTCTCTGCATAAAAACTATTTTTGTGTATGTTTTAGCAAAGCTAAGTGACGAACGTGCGATATTTTGGCATTCTGTAACGATGTTGTACAGACTTTGTAATAAATTTCGGAATCACTAACAATTCATTTTCATATCAGAAAAAGTAACATAAACAATGTTCTAGATCTATATAAATGATAACTAAAAATGTACGCGTATGTTATTGAAACTAAACGAAATCGAGTGCACACTTACGTCTAGATAATTGGGAGAAGTCAATTCAATAAATCGGTATTAAACAGACTATCACAAAAATTACGAAGTACGTAATTAGCAGTCAAAACAATGAAAAAACGAAACTAGCGTAAGTATGAATGAAAATTTTATTTCTCTTGCGAAATATAAGGTAAAAATAATAAATTTTAAAAACCCCTCACGCACCTATCTACGCCGATAAAAAAAGGATTTTACTCATAAATTCCTTATTTTATGGGCGTTTTTTGCTCTCATTGTCGGGCACTTCTCGGGCGTAAACAGATGTTGCAGTTCGCCATATGAATTAGTGCTATTCAGTAAGCGTGTGTTGTTTACATTATTTCTTTGCTCCGTTGTAACTTCGTCGTAGTTTAAACCGGTCATGTCCGCGCCCTAGTAATAACATTTCTGCATTTCCCTTGGTGTCAGTTTTTATTTTCTCTCCAAATACTTTACATTCCCCAGCTTTAGCTTCCTATTATAGTTTTAATTTTGCCGCTTTGTATCCTGCATTCTTGATGACAATAAGTCCGTTTGTTTGACAACAAGTACCTTCTTCATAGATGTTTTTTCCCTTCTAACCTCCTGTTTTATTTCCTCATTCTACTAAGCAGGCGGTAGTGTGTCCACTCCAGCAAACGAATCCTATCAGATATCCAAATATATGGTAGGGTACAAATTAGAGTAACAGTTTCGATCCTGTGGTACTTACTTTATGGTTAACTCGTGAATTGTGACTGTATGCTTTAGGAAGTAACTATATATGTATTTACTTACTTGTACATTCAGGGAAAACTTGGTTATCATAACTATACCAAAACGGGTTTTCATTGTCACATATAAACTGCGTAGCTCCGGTTTCCATATCTATAGCTTCAGTTTGGCCTATAATGGGAACAGCGTACCCCTCCTGACATGTAATTACACATTTCAATCCTTCTTCTGAACCTCTACAATCTGATCTGCCATATATTGGATCCGGTAAGGGCTCACAAAAGCTCTCTGCAATAATATTCAATTTTATTTAATAGTTTAATTAACGCTTTCTTCAGACCTTCTATGGTAATGTTCATGACGCAGGAGTTTGTGTTACCAGATAAATCTGTTGCTTTATAAGTTACAGATGTAGTTCCAATTTTAAAAAATCCAAACTCGTGAGATTTTATAATCTAAAATCAATACCGTTATTACTCGCACAAATTTCAATTACTTTTTAAATAAATTAAATATTAAATTATAATTAGATCTCAACCAAGTATACATATACGAAAAAAAAATTTCGTATATGTATGAATACACATCTACCCTAAGCCGGCATTGCGAACAAACAACGTGCAGTCAGCTGTTTCGACCTTACATTGGTCTCATCAGTGCACGAACGTGTTTGATCACAATCCCTCAAAAGCTTAGAAAACCTGATATTGTCAACTTACGTACCAAACGCCATGAGAAATTCTCAGCGGCATCTGTTACCCAAGTGCGACATCACAAGGTAATGTTGCCCTCCGTAATACAACTACTAATCAGGTAACTGTAGATATACGTGCATTCAATGAACACGCGATATAGGTGGCGTACCTATTACAATACAATGTAACAGTATTTCTTGGAGAGTAAGCGCTTTCACACTATTAAATCACCCAAGTATACATATACGAAAAAAAATGTTCGTATATGAATAAATGTATGAATGCACATCTACCCTAAGCCGGCATTGCGAACAAACAACGTGCAGACAGCCTGATTAGTAGTTGTACTACGGAGGGCAACATTACCTTGCGATGTCGCACTTGGGTAACAGATGCCGCTGAGAATCTCTCATGGCGTTTGGTACGTAAGTTGACAATATCAGGTTTTCTAAGCTTTTGAGGGATTGTGATCAAACACGTTCGTGAACTGATGAGACCAATGTAAGGTCGAAACAGCTGCCTGCACGTTGTTTGTTCGCAATGCCGGCTTGGGGTAGATGTGCATTCATACATTTATTCATATACGAAAAATTTTTTTCGTATATGTATACTTGGGTGATTTAATAGTGTGAGAGCGCTTACTCTCCAAGAATTACTGTTACATTGTAGTATAATTAGATCTATTTAGTTTTTGGGTTGAAACCGTGTCTTCGTGGACTTGTCTTCTACTGCATACTGTCTGTCTGCAGGCCTAAAGATTATTTTCATTGTACTTGCTGCAACTATATCATCTTAATCAGACGTCGACAGCAGAAACAACATGACGACAACATGGTTTCAGACAAGATGTACTGAACGACAAGCGTGAAAGTTTAATTAATTAGTACTTTACTACCACATTATTAAAGATCTTAGCATCTAAAAAAATAATTTTCACTTAATCCTAAATGTACCTTAACATTTTGGGAATTGTCGTATATATTGGGTTCGTCCCAAGTGATATCAGTACCAATCTTTTCAGTACTGAGATAAGGCGGTGGATCCTCACAATCTTCAATAGTTGGCTTTTCGTTATCTATAAAATATACGCAATATGTGCGTTCTATATTATTATTTTTTTACATTATTATCAAATCTTACCGTAAATTTCTACAATGAAGTGACATCTTGCCCTATTTTTGAACACATCTTCGGCAATGTAAGTGACATTCGTAGTCCCAATTTTAAATTTGAAACTTGCTATATCTTTAATGGCCGGTTTGGTCCATAGCGTGACAGGTAATTGAGAATTATCTACAACCAATCACATGCAGATTTCTATTTATTATGATTTTTTTATACCATCATTATTTAACGAAGAATATATAAAATAAATTACCAGTAACGTTGGGCGTTTTCCAGGTGGCTTGACCATAATTTTTCCCTGGCAGTGTAGTGTTCCGTATATTTTTTGGGCAACTCACTTTAGGTTTAGTTATATCTATAATTAAAAAAAATCAGTAATTTATTTTAGTTTATATTTAAATTAATATTGCCTTTGCATTTAGTTTCTATTTTGCCATTCCATGTTCCGTGCAAACCAGTACAGTATATTTCATCTGGCCCAACTATCTGGAAACCTTCATCGCAGGAAAACGAACATTTCTTTCCAAATGCTTGTTTTCCAAATAAGCATGATTTCGGTTGCACCTGTCCAAATTGAATTTTTGCAAGTTTATTGCACTTAACCTCTGAAAACAGTAAAGAATACAGGTAAAACGGAAATTTAAGCGAGTATAAAAGACTGTCCATAGACAAGTACTTTATACAAAGGTGAATTTTGGAGTACGAGGGTAGTTTGGTAAATTTTTATGATGTTAAGCAGACATTTAAGACGAGCATTATACGCGGGCCACCTCCTTAGTTGAAATTTATATTGAAAAAGAATAGCAGTTTAGAAATTGGTTGAATAGTTGTTTAGAGCGAATGTATAAAAAGGACAATTCTGTGATAATTGAAAATTTCACGTGAAGGTTAGCGTTGCATGATTTTTTATAATCCTATTAAATACCTAGCTCTACAATAATAAATAGAATCAATTCATTCAACTTTTGGTAATGAAGCACCATTAGAAAAGGCTGTTTAAAATTAGTTAGCGGAATTTAGTCCTGATCGTGCGTCCTTCAGTGATAAATTTCGGAAGGTCGACCAAAATCGGTTGTTATTCCTTAAAACATCGTTGTTGTACACAACACGATGGAATAAGATCAGCATTTGACAGGCACCCTTGACCTATCGAAGACTGCAGTACATTTTGCATAAACATTTAGCTGTAAAAAGGAGTTCCCTGTGAATTTCGCATAATTTGATCAAAACACAAAGAAAGCTCGTGTTAATTGGTCTAAAAAAAAACGTTGCTCGAGAAACTAGAAAATCCAACAAATCGTAACAAACGACGAAACGTAAAATTATTCGTTTGAACGCAAAACTAAGCAACAATCTACTGGTTGGATTTCCAAGATAAACCGAATCTTACAAATTTATTTGTTTACGAAGCACAAGTTGTACTGGGGATGCAACAACAATTTCTATAGAATATCAAAGAAGAGTTAATGCTGTTAAGAGTTAAGAGCTGATTGCTGTAATAATTTGTTTACCGAAAGTGATTGACGAAATCAGAAAAATATTATCGAAAACTTCACCTCATTATTCATCATAACTATCACAGCTTTCACACAGCATATCCAACAATTGGTTATTATATCCCATTGTCCGTATTCACCATGTTTATCACCGAAGGTCTTCTTTATTTTCAAATGTCAAATAAAAAATTTGTGGACCGCAATTATTATCATCTCAAGTGAAGGTTGAAGACTTGAGATAACAATTTCAGACTGAAAAAAATGTTTCGAGAATTGCATCAAACACATGCGAAAGTGTATACATCTCAAAGAGGCATACTTCGAAAGCAATAAAACAATTTTTTCCAAAAATATCTTTTCGTAAAAACTTTAAAAACACCTATTCAGGACTTTTTGCATCTACTAATTTTCTTGGACGAAAGGCGGATTTGGGCTAGTGAAAATACACCAAAGAGATGCGAAAAATATTTTATCAGATGGAAAGTTATGGCCGTGGGGCATATGCTTTGGAAAGAGTTGAAGTAGAAGACATGTTTTTCGTTTAAAATAACTTGCGGAAATCGATAATTACAATGGCAAAGTTAGATAAAACAAGATTCAAACTGATTCCTGTCTGCCCTGCTTTTTTGATTTGGCGTTCACATTTCTTGTGTCAAACTTAAAAACTTGTATCGATGGGAAGGAATTCTTCAATAATAATAATATCATCGTAGCCGTATATACTGAAACGTTCTAAGACATGGAGCTTGTACTGGCTAAACAAAATTGTTTGTTTATAAAAAAAAAACATGTCTAACATGCATTTTGACTACACTTATCAAGCGAGCTTCATATTGAATTTAAGCGTTATTTTGTTATTGATCAAGAACCAGTTCAGAAAGGAAAGGAAAAAGGTAAACGTCCACTTATTCGTACCGAATTAGCAGTACAAATTGCACTATTTTCAAGACATGCACTTTTGCTTAAAACATTTTTTTCTATTTCGGTTCTATAAAGTTCACATTACTGTTTCGGTTATATAAAGTCTTATTTTATAACACTCTATATTTTTTTTTTCAGTTGGTAACAAAAATAAGATGGAACCAATCTATATTTTTGCGCGATCAATCTTTTTTGATTATTTACTAGGCATGTTTCCATGACAGTAAGTGGTTCTTACTGTTTGTTGTACCTAACAAAACGGTAAGTAATTCACTTACCGTTCAGCTGAACGGTAAGTAATTGTGACTTTTAAAAATTAGAGAATGAATATGATATACGGACAGAAATTGTTTAGTTCATTTATTTGTTGCTATTAAAATTAAAGGTGCAATTATGAATACTACAATTATGAATATACAATGGCAAAGAATTAATTTCACTGTTTCTTGTATTCGTAGAAACTGCTGCATAAGAAATAGTATCAGAAGACACTTGCTGTGCACCATCAGGAATACTGAAGGATGTGTCTCTAACATCATACAATATATTTTCTGCAAATTGTATTTTATTTTGAAGTGAATCTTCAACGTAACTCTCGGCCACTCTAGAAGATTTCCATCCTCCATGCCGTTTCAATCCTAGAATATCCACCCCTTTGTGGACCAACAATGTTGCTGATGTACGTCGAAATGAATGGCCGGTGTAGCTAGCTGGATTCGATAATTTTAAATATTCTGCAATTTTGGACGGCCACCTTCCAATTGTTCCTTTCCCCACTACTTGGTTTCTACATTTACCATTGTGGAAAGCCAGAAACAGACGTTCGGATTTAGCATTGCTTGGTCGAAGTTGAATATACCTCCGAAAAATGTCCAAATTATTAATTTTTTCATCTTGGTTTACAAGAGTGAAGATCCGTTCAATATTGGTTCTTGTTTGCAGAATTTTTACAATAATCAACTCACCACGATCTTCAACATCCTTCATAGTTATATTGTATAACTCTTCTCTTCTGCAAGCTCCTGGCACTCCTAATATCATTGCCATCTTAATATGAATATGCACCATTAACATACATTTTGAAAATAGGTATTTCTAATTTACCTACCTTATGAATAACAAATGTTTGATCTGAAGTTTCAACTAAAGACCGGTTCATGTCTTCCCTAGTGAAAACGCTTGCCTTTTTGGGTCTGTAAACTACGTTTTTCCTTTTCAAAAATGCAATGAGTCGTAAATTGCGAAAATTTAATCGCATCATGAAGAAAAATTGTTGATTTCAGCATGGAATATTCAGCCCATAAACTGCCACGTGCCTTTAACTTCTCGCTTCTTTGTACAAAATAAGCCAACATAATTTTTTCATTCATACCGCTTATTTTCTTTGTTTCACACCATTGCTTGAAAGCTCGGTATGTATTTTCGTAACGTTCCCGCGATTTTTCGGGTATTACGGCGGAACACCCGGCAGCCAATCCTTGTTCCAAGTCGCTATCAAAATTGTTTTCAATGTCTGAGTCGGAATCGGTCATAATTTCTTCTCTGATTTCAATTACTTCACAGAAAACACAAACTGAAGTGACACGACGCTAATTGTAAAACAGAATGTTTGAAAAAACGTCATGGAAATTGTTTTGTTTTTATAATATATATAATTAATATATATAATTAATTAATTATTGTCAAGTATTTTCGATAATTCCGTGTAGTGAAATGAATTGAAATTTAGTTTTGATCGCGCAAAAAACGTTATAAGCATGTCAAGCGGTAATTAAACAGTTAATATATTCTGTTTCTAAAATATTGATATGTTATGCTGATTTGTAGCCTTCAGACAATCTATTTAAATATGCAAGTAGCCTAGAAAATTTTGAGATATCTGTATTTTTTTAAATATTTGAAGAACATCTAAACATAGAATATCTGGACCACAAGGCCGACGCCTTTTTTAACTTGCCATTGTTTATCAAACTAAACAATGATTATATTTTCGGTAATCTTTGAGATATTACTTTCTTTACATCAAGACTGAATTGACCTGTATTGTTTATTGTAAATATGTCGAGACTTTATTAGATGAAGATGGTCTTCAGCTATTTGCGGATCTCGTCGTGCAATAATTTGTTGCGTCCAAGTTGTTGATTAATTTGAAATAATTTATTTCATAAGCTTGTGTAAATTTTAAACTCTAAATGACATATAACACAGCCAATATTCAAATACTTAAATTATTCTAGTTAAAAGTCAGTGTAATCAAGTTTGGAACAAAACATGTCCCTTACAGTCTGTTTGAATTGTTAATATTCGAAATAGAAAAAGTAGTATAAGTTTTATAATAATAGGTTAATTCGCGTCATTTTCAAAAGAAGGTTTCATGTCTTATGAAATTTGTATATTAATATGCTATTATTCAAGGCGTTTGGTGCGAATTAGTGGACGCTTACCTTTAAACTGCATTTCACTAAAACAGAACAGGATACAAAAGGTACAATTTACTTTGAGTTGACGTTATCGTTCTTGTTTTCTGGGATAAAGCCGTGCCAAAAGGTTTTATGAGTAATTCAATAACGTATTTTATTAAAGACGTTTTATATTTGTTTTCCTAAAGAACACATTTTATTGAAAAAAAATATGACTATAAACATCATCATTAAATTAAGTTAGATTTTTCATCTTCTCCACAACGTTTATTTTATTGGAGTCATTACCTAAAAGCAACTTTTTTATTTCCAATCATAGCATTTTTAGTAATTGAAATCATCAACCACCAAAGAGGAAACATGAAAAACCCACAATATAAGATGTAGTATCAGAAGTGGACGAAACAGCATTGTAGAAACTAAAGTTTGTGTAGATAAGCATAAAATAAAAAATTAAGAACGAAAAGAAGAGGACGAGCAGACCATAGCTACCGATCAAGATGAGGCATATAATGTAAAGATTCGGATTTAAATTTCCTGTAATTCCTTACATAGGCGGCCTACTTTTACGACAGATAGCGCTTCCTTCAAACTTTCAATAAAAGTCTTGTCACCGTACAAATAACTAGAAGGGTTTTTCTCCTCCAAGAGGTCTTCTAAGTATTCTACAGCTATCACAAACCCTAAACAAAATCAATATTTTTTATTGAATGACTTCATTCCTGTTCTATTCTGTGTGCAACATCTCATTACATCACCAATAGAACAATAAAATGCTCAATACGATCTAACCCAACCATCAAATTCCTCAATATGTAGATCCGATGGTCATTTATTTTATCCTACATCATACATTTATACAAATTACTCTCGTTGGCGAGAAATGATTCCGAAAAGCAAAGAAAAAGAAGTTGAAAAGCAATATCACCATTCTTACTGATACCTCTGGAAAGAAGGCGTTGATTCTCTTAATTTTTTTAATCTTCACCAATATATAGTAACTGTATCGACACTACGATCTTCGATCAACAGCATTGGCAAGTTCACATAAATGATTGAGATTCGCAAGTTGTCGAATACAACCGCAATCTCTAAAGATTAAAGAAACCTATGCTTTATAGTGATAGTTTTAATGTCAACAGAGAAACATAACTGAAAATTTTCCCAAAATATACCAATGAGCATTCGTCTATTTATATGGACTAGTTTCTATCACTAGCACCGATAAATTTGCATAAGGACGTCTGATATATTTCTGAAACTTGGGAAACAAAAGAAGAGAGGACATTTTCAGAAGCGAATACCATTTTAATATTCAAGCAACCTTGCTTATTTGACTAGGTTGGTAGGATGGGTTAGTAATATGTATTAGTTTATTTTATTATAATGTTGGAAAGATACCAAACTTACGTTTACAACTAGTTTTCAGGCCATCCCATTGCGCTAGTGGCAAACATGTTCTTTGTCTTGACCCTACCAAAGTCCTTCCTCTTTCACAACCGAATGAACAAACAGTATCAACAGGAAATTCTGTTTCTGTCGTGTACACTTTGTCTAAATCATAATGCTTGCATATCATCGTACCATGCGGTGGAGCTACTAATGCTTCACATGTTCTCACTGTAATTGTGTTTATTATAAATAACATTATTCTTGTAATAATAATACTTCAAAAGTTTTAAAACATGCAATTTTATCGTCATATAAAAGAGCCTCTTCATTTAATACAGTAATAATTTAAATAAAGGTTTCTTAAATATAGATGACTGAGAGTTTGTCGACGAAGTGATATATTGATATTGCCTCGGTCTAAGAGAAAAGTGTTTCTAGATAGTATTATTTCCGCTCATACAGGGTGGGGTATAGGAACCTGACAATTTTTGTAATAAAATAAGCAAATTTCTAATTAGTGTTTTACATTAGCGCAAAGGTAACTTTGTGCCATTTTATTTTTAAAGAGAACATCTGTGAGATGGTTCCGCCGTTTCTTACATACTGTTCTAATTTTCTCCGAAGATTGCGTTTACTAGCTCAATCATCTGCGCAGAAATGGCTGCAATTTCGTCTCTTATTTATTGTTGTAAGTCTTAATAGTATCGGGTATGGATACCTTAAGAATCCATAACCAGTAATCACAAAATGTGAAATCTGTAGAACGAGCAGGATAAGGAAAATCGCCATATCGCGAAAGCAAATGTCCAGGAAACATTTCTCGCAAGACAGTCATTGTTGCCCTACCCGTGTACGATGGTGCACCATTTTGCTGAAACCATACAGTGTCACGATCAATCCCCAATTGACACAATTAAGGTTCCCGGAAATCATGTATAACATTTGTACGTAATGGTCTGACGTAACTGTAACAGTATGACCTTCATTGTTTTGAAAGAAGTAAGGGCCCATTTTTCCAAATGATGCTACGCCACACCAATCAGTTACTCTTTGACTGTGAAGAGGACGATGGTGAGCTTCCTTTGGGTTTTCAGATGCCCAGCATCTCAAGTTTTGTTTGTTGACGCGACGATAATTTGAAATGGGCCTCATCTGACATTCACATCCTTAAGTTTTTAAGAAATTATTTAAGAAAAATCACACGTTTAATTAAAACCTCATTTTTTGATGAATTGCTGCTCTCACATTTGCAATATTTGCAGCAGTCCGAACTGTACGAACACGACCAGACGGCTTGCGTAGAAAATTCCGCACCCACAGTTTAATGGTGTTACAACTAGGAAACGCGCCATGTCGAGGAATATTGCATTGTCTGCAAAATAATCTCTGTGTCACAATGACAGCTTCTGAATTTTTAAAGAACGTCTTTTCAACGAAGACACATGCTAACAGCTCAGGCAGTAGGCGACCAATGATGCTTAAAATTCACACATGTACTAGCAGACTAGTTCTAGAAATGTTTTTGAGAAGAATAATTAAGAGAGTTCTTCAAAAGGAGAATTGGCATTACTCACAGGGAATCTGTCATTGTAGAAAAAACACTATAGAGTACATGAGTTATTAAATACAAAAACGCACATTTACCTGTAGCATATACTGTTGCTGAAATATATATGTGTTCAATATACGAGGGTAATTGGGAAACTAACCGCCGTTTGTGCGTGGCGCTGGAAGTACGGTTCGGAGCGCCCTCTATCAAATGCACGATCAATCTGTGATTCAGTAAGCTTCCTGTCGGCGAGTGAGAGTGTCGTAGGTCCAAGCGTTTGCTAGTTATAACGTGACAAAATGTGTGCCGCCATAGAAAATCCCGCCAAATGTGAGGTGCGAGGAGTGATAGGATTTCTTTGGGCCAAAACGGTACCGAAATTTCTTTTCCGGTACCACACGGATGGGGAGGACGTTTTGAACAGAATAGTGACTGGTGACGAAACTTGGGTAGCGCATGTCAATGCGGAGACGAAACAACAGTCTATGGCATGGGGTTATACCGGTTCTCCAACCCGGCCGAGGAAAGCCCGTCAAACTTTATCAACGAGGAAGCTGATGGTTACCGTCTTTTGGGATGCTCAGGGAATCTTGCTTATCGAATTCATGACACGTGGAACAACAATCAATTCCGAAGTTTACTGTCGCACGTTGAAGAAACTGAAAAGAGCCATCCAGAACAAACGTCGCGGCCTACTGAGTTCTGGGGTTGTGCTTCTGCAGGATAGCGCGCGCCCTCACACTGCTGTAAGAACAGGATAGGTTTTGCGCAAATTCAAGTGGGATGTGTTTCAACATCCTCCCTACAGCCCGGACTTGACTCCTTCTGATTAACATCTGTTCACTCCAATGAAGAAGTGGATTGGGGGACAGCATTTCGCTGACGATGAGGAACTTAAAAACGCTGTGACACACTGGTTTATATCGTAGGCGGCCGCTTTTTATGCAGAAGGAATTGGTAAATTGGTAAAACGGTATGACAAGTGCTTGAATAATGGGGGAGACTATGTTGAAAAATAGAGGAGAGTTGTACCTTTGATATGTAAATTAAAATTTTTTCCCCTCTGTTCGAGTTTGTTTTTTTACAGCGATTCGGAGGTTACTTTACGAATTGCCCTCGTATATTATTACATTGGTTGAGCGCCTGAACATTTTCAGGTGCGCAAGTAATGATGGGAGCTAAAGATTGAAGCAAGGATACATACAGTTGGATTTTTTCAATTTCTATTCAAACAAAATAAATAATAAATAATAAATTAGTTGATAGCGAAGTTGATTAAGAACATTTTTATTTCAGAATATTTGTGAGCAAATAACGGAACACTTTGTTACCTTTTAACTTGTTTGAACATGTTTTAATATGATTTTTTTAGAATAGAGTCAAATGTTGTGCCTTTAATGTAGAAGAAATGTATTTAATGTTCGGAAGGTGTTTTATAATATTTCTAAGAGAGTGATTTGTAGTTCCTGTATATTTCGTGCTGCACCACGTATTCCAATAAAATTTCTGCGTGGTTTATTAGGTTGCCATCTGGGCAATTGACTACCCACTCTACAGTCCCTGCACCAACTCTTACAATCGAATTGTTAACGATGTTGCTCGATAAAGATGGTTGTTATCATCAATAATTATGCACCGCTGCTTATATGTACATATATGAATACTTCAATAAGAACAGCTACTTTTCCTTGGCGCTGGCAAAGAGCAAGAATAAGCCCAATCTTTAAAAAAGATGACAGAACTAGAGTTGAGAACTACAGGCCAATATCCATTCTACCCAACTTTGCAAAGGTTTTTGAAAATGTAATTTATTCCTGCATAGCTTTCAATACAAAATCTTTGATTTCTGAATGTCAACATGGTTTCATTCGTGGACGGTCTATAGTTACGAACCTACTCACTATAACTGAGGCTGTCTCTCATGAACTGGATGCTAATGGCCAATTAGACGTGATTTACACTGACGTTAGTCGCGCGTTTGACACGATAGATCATGATATCCTTCTAGAAAAGCTCGCAGCAATTGGATTCAGCCCGTCTCTGCTCAAGCTTCTGCATTCATATTTGTCAAATAGGCGCAATTATGTCTTTTACAATGGATTTAGGTCATTTGAGTTTAGTCCCTCATCCGGTGTGCCACAGGGCTCTAACTTGGGACCTCTGTTATTTACTCTATATACCAACGATTTGCTTAAATCAATAACATGCAATGTACTCGCATATGCGGATGATATAAAGATCTACTGCTTTATACGAACTTGGAACGATGTACTTCGTCTTCAAGAAAACTTGAATCGTATATCGACTTGGTGTTCTAACTTCAATTTGAAACTAAATGTAAGTAAATGTTGTTATATGTCTTACTCTCGCAAAATAATAATATGCCATCTACCTATTCTATTGAGGACAACCCGCTTAGGCGGGTGGACAGCATAAAGGACCTTGGCGTGTTTCTTGACACACATTTGAACTTTTCCAGTCATATATATTTCATTTGCAATTCGGCTTCGAAGGCTTTGGGCTTTGTTTTGCGTAGTTGTAAGTTTTTCAAAAATCCACCGCTTCTGAAGGCTTTGTATTTCAGTTTTGTCGTCAGTAAGCTGGAGTATGCATCACAAGTATGGTCACCTCAGTACATAGCCAACAACAACTAGCCATTGAGAGAGTGCAGCGGCGATTCCTGAAATACTTATCTTTCAAGGATATGGGAATTTATCCGGAACATGGCATCGATTACAATCTCTTGCTGCGGGCACATGACCTCTAATCACTGCGGGATCGCCGAGAGCTTCATGGTGCTCACTTCATATGGAAGCTGTGTAATGGCACAATTGATTGCCCACATCTCCTATCATGTTTGAATTTCTACACTCCAAGAATTTCCTCTCGCTCCTCGGCTGGTTGCCCTTTTCGAGGACTAATCTTCTTCGGGGATCACCACTGGTCACCATGTGTCGTGCTGCAAACTTACATTTTGATGATATATTTGTTGTTTATAATTCAACAAGTAATACATAATTCTGCAACTCTATAAATAAATATATGTATATAGTTGTAATTTTTTTTTATATTACAAATAAGAATATAATTGATTTGTATTTCATTAATGTACGTTTAATTCTTTGTCCTGTAATTGGTTTTTACTGTTGGACTGAGTAAATTATTATTATTAATTATTATTATTATATGGAAGAACAATTGGTCTCAGAATTTCATCCTGATATACCTAAACCTAAATAGTAAGGGCCCTATTTATATAAATAAATCTTGGTATCGTCTCTAATAGTTATCCTAGCATTCCATCACAATAGTGTCTTCATATTTTGTCGTATATTGCGATTCTTGCCTTTAGGATAAATCAGAACATACCCATTATCTGACGACAACATACTTCTGGAATAATATACGTTGCGCGTCATTTCAATCTCACGATGGTGCATATTTTAAATTATCAAATTATAAAATTAGGAAAGAGAATTTGCGTTTTCGGTATTGTTCATTTTGAATAATATTGTACATTATAAATTCATTAAATATATCTTAATGTACTGTGTTTTCTGCCATTTGCAATCACTGATTCGATGCATATTATTAGACATATAATTTACCTCTAGTACCTATGCATTTCGATAAAATACAAGAATAAAATTTACTACCCAAAATTAAAGAGAATAAATAAAACATTTGATTCTAATTAATAACGTCGCTCCAGATAGGTGTAGACTAAAAATGTAATAATTGTGCAGTTGTATATTATAATTATATAAATGCATTGTTCATTCTATATGTTTGTTTCCTCTTTTATCATTTTGCTTCGTTGTATCTAATATTGCGCAAGTAGTATTTCTGTTTAACATAAATATTACCTTGACATATTGGTGTTTGACCACTCCAAGTTGCATTCGATTGACATAACCTGATACTACTTCCTTCTAAGGTATAGCCTACTTCACAACGAACGCCGCAAGCACTATTGAATACATAAGCGCAATCATTGTTCTTCACAAAATATCCATGCTCAGGAGGAAATAGTTTGGAACATTCAATAACTAAATTAAAAAAATCTAATAAATGCGAGTTTTTAAAGAAAGTCATCACCTTCACAGCGGTTATCCTCTGTGGATTTGTAACCTAATTTGCACGTACACTTTTGTGAACCTGGTTCTGTTAGGTGATTAGCATCTGGACATGGGAGGCACAAATTCGGACCGTTACCGAAACTACCGGCTGGACAAGCTATAAAACATTCATTTTAATTCACTATGTTTGCAAATATTGGATATATTTTAAAGACGTTATTCCCTACAAGAAAAATAACAAAATATGCTTTTTCTTGATTAAATTGGAAATGATAGGAAAGTAGTTTAGGTTTTTTGGTGCTTACGTAAACAATCATTGACAAGCCCTGATCCATAATATCCTAGTTGACAAATGCAACTGTAATGTCCTGTTGAAGTACCACACGAACAGTGAGCTTTCTTATCACAACAGTTTCCTTCCTTGCAAAGAGAATCGCATGGTGTTGAAGTACCCAAAGGGATATAATCTCCAGTTTGTAAATCTTAGGAACAAATGAATTTACATTAGCTTATTAGGTAAACCTGATTTTTAACACATATTTTGTATATTTAATTGAATTTTCTATGGAAGATTAGCATTTCTTATATTATTCGCTGTGAATGAAATTGAATTATTTACACTTAATAAGATACTTATATTTTTTTTAATGTTAAATAATATAAGTAGAGGTTGTGCTTTAGTGTGGTAAAGGTGTTTTAGTGTTTTTGTTTAAATATATGTAGATTTAATCACAATTTTATATTATGAAATTTTTATTTTTATTTTTAACGAAATCGTGGTTGAAATAAACCAAAACAATGTATAACATCATTTTGTATGTTTGTTATGAGCTAGAGTTATGGCACATTGGTTGAGGTAGCTGTCTACTTCTTTGATTAATAGTATTTTTTCTACTCTTGTCCAACGTAAAAGAAAATAATCACACAACCACAAGTGACTTTGTAAATATCTTATATTTTGCCGACAAAGGTAAAAAATTAGACGTCCTAGAGGCCTTCAAAATATTCGTAGCCTCTTGTAATCTACAAGAAGCAGTGCTTAACTGCTTAATGATCAAACTCTGATTTGATATATACTGCTGCGATTGCTTGCTTTACTTAGTTTTATATTATTGCGTTCAATTTTCTGTCTTCTGTTTTTTCTATTATTAATATATAATTGCTGCCTATGCTTGCTATACTTATTATTTATAATTTATTTCATATTAGTGTACCCTTTTTCTTGTATTCTGTATGCTGGTTGTCCTAATTGATATGAAATTATTGCCTTTACTACGTTGTAACAACTAGATATAAATAATTGTATTTTCATTTCTATTACAGTGTTTGCTATAGACCGGCTCAACCTTAGTATTCAGAACAGTCTCTTATGGGATATATACCTCTTTTACTACCGTAAGCAATTTGTATTAAGAGGGGCGTTTACCTATCGAAAACTAAGGCATCGCCGTTTCGCGTTTTTTAAACTTATCTTGTAATTTTAGAATCTCAAATTTGGGTTAGTGATGCAAAAGGCATACATTTATAATGTCAAGGTCAGTTTTTGTACTAATTTATTTTCTTAAAAAAGTTATGTGTTTTAGAAATAACCACAAAAATGTATGAAATTTGATTAATGTCTACTAACTAAGCCTGATCCATAAAAGAAAAATAAGACCTCTACGCGCCAGCTGCACATTTGATGTACGATATAAAAAAAAAGTTTATGTAATTATTTTTGAAGATAAAAAACATTAAACAGTAAACATTGTTACACACATTTCACACGAGGTTTTTCGCGTCGTCTATCCCCACTTTACGGTATCTCTACCGGTCCTAGCGAAGACGAAAATCTATCGGAATCGGTCGGCTATTGCAGACTTAAATGCGAGTGACAGTTTAATTACAAACTGTCACTGGCATTTAAATGTCATATATACCTATAGTATTCGAGTGTATAATAATATAACAGTTATGGGCAATCGAAAATTGGCTTATTATAAAACATCAACAACATCAACAGTTCCGTAAGTACTCATTCTTTATACATTATGTTTCTCATCTATAGTATTCCTTTATCTATGAATAAAACCGAAGCGCTGTGATGGAAACCAAATATCGTGTAGCTCCACTTACTCACACCTCCTTGCGTCTACCCGTCCCGCGGTAGTTGCATAAGTTTCTATTTGTTGGTAAACGCCCGTCTTAAAGTGTTTTTTTTTTATTTCAAGGCAATGTTGTCAGTTCGATTTATTATGTTTATGGTTGGAATTATCGGTGTGGTGTAAGTATCACAACATAACCTTCCTGTCAAGTGTCAAATTAATATTATAAGATAATAATATATTAGAATAATATCCTAACCAACAAGCATTTCAAATGTCATGTCATTATAATGAGTTACCAACATAACCTCTTATTGCCGAACTGGCAACTATGTTGTCTGTCTCCATAAGACACGTTCTGAATACTAAGGTTGAGACGGTCTATAGTGACCAAGCTGGTTGAAGCTACAGTCACACATTTAGTTTAATATAGTGATATAACAAAGTAATACATTATGGAATATCACAAAGTATTTACAAACTTACTTGTCTGATATCGCGCGACATCGAGATATGATGGCAGATCGATGACAAGTGACAAACATGATTTCGAGATTTTATTAATTTTTGCAATTAAAAAACCTAGAGCTAACTTCAATCCGTTGCTAAGTTCACCTCGTGATTAAAACGCACGAAGTCAGATCTTGTCGAGGTGTATTTAAAAGATCACTTAACGTAATGGAAACATATACGATAAGTGGCTTATTAAAGATGGGAGTTGAGAAACATATTTTGATACAACTTGCAATTAGTGGTATGCTAGAAATTTACCAAATCTTCTCGTATAAAATGTATATTTCATATTGGATATATCGCCGACTTAATCTGCAGTTCACTTTTGATAAAAAAAAATGAGGTGTGTCCACCACACGACTTTCTTATTTATACGTATGAGCGTTTCAAATTATAGAATTTTAAGAATTTTTTTATACAAAAATTATTCAAAATTACGTAAGTACTTCTATTCCTTAATAAATCTCTATAGAATTCATACTTTGCAAGATATTATCAAAAAAGTGCTACTCGCTAAGAGTAAAAGTGCTACTTCCGGTCCGAATTTTGAAATTTCATATATACAAAAAATATTGCAAATCCAGTTCTAAATACTTTTGTACTCTTGATAAATATATATATAACGCATAACTTACGACATATTTGCAAAAAATCAATATTCGATAAGAGTAAAAGTGGTACTTTCGGTCTGAATTTTGAAATTCTTTTTATACAAAAGATATTGAAAATTATGTTTTACATACTTTTATACTCGTAACGTACTTGTGTAAAAAAGCATGACTTGCGAAATATTCGCAAAAAACTGATTTTCGATAAGAGTAAAAGACCTACTTCCGGTAGGAATTTCGAAAACTTTATAAATAAAATTATTCTCAATTTTAATTTTAGGTATATATGAACTCTTTATAAATTTGTTTAAACTTAGTAGTTGACAAAATATTGGCAAAATTCGATTTTTTCACTGAAGTAAACTGCTACTTCCGGTCTACCGATTTTACTGAAAAACTAATCAGATATCAAGAGGGAGATTATACACGTAAATACAAAATTTGGAATTGATATCTCCAGCGGTTTGACCGCTATCGTTTTAAAAACCAGTTTTTCGGTATCAGGGGACCTTAAAACGTGGACATCTGCAAAAATCTCGAGGTCGAAAATTTTCATCATCACAATACTAAAGAGATTTGCTGAGAAAAAAATTATGAGTTAAGAAATGCCCAGTGAAAGTCCGTAAATCACAAAGCCAATAAGTTCGAAGTTTTTGTGACAATATATGCAAGCGTATTGAGGGACTTTATGCCAAATTGGATCCGATATAGTTATTTACGAATCAAGTGCGGGAAGACTATTTCCCCGCATGAGTGCACATTGAATGCACGAGCGACCGCAGCAAGCGAGTGCTTTTAATTGCGTTTTTTGGTTTAAATCACGATACACTTATACCGGTATGCTCACTTTAGCTGTCAATGACGTCATTGAGGAGCAAGTCAGATTGACAGTTCTCATTTTTGACACAGTTTTAAGTTGTTTTATCGTTTTTTTAAAATTATATTCCATTTAATATGCCTAGTTGTGTTATATACGGTTGTCGTGAATGCAATCGAAGAAGTAGAGATAGTCAGATTAAATATTAGAGGTTTCCCAAGGAAGGGACGATACGAAATGTGTGGTTAATTGAGTGTAAAAGGCAGGATTTAATAAACTTGAAGAATAGTATTTCCTGAAATCTGATTTTATCATTGTTCATAATAAAAAAATCAACTTATTGTAGCATGTATCTGTTCCGTTCATTTTAAGCAATCACGTTTTCATTACATCACTCCAACAAGAATTACTGCAATTTTCCAGTAAATCATACAGAGATTTAAATTCTGATGCAGTTCCCAGATTTAAAGAAAAGATAGTTGAAAATCTTTAAAAAGCAAGAAATAGATGCTTTAATAAAACATACACAGATGATCAAAGTAATTAAGATCGAGCAGTAAAATGTGTGAAACATCGACATAGACTGATTTTGAAGCATTTAAAGTGTCCGATGCTTACTGACCACCTATGAAAGTGAATTATTTGATTTAGTACCTTTTCCAAGACTGACACATTAAGAGCAACACATTTGTACATCTGCAAACATTCATACAGTATTTTGTGGTATTCTATACATCGTAGCAACATACGTAGTGTTTTTGCTTATTAAGAATTTTTAATTTATTGTTAACTATTTCAGGCTGCTTTTCGTTAACGCAAGGAGTGAGAATAGTATTTGGATTTTAATCTTATACAGAATTGTATAGCATTTTCTTTAATAGTTTTAAAAGCATTGACTCGAACTGAATTGAAATAAACTTCTTAAACTATCAAAGTCGTTTCTTATATTAGCTACCATAATTAGAATTCGTACCTTCTACAAACATTTATCCTTAACTCCCATGATATCTTTCTTCAGCAACATATAATACATTATCTGCATTTTATAAACATTTGTATTCTGTTCAAATATAGTATTTTTATCAAACACAAAAACAATCTTATAAAATCTCTTCAAATTAAAAATTTTGTTATGCATGATAATGATAAAATTTAAGTTTGACAATTTTATTTTAACTTAATATTATTAGCTAAAATTTTGAAATACGTGACTACTACAATTGTCTAATCTAGAATCAAGATTAATTTATGGCTTGAAGTTAGTTTTATGTATTTCAGTGGGTAATTTATAATTATTGAAAACGTACTTGTAAAATATGTATATTAAACATAACAACTCCAGCGAAGTTGTATTTGCTTCATTCAAATGTTGGTTTATCTTCTCTTCCATTACCCAAGACCCTTCTATGTAGCTGTACATTACCAATATCGAATACATCAGAACTATGCCATTCACTAAATAGTATTTACATGTGTGCAAAAGAAAATATTATATGCTTCAAAATATATGTTAAATAAATATCTATATTTACATTTTGGAAATGATTTTATTCACTAAATGAAACATTTACCTATACTTCAATTACAATTTTCAGTTTATATTTACACAGATCATTAATGCATAGCCTCTCGATAACATAGTCTAACAATGAACTCACAAAATAAACTGTTTTGCATTGTGTATTGAAAACGTAATTCAAACACATACAAAAAAAGTTAAAACATCTTAGTAGTTATGATTGCATTCAAAAATATCACTTTGCCTGAGTACTTCAATAATTGCTTATATTATTAATTTGTGGAAATACCATTTTTGAAATTTATTAAATCCTTCCTTTTACACGCAATTAACCATACATTTCGTACCGTCTCTTCTTTGGGAAACTTGTAATATTTAATGTGGCTATCTCTACTTTTTCGACTGTAATTACGGCATCCGTATACAGCACAACCTAGCATATTAAATAGAGTATTACTTAAAAAAACGATAAAACAACTTCAAACTGCGTCAAAATGTAGCCATGATGTAGCCCATATGAGAACTGTCAATCTGACTTGCTCCTCAATGACGTCATTGACAACTAAAGTGAGCATACCGGTATAAGTGTATCGTGGTTTAAATACAAACAATTCCGAACTGCCAATATGAATGTCGATGTGGTTCAAATAGATGGCGCTTGAATCTTGCCTAAGATGTCGCTTAAAATGTCCTCAAATAGATGGCGCCACAATTTTTTTGGAAGAATTTTTAATTATTACTCCTATTTCCCCAACTTTTAGTGAAGAATAGTGGAGGGAAGTAGTATTTTATAGAATAAATTTTATTACCACCAAGTTAGATTTTTTTTTAAATGTCCTAAAGTGCCAGTGTTTTTTTCAATTTTTACAGTCGCCTCAACCGGGAAAACGTATTTCCCAGTCGAGCTACACGTGCGCCAAATATCGCTTTACAGGCGGTGAGTACAAAAAATACATTTTATGGAGCAGCAGGTTTATAAATGAAAGTATGTTGACGTAATAGTGTTAGTAACTAGTAGTGTCAAAGATGTTGCTATTTTTTACTTTAATTGAAAGTTGTAGTCAACAGTTGGATTTTATGCTATATTCTCAAAATAATCTTTTACAAAATAGTGGTATTTTGGACTCCAATTTTGGAAGTAGCAAACTTAAAATAATGTAAATGGGTACAAATATATTCTAAAATATAAGAAACAAGATTTACGCGTTCTGAAATTTTAAACTCCAGCAAATACAATTTCCAAATCAATTTTTATCACTGTCCAAATGTAACAAAATAAGTCGTTACTGGTCGAAATAACTGGACCGTTATTTAATAGTGTAGGTATTGGTATAAACTCTCCCTTAGCTGAAAATCAAAACTTTAAATGACTAGCATTGATGCAATATTTTTGAGCAATGACCGAAATGAATGTGATAATATAATTGTTATGAATGTTTTAGAATCGACTGACATATTCAACTACAATACTAATATTGCCGAAAGTCTGTTAGATGTTAGAGATAAGGGTGTACTTAATAATAAGTGCAGTTCTGAAAGAATGATAGGTCAGGTTATGAAGAGGAGAATAACAATCAGAAATATTGATATCCACCAAAACTTAGTTTTATTTCTTCAAATCATATTTTAAAAACATTGTCTTGCGTAGTTTTTATACACAATACACCTATTTCTTACAATTTCTTATGGTGAGTTTATTTGAACAGCGTTTTATAAATTAGTATAGTCGACGAGCTTAACTCCATGAGAACTTCTTTAGGTACTAGAAAAGGCAGCACTCGTTGAGGAGAGCGTTTATAATTCTAACAAGATGGATAATATTTACGTATGTATTGTAACGAAACCAGTAGACATCCGGCGACGACAAAAGAAAGGCAGACTTCCGAATGACAATAAAAAAAAAGGTTGTAAATCATCTCGACGCGACTGATAAACATCGTAAAGCAATAAACCATCCATTTGCGTTGTACTGCAAAGAGACAGAATATCTGGCGGATGTTCTACAAACATCGAGAGGGAGATGGAGTTTACGCGAATGCTTCGAGATGTTTCGTATGTGTATATAAGGCGGCTGGGTCACCGATGGATGAATAATTCCGGAATAAGAAGTTCGCGGAACAGACCAAAGTAGAAATAAATATAAGAAATAAATAAATAGTTCTTTAAGTGGTATCCGAAGAAAAGACATAAATATTAGAGTGTTATATAAATAGAAGTGATATAAATACGGTGCAGTCTCTATTGTACTGCAAAAAGATATAAATACTACAGACATATAAATAGTACTCGTAAAATAAATACATGTGTTAATTCATTTATAGTAGTTTAAGTGTGATACATTAGTTTTATATTTTTATATTGTAATTAATTTTAAGTGTATGAATATACAGACTGTTTTAAATAAATAAATTGCACGAGTTGCTTATTGCGAACCCGAAAACGTTACAGTATGTTTCACTGCTATCATGAATATTAATCACATTAAATAATTATCATATGATAAGAATTTTGAATTTCAATACATGGAATACGTATTTAACAATTCACACCGTATATTTTCAACAAATGTCTTTGTTGTATAGTAATTATTTCAAAAGAACAATACATATAATACTGATAAACCTAATTAATACTATTTATAAGGAAGTTGAATAGTTATTTATTATTATACCGATCTGTCTTTGTAAACAAAATATATTTATAATTTATAATGAATTAGATAACGGGGGCACATTTTGCAAACAAAAGCATTCTTTGAAGAGAAACATCTTAAAATGATAAAGACTATGTTTTATGTGAATCCGACAAAATAAAATATCTCCATCAATTAATTATTATCATTTGAATAATGGATTGATGTTTACAAAGACGATTTAAAATGTGTACATCTGAAACAGTGAATAATTAATTAATATGAATATACAGGGTTGGTCATATAAAACACACAATTTGGGTAAAGTTCTTACACGTAAATATATGCCGAAAATTCCGAAATATGATAATTCGATATTTATTAAAATTCAAGTTACAACGACTTAGACGCTTTAGAGTATAAAAAGAGAAGCCTTGGGAAATACATCTAGACAAATTTAGGAAAAACAATAAAACTACCATCAGCTTTAAAGAATTTCGAGAAGACATCAAAATCAATAACATACATTTTTGAACAACGATAAAATTGGTAGATTGGAAGAAAAGAAAAAATCAATACCATTCGAGGCAGCAACACAAGTAATAACAGAGCTACAGTAATGAATTTAGAAGAAACAAAATAAGAAGAAAACAGAAATAAAATTTTATAACCGGAAAAAATGAATAAAAAGTAATAAGTAATAGGATGAAATATATTAAAACAAGTAACAAAACGGATTGTAAGTAATACAAAGGGAGACGTGGAAATCTTATGCGTTAAGCAATGGCTGGGAGAAGAATTATTATATTAATACATGAAGAAAAACTTTGCACCTCTTCTTAAGTAAATTGCGCGCGCGAGATTTGGCATAGTTAAAGTTCATATGGAGAAGGAGTGCAGAATGATATAATTTATATATAATATGTGTTACAAATACATTAACTTAATTAAATAAAACATCCGTATATTTGACACTTTTAAATGTCAATTGACATTTAAAATTGTCAAAGTTCATGTGGAGAAGGAGTGCAGCAAGGTAAAATTTATGTATAAGTGTTACAAATACGTGAAACTAAGAAAATAAAAAGGTCGAATTTCGACCACTAGGCGACCAGTACCCATTCACAAGAAGGGCAACTAGATGGATTGTGAACTCTATAGGGCGCTACATTTATCATCCATATAATCCTAAAACCAATAATAATTGGTGGACGATTCGCAAATGTTTTAGTGATAATAGCTGAAACAGAAGAGAACGCGAAAGAAAAATTGATGAAGAAAGATGTAGCACTAAATAAATATTAAGAAAACATGATTATAATGTAGAACGAAGCGAAACAACGAAATAGAAGAACTTTAATATATAATAATGAATCATTGGAATATTAACGCCATAGTCATATTCACATCGGATGGTAAATTAGACATATACAGGGTGAGTTTTTTTCCATTATTTGTATTGAGATCTCGAAAACCATAAAGAGATACGCATTAGGTTAAATGGAGAAAGATTTGCATCTTTATAAGCCTCATCCAGATACGTTTTTGTCAATTTAAGAAAATGCATGGTTTACTAGATATTTGCAAAAAATAGATACGTTTCTATTCTTAAAGGTAGAAAAAAAATTTTTGAATATTTTTTTTAAGAAATTCAATTTCTAACAACGACATCTTAAATTTTTAATTTTGCTTAGCATTTTTGAGTTAGCAAGCAAAGTCTATTTTTTTAAATAGAAACCATAGTTGGCTATGACATTATTCTAATAGTGCATTTTTTTCTGCTTGCAATGATGTAAGGGTTGTAGAACTTATTTTAATAAATAACAGCACAATACACTTTTATTATGTTTAACAAAAATCATGTCTTGCCATGGAAACCGCGATTTTTACTTCATCATTGACAGTTGGTTCATTAGGGTGACTATAGTTGGTTTTGTTAGTGATTTAGTTGCTTTACAAAGTTAGTTATGGTGTACACAAATCTTGAGAAACTTGATATGATTGAATGTTACATTATTTGTAACAAAAATAGTAAAGAAGCCGCCGAATGCTATTCTTTATTGTATTTTGATCGCCCTCAACCATCGTTAGACACCTTCAAGAATTTATACAATAATTTAAAAGAGTATGGAAGTTTTCTTAAACCTAGAAATAAGGGTAGTTTTGGGGAAAACACGCACATAAATGTTTTAGCTGTTGTTAATCAGAATCCATCAACATCAACGCGGCAAATTGCACAAGGCGCTGCTACCTCACAACGCACAGTAGTGAGAATTTTATCAAAACATAAGTACCATCCTTATAAAAAATTAGTTGAAGACGTTGAAAGACGATTAAATTTTTGTGCTTGGTTCGTAAATATGTGCCATGAAAATAATAACTTTCCGATGCAGATCCTATGGACCGACGAAACACGTTTTACAAACTGCGGCATGTTCAATCGCCATAATGAACACCTGTGGGCGCAAATAAATCCTCACCGTTTAGAAGAAAGGCGACCCCAAATTAGGTTTGGCTTCAATTTATGGTGTGGTGTTATTGGTTCGCAACTTGTTGGGCCATTTATTTTTAATGTAACTTTAACCGGAAATCGATATTTGCAATTTCTTAGGGAAGATTTCGACAATATCTTAGATAAATTAAATGTGCAGACCCGTACAAATTTACGGTGGTTTCAACACGACGGCGCCCCGCCTCACTATCAGACACAGGTCAAAAGATATTTAGATGGATTATTTCCAAACTCGTGGATCGGCAGAAATTGTCCTATTTTATGGCCTGCGCGTTCCCCAGATCTTTCACCGTTAGAGATCTTCGTCTTTGGAGCAATAAAAGATCTCGTATATGTACGATCATATGCAACCCAAGAGGAGCTATTGGAAGCTGTTATTAATGTATTTGATAGCTTAGATGGGCGCAAAATTAGGAGAGCTATTAACTCAGTGTTGAAAAGGTTGTTAATAATTAATTCGTTTAGCGTTTTTATTGTTTCTTGTATTACATTGTATATTATAAGTTTCTTTTCCTTTCCATGGCGAGACATGATTTTTGTTAAACATAATAATAGTGTATTGTGCAATTATTTATTAAAATAAGTGCTACAACCCTTATATCATTGCAAGCAGAAAAGAATGCACTACTAGAATATGTCATAGCCAACTATAGTTTGCATTTAAAAAAAATAGACTTCGCTTGCTAACTCAAAAATGCTAAGGAAAATTAAAAATTTAAGAAGTTGCCGTTGTTTGAAATTGAATTTCTTAAAAACAATATTCAAAAAGTTTTTTTATAACTTTAAGAATAGAAGTGTTACAGCACTGAAAAGGTTTTGGAGAATTTCTATTTTTTGCAAATATCTAGTAAACCATGCATTTTCTTAAATTGACAAAAACGTATCTGGATGAGGCTTATAAAGATGCAAATCTTTCTCCATTTAACCTAATGCGTATCTCTTATGATTTTCGAGATCCCCATACAAATAATGAAAAAAAACTCACCCTGTATATTGCCAATACAACCTGGAAACGGCAAGAATATGTTATGGGCTCAATGAAAACCTATACCGGGGTCGACATATTTTAATTTCTGATAGGAAAGTAATAAGAGGAAAAGAGCGCGACGAATTAAACTAAAGATAGACATAAGCGAGGCTGCCACACTGGACATTTGTAAGGCGTGGGGGTCTCCCGCCACTCCGTTGCTCTCCCTTCACTGTTAGCAAGCAGGCATCGTTGCATATGATAAGATCATCTTCTGCATATGATAGAAGTGCAAACCGAAATTAAAATTTGACGCGGTATATAGAGCAACGGCGCTTAAAATACCATAACAATTTCAAATAATATTATATGGTATTGAAGCGTGCGGCCAAAATAGAATTAAAGATAAATTCAACAAAGATGAAAACTTACGAAGAATATGAGAAAAGACAAAATGGTATGAAGACAAATGAGAGAAAGTGAAAAGAGAAAGACTAACATCAAGAATATCAAAAATATGATAAATAGGTACTTGCTTTAGACGTATGGAAATAAAAAGACCGTATCGCCTGATATAAGAATAGAAAAAAGGGTATCGATGAGGATGGATAGCCTTTTAGTCACAAGTAGTTGCGTACGCCGACGCTTTGAAGAAGCAATTGAAAATATTCGTCAAGCAACAAAAAAGAGAAACCCAACGATAAACCAAGTCAAATGCAAATACGTAAATAAACACAGATAATAGAAATACCAAAAACGTAAAAATAGGAAACTACGAAATTGAAATAATTGACAACTTTAAATACTTAGGAGTAATGATAAACAGTGAGAATGACAAAAACATGGATATAGACAGAACACAGAAAGCAGGAAGCACATAAAACGTATTATTGGAAAAACGTATTGTGTTAATGGATCATATATTGAAGAATGGAATATTACTTTTCCTTCATAGTTAGGACGATAAAATCTTCCCGGTGAATCATCATAAATTTCAATTAATCATTGTGCTAATTAATTATACAATACCAATCCTTCCATAAATATAACCAAATTTTACATTTACAAGAGGTTACTGATCATTTAGCATTCATTCATTCCAATGACTTTGAACACAAATACGTACAGATTTTTTTTGTCTCTCTTTTATAAGCTTGTATCAATTGTTTCTTATATTTTCATTTGTAACGTACCTACATGAAGTGCTCGCCTAGCTAAACTCTCAAATTCATTGAAACTGTCAAGAAGATAACTGTGATATTCTCCTGGAAATGTCGACAGTTGATACAATTCTTTATAGTTGCCGTTTCTTATGCCTATAGTAAATATAGTAACTTTACTTTCTTTAAGTTTTTTAGCTACAGGAATCGGATCGCCACCATTTGAAAACCCATCAGTAATGAGGAATAATACTTTTCTACTCTCTTTGCGAGATTTTTTGAATATACCCTGCAAGAGATGGATCTTTCTGGATTGAACTCTAAATATGGGCAAAATAATAGTTACCTGAGCCACTTTGAATGCGCCTAACGTGTAAGTGCCGCCTCCAGAATATTTAGTCTTCTCTAAAAGGTTCTTTAACAAAAGACACTTGTTGTTTTCTTCCCTAGGGTGTGATATTTCATCCACCGTCCTAGCCTATGGAATCATATTGTTAGAATGTTTTAAATTATCTTGATTCAGACAAACACAATGTATTTGAAAATAATAATAATAGTAATGGAAAGAATTGCTTACATAAATTTCTAAATTTCGTTTTAGAGTCTTTCAAGTAACATGCGATCCAATAGAATGGCATGATCTTATTTTGTTTTCCGCTTACTTGACATCAATATCTATTTCCACATTTTAATGTGAAGTTAGAGTTTTAGGGAAATCACTGAGTATTTGTCATTTCTAATTCAAATTTTCATTGGCGTTCCTTATCATACTTATTTTTCATATTTATTATTTTTCGTATCAATGTATTTGTGCTATTTCCATCGTTTGAATTCTGACCAACCGACGGACATTAAGTCTGCCGTCTTCAGGGTAGCCATATGAAGGGCTGCTTCTTGCCAAAACTAAACTAAAATGTGTTTTTTCACTGAGTATTTGTCATTTCTAATTCAAATTTTCATTGGCGTTCCTTATCATACTTATTTTTCATATTTATTATTTTTCGTATCAATGTATTTGTGCTATTTCCATCGTTTGAATTCTGACCAACCGACGGACATTAAGTCCGCCGTCTTCAGGGTAGCCATATGAAGGGCTGCTTCTTGCCAAAACTAAACTAAAATGTGTCTTTAAGGTGAAATTTGGTTCTTTCTTGCAACGTCTCGTTACAAAAAGAACCACCAGGGGTCATCATAGAATTGGTATCAACCTGTGTGAATATTAGATACTTCCAGCTTGGGGGGAAATTCTACCAATAGGGATTTGGAATGGCAATGGGGTCACCGTGATCTCCTATTCTCAGTAATGTATACATGGAAAAATTAAAGCAAAGAGTAATCAACACTTATCACCTGAAACGAAAAATTTGGTTATGATATGTCGATGACATCTCTTTGTTGGCTACACGGAGAACACACATTGGAAGGTTTCCTACATTATCTTAATAGCATAGAGGACACCATAAAATTCACCATGGAGACGCAAACAGGGAAGAAGTTGCCCTTCCTCGATGTACTAGTACGGAAACTTGATAATGGCGCACTAAGAACCTCAATGTACAGAAAGTTTACGAATGCAGGACAATATCTACACTTTGATTCCAACCAAGCACATAATGTTAAAGTTGGAGTGGTTAGGTGCTTATATGTTAGAGCCAAGTTAATGTGTTGGAATGAATGGGATAGAAAAGAAGAAGAGAAAAATCCACACCTTAAAATTGAATGGGTATCCTGAACACATGTTGGCCAACTGAAGAAAAAGCAGGGTAACATCTACCAATACGAATCCAGACCAACAGGAAACCATATGTAGACAACAAATATAACATAAGAACTGCGATTTGGACAAACAATACTGTTAGATCAATCTTAACAAAAACTAAGCCATGGAACATGAACCAAATGACAAAAAACTGTACATTAAGTACAATATGACTATGGACGTTCATACATAGGAGAAGTAAAAATCAAAGAAGCAAGAAATTGGTTCGCATAGGAGAAGCTAAAAAATCCCGCTTGGCACAACACGCTTGGGACATACATTGACTTCAAGAACTGACATAAGTGTTTTACACAAATTTCATCTCAAAAACGTGATTTAGTTTAGTTTTAGTTACTAATCGCTTGGTTAGGATGTCCTTTATTGAAAATATCAGCTGCTGCATGTCTTATAATTATCCCCAAAGAACTAACTCTCATCTCTTTCTTACAGTGCTGCCAGGTCTACCGATTTTTCGATATATCTACCAATTTTTACTTTGATTTACCGATCTGCCGATTTCAATTCTTAATGTATCGAAAACTCGACTTGTCTTATGTGTGCAGCACTGAAATCGGTAGACCGGTAAATCAAAGTAAAAATTAGCAGCTTTACCGAGAAATCGGTAGACCTGGCACCACAGCTTTCTTGCAAAGTTAATTGTTCAGACATATTGAGTGTATTTACTTAATAAAGTACTTTCTTAAAATGACTGAATTATTAAAATGACAGCCAGTGTTAAAATCACACGGAAGTCATTATTAAAGTGGGAATCCAAATGACAACCACAGAACTACAATTACGTAGATAGCAGTTAAAAATCATTGTATATTTACTATTATTATTGCTCTATAACAGAAAACTTTAGTTTTTTCAGTTATTTTAATACAAATTCATGTTTGTACATATTTTAAAAATTATTAATATGTATTTTTATATGGATATTTTTGATATGTTTAAAAATAATTGTAGTTTACACTTATGGTAAAAGTATTTTCTTTTAATTTTCTCTCTAACGAAATATTATGAAGTAACTCTGAATAAAAAATATTTGGTATCTTCTGTTGCTCGAACTTGTCCTTCCTATAAAGTTTTTTGATTGATAATAAAAACATTTTAAAAAACTTCATGTCAACCTGAGGAAGAACATTGATGATTCGTCCACATTGAAATGCGTTTATGTGCATGTCGGAGAGGTGTTTTGATGTTTTCACTTGCTCTAAAGCTAAATTGGTAAAACTTTTACAATATTTTAGAAATTCAGATCATACTTGTGAATTGGAAAGGCACGTCAAAATTTTGTTTACTTAAATTATACAGTGAGGACGCGCGGGTAGGAACAAATTTATTTAAAATTTTTGGTATTGTTTTATGGAAAAACGCTCGGATAGGTGGATTTTTACTTTTAGCTGCGGTTTTTCTGATGGTAAATTGATGTACAAAGGCTGATCCAAAAATAAGTTACAACCATAAATTTTTTAAAGGGAAATATATGTTTTTAATTTAACTTGTTAATTTTGCATAGATTTCTAAGTATGTTTCATGTACTATATCCAAACTCAACAGTTATCGAGAAATTTAGAATAATTGAACATATCAATAACTGAGACCGTATCCTACAAAATTTATTTCACTCTGTTGTCTGAAAAGGACCGATTTATTAAAAAAAACAAAAACCAAATTATATTAAATGTTCAACCTGTTGACCACTAACTCTCCTGACAATAGGCAAACCGAAGATCAATTTCTCGTAACACTTCAGTTAACGTTTGCGGCTTAATTTGTTGTATTTCGGTTATAATTCTATTCTTCAATTCATTAATATTTTCCGGTTTATTTGAAGTACCCTTTGAATTTTAGATAACCCCACAGATAAAAATCTAATGGGATTAGATCTGGAGACCTAGCTGGCCATTCGATAAAACCTCCCCTACCGATCGATCTATTTGGGAAAATATTATGAAAGTATTCTCATACTATTCTCGAATATTGGGGGGCGCTCCATCCTATTGGAACCATATCGAATCTGCCGGTATATTTGGGTTCTCATTATTCGGGTTAAGTGCACTTACACTGGGTACTATGTAATTTTGTATTAGGTCTAAACATTTTTCAGAATTAAGAGTTCTCTCAATAAAAAAAAGGGACCCACAATTGTGGTACCTATAATTCCGGCCCAACCGTTTACTTTCTGGGGGAATTGTGGGTTTTCTGATGTCCAATATCGAAAATTTCGCCTGTTCACCGAACCATTCAAACAAAATGTTGCCTCGTCGGAAAATACTATATTACTTAAAAATTGTGGGTTGGCACTGCATCTATCCATCATTATTTCGAAAAATTCTAATCTGCGGTCGAGATCGTCTTCAGCAAGTTCCTGAACTAAATGCACTTTGTATATATGGGTGCCATTTGTTCTTGTGTAAATATTTTAATTTACTTACTTACAGTTCTGCAGCTACTTGTCGACTTGATTTGTGATTTTCTTGTAAATCGAGCAAAATATTCAATTGTGTGTTTTCTGCAACTGTAACATTGTTGGTAATGTAATTGTCTCTTACGTGGCCAAAGACCCTAAACATTTTTTCTCACTAACTACTGATCGTGTAATAGGCTTCTCCGGGTACTTATCATTAAACAATTCACAAACTTCAGCTTGTGTTCGAGTCCTGTCGCCATATCCTACCATCATCAAAATTTCTATACGTTGTTTCTCAGTTAAACGCGGCATTCTGTCAAACTTTGCAACTGCACTTGACAAGTACTTATTTTAAGTGACATTGTCATACAGTTTCCATGTGACTAAACGGTGACAAGTCAATAATCAAAAAAAAAAAACAAATAATTACCGATTTTAATGTTTTGCTAGATTTACGAAAAAGAAAAAGAAAAAGAAATTAAAACACAAGTCGATAATAGTTAGTGGTCAACAGTTTGAACATTTAATTTGATTTGTTTTTCTGTTTTTTTAATAAATCACTTTTGGACCAGCCCTTGTAGTACATCAATTTACCATCAGAAAACCCGCAGCTAAAAATAAAAATCGACCTATTCGAGCGTTTTTCCATAAAACAAAACCAAAACTTCTAAATGAATTTGTTCCAACTCGTGCGTCCTCACTGTATAATAATTGATAAAGCTGTCACAAAACGTGAAATATCTAATTTTTGACTTATTAAGATTTCGAATATCTTCTCCAAATATGTACTTTGTATTAAAAGCAAAATATTGTCTAAATTTGTGAACCAATATACCATGCCATCGAATAAAATTATAGTTGGAGTAGACTGTGAAATTTAAATGTACTTTAGCCACAGTGTTGCCAACCCTACCGATTTATCGGTAGATCTACCGATTTAGATAATAATCTACCGATATACCGATTTGGCACTTCATCAACCGATTTTTAGGATCTGCTAAATTTCAGTCAGATATTTAAGAATATCAGATCGAGGGAGGAATTTTTTTGTAAAATAATAAATTGAGGAATTTTTACAGCATCATTTCTATTTAAAAAATTATTAATAAGATTTCAATACTGTATATATAAACGACTTACATATTATAATCTTAGTGCGGAAGATTTTGTTTAGATTTTTTATATATCGTAGAAACGTGTAGGCAAAGATTTCCATTAAAAGGAAATATAATAAAATTATTTAATTTTATTGATCCATTTTAAAACATGGTTCAATAAGTTCTATTACTGAAGTGGCCCTTTTGCATCCTAACTTAATAAATGATAATTACAAGCACTTGACTCTGAGTGGCGGTTATTGAGAAATATCGACGAAATTCAGTCATTTCCAGATAATGCTGTAGAATTTTGGCGAGAAATTAAGAAACTGAAGCTGGGTTATGGGTCTTAATGTTTAATATTTTAAGTTCTTTTGCTTTTAACATATTAATTTTCCCACACTTCTCGACTAATGTAGAAGGATCCAATGGGTACTGTAGCTTAGAATCTGAAATAAAATGCAAAAGGAAAAATCCCTTACCACAAAAAAATATAAAAAATCTATGTACGTATTTCGGCAACTAGGTCGCCATCTTTAGCAGAAATCTGTAGAAAAACTAAAAAGAGTGTTAAACGTAGTATTTTTGGCTAAGGTGTTATCCCACTGGTGATTTGATGAAGAGCATATCTTCTAAGGTTACACCTTAGCCAAAAATACTTTTTTGTTTGTCTATAGATTTCTACTGAAGATGGCAACTTAGTTGCCAAAATACGTATATAGATTTTTTTTATATTTTTTTGTGGTAAGGGATTTTTCCTTTTGCATTTTATTTCTTATTTGCAGTTGATTTATTTTTTGCATTTGCTTTTTAATAAAAACTATTTCTTATGTAACAATATTTGCCTCTATATTTCCAACCTACCGATTTTTCCCGATATCTACCGATTTTTTAAGGTCGGTCCTACCGACTTTTGGATTTATAGGTTGGCAACACTGTTTAGCCACTTCCACATAATGACGTTTATCGACGACTAAACAATAAAGTAGGTATTATATTAATCACTATTGCCTAATAATAGGACTCATAATACCCGGAGGGAATAATGAAATGCAACCGGGGAATAATGAACCATAACGTTACCATTATTCCCTGCATTCCGCCAATAAGAATATAACGTGACCAACGTTGTCATAGTAACGATAAACAAGCGGCCATTTTACAAATCGTCAAACGTCATATCGATATAGAAATCTAACATTTTCGTTTAATTATTTTGATTTTTTTAGTAATTTTCAGTTAATCGTAGATAAAGTAGTGTATACTAACTCGAAATAATGACTATTATTCCCTCGAGCTGAGTTACTCCCTCGCCGCTTACGCGGCTCGGTTCGTAAATTCAGCTCTCGGGAATAATAACTGTCATTATTGACTCGTTGTATAATAATTATTATTTGACATTGAAGCTATAAACTTTGTTAAAAAAGTTTATTTACTTCCATTCCCATCCCTGAAGTAAAAGATATTATATATTCTAGAATTAAGAAACATTGCCCGGATAAATCTTTAGAAATACAGGAAATGCTGAATTTATGTTTGGATCAAAATTATTTCCAGTTTGATGATAACTTTTATAAACAGAACAATGGTCTTCCGATGGGCTCCCCCTTGTCACCATTACTAGCAGACATTTTCATGGACCATTTCGAAGTAAACTTGTTTGATAAATACAGGACAAATACGTCACCGGTATCAGCATGGTTTAGATATGTGAATAATATTCTCTGTTTGTGGTCAGGTTCAGATAGACAGCTAGATAACTTTTTAGTACAACTTAATAAAATTAATAATAACAATCAATTCACTATAGAGAAAGAAGCACCTGATCGATCTTTAAATTTCCTTGATTTAAAAATCCAGATTAGTAACAACAAGTTAGATTACAGTATTTTTAGAAAACCCACCTTTTGCGATACGTTGATACCAAATACCCCACTAACTTCAAACATGCTGCGTTTAATTCAATGATTTATAGACTATTGAAAGTACCGATGAACACATTTAACTTTACTAAAGAATTAAAAATTATTAAAATAATTGCACAAAATAATGGTTATAACTCATCTCTAATAGATAAATTAGTCAATAGAATGAATAAATCAATTACACTAAAATCAGCATTTCTCCCGTCCCAGTAAAACAATGGGTTAAAATTCCATATTTAGGTAGTATAAGTATGAAAATTAGTAATGTTTTAAAGAAGCTGCTTTTTTAAAATAGCATTCTATAATAATAACACTTTAAAAAGTCAATTAACGAATAATAAAACAGCGAATCCTAAACTAAAGAAATCAGGAATTTATAGAATTAATTGTAGTGATTGTAGTAAATTTTATATAGGTCAAACGGGGCGAAATTTCAAATTACGATTCTCAGAACATATGCGAGCCGTTAAATTAAATTATAAAAATTCAAGTGTAGCTAACCATATTTTAGACACGGGACATCATTTTTCAATAGACAATTTAGAAGTACTGTATAGTTAAAATAAAAGTAAAAAAATGAATGTTCTAGAAGGTTAGTTTATAAAAGAAAGTCTACTTTTACAACCAGGCAATGTTCTTAATGAACAAACCGAACTCATAAATTCACCGCTAATAAACCCTAGCATTGTAAAAACGGTCTTTCCAGATAAGTCATGAGTCATGACCTTTTCATAATTTTCTATTTTTGTATATTTTTTTCTATTTACATTTTTGTTTGAAGTAGGTAGTTACAGTATATTAAATTTCACTTTAGTTTCTCTAGAACTCCTGACGATGCCGCAAGGCGAAATGTCCATCGAGTATTTAATTATATATATTTGTGAAACATTACCAAGTGTTTTATTTGTTATTACTTGCTTATATTTCGACATGTTTCACCAAGAGATTTCCATCACTTCATTTGATTATTAACTTTGTTTAAAATGAAAATGTCAAATAATAAGTGTAATTATGTGGAAGTGTCTAAAGTACATTTAAATTTCACAGTCTCCTCCTATTATATTTTTGTCGATGTCATCTTAGTATTATTTTAAATCATTTCTGTCTTAAACAAATGATTTGTTATTAAACATATACGGAAACTAATACAATAAATAATTACTTACTACTTTATCAGGCGAACTAAATGTTATGATAGCCACACGCGAGTGATTATAGTCAACAACAACATCACTCAACAATTTCTTAACAAACTTCAATTCATTTTGAAAATTCACTTCACCAACGCTTGAAGACGCATCTATCAAGAATATCAGATCTAGTTTTTTATGTTTTGTCTTAATTTCGTCGATTTTTTCCTTAAAAATTTCGCCTAAAATATCCACTTTACTTTTCAAGACAAGATTTTCCCTTTTCAAGTCGGTGAATTTTATTTTGCCATTTTTTTCACCAAAATTCAAGAACTCTCCGTACGTTTCGGCGCTATCCGAATTAAGTTCTGAATTCAATGATAATCGCGGTATCGTACCCACTGTTAAACAAATGACAAACGCACTGATAGATCTCATGTTAACATCGCGAGAAGTTTAGCTGAAGAGTACTTAATTATTAACGTATTCCGCCCTTTCTGAATGCGTTTAGGACGTTGAGTGAAGAATGCATAACTTTAATTTAATGTTGTAGTTTTGTGACGCGCTTTCTTCGAGATAAAGATGCGATAGGAGCTCTTTCTGTTTTTTGTTTGATTCGCTGGCGACTCCAAAACGAGATGAAGCCACAGTCATTGCGTGTCTGATAATAAAAAGGCATGTGTTGTTCATATGTGGTCATTCATATCATCTACAGTTCCGCTCGAATGATTCGTTACTAGAATTTATAATGTATATTTACCGAGCGCCATACTGTACCTATCACATTAAAATAATAGTATTCACAAGATAATAAAGTTCATTTACAAATTAATGACTTTATTGTTTAATTTATCAAACCATGGATATTAAGAAAATGAAAGATATGTAAGAAAGAATGTGCTATAACGGGCCCCACGCAACGACGAAACTGAAGGCTTAAAAAGCGTTCGTCCAAGCAATAGTACAGTTTTCATATATGAAATATCAAAATTAAATTCAGAACACAAATAAACAAAGGTTCAATGCACGTTTAACTGGAATTAGTTTTTAAAATAAAGTTTCTGAAACTGTGTTATGATGTTAATTAATTTTATTTATAAGAAATTACTCCCAACAATTTTTCTATTAATTCTATTCAATTTATTGCAAAAAAATAATAAGAAAATCAAGAATTTCTGGTAGTTGTTTCACTTGAACAACTTACAACGGCGAAATTTGCATTAGCGGAGTGCCGCTCTACAGCGATTTGCAAACTATCCCCCCGTACGTCCTACCACAAACCAGTTAGTTGGCGCCTCTGATTCGGTCGCCTTAAGGAGGTTAAAGGTGTCCGCACACAGAGGCGAATTTATTACGCCTGAGAAAAATGTACTTTTTCAAATTAGTACCCGCACGCTGGCGCGTCGCGTGGCGAAGCGAAGCGAAACGTCGTCGCGAGAGAAGTTTCCAGAGGAATCAGGCGACGTATTGCGCGCCGCGTCGCTTCTTCTCGCCCCAGTGTGCGTTACGTAGAGACGCGTAGAATCAAATTTTTGCGTTTTCGTTGGTTATCGGACATTTGTTGAATGTTAACTCTTCAAATCTATTGCGTAAAAGGAATGTCAAAGTGATTGTCACAATCTTATGTCTTGACCTTAAGCATATTGTCGTTCGAACCGTTATCACGATTTTGTTAAATTGAGAACATAAATTGAATGAATTATGCTTGTTTACTAATATTTAAAAAGATGGTAATGTTTCGATTTAATAATATATTTTTAAAAAAATCCATGTGCTCCTGACAGGTTGTTATGGTTGTTGCTAAACAGCACATTTCTCAATTTAATCGTAAATGTTGATTCTGATCTAGCATGTCGTAGCCTTTAAATGCTTGCTCTTAATATTTTTTTTATTTCGGACACATCTTCATCGAATATAGAAACAAAAAAATGCTCCTCCTGACTTGTTGTTATGGTTGTTGATAAACAGCACATTTCTCAATTTAATCGAAAATGTTGATTCTGATCTAGCATGTCGTAGCCTTTAAACGCTTGCTCTTAATACTTTTTTTTTTATTTCGGACACATCTTCATCGACTATAGAAACAAAAAAACGCTCCTGACAGGTTGTTATGGTTGTTGCTAAACAGCACATTTCTCAATTTAATCGAAAATGTTGATTCTGATCTAGCATGTCGTAGCCTTTAAACGCATGCTCTTAATACTTTGTTTTTATTTCGAACACATCTTCATCGAATATAGAAACAAAAAATGCTCCCCTGACAGGTTGTTATAGTTGTTGCTAAACAGCACATTTCTCAATTTAATCGAAAATGTTGATTCTGATCTAGCATGTCGTAGCCTTTAAACGCTTGCTCTTAATACTTTTTTTTTTATTTCGGACACATCTTCATCGAATATAGAAACAAAAAAACGCTCCTCACAGGTTGTTATGGTTGTTGCTAAAAAGCACATTTCTCAATTTAATCGAAAATGTTGATTCTGATCTAGCATGTCGTAGCCTTTAAACGCATGCTCTTAATACTTTGTTTTTATTTCGAACACATCTTCATCGAATATAGAAACAAAAAATGCTCCCCTGACAGGTTGTTATAGTTGTTGCTAAACAGCACATTTCTCAATTTAATCGAAAATGTTGATTCTGATCTAGCATGTCGTAGCCTTTAAACGCTTGCTCTTAATACTTTTTTTTTTATTTCGGACACATCTTCATCGAATATAGAAACAAAAAACGCTCCTGACAGGTTGTTATGGTTGTTGCTAAACAGCACATTTCTCATTTAATCGAAAATGTTGATTCTAATCTAGCATGTCGTAGCCTTTAAACGCTTGCTCTTAAAACTGTTGCGTTTTCGGGTTCGCAATAAACAACTCGTGCAATTTATTTATTTAAAACAGTCTGTATATTCATACACTTAAAATTAATTACAATATAAAAATGTAAAAGTAATGTATCACACTTAAAACTACTATTAATAAATTAAAATTAACACATGTATTTATTTCTATTACTAATGTCCGTATATTTATATCACACTACCGTATTTATATCACTTCTATTTATATAACACTACTATATTTATTTCTTATATTTATCTTTACTGCGCGACTACCATTGAAGGAATTATTTATTTCTATATATTTATTTCTACGCGCGTCGGCTACTTCTTAAGGAAGTTCTTATTCCGGAATTACTCATCCATCGGTGACCCAGCCGCTTTATATACGTATGCGAAGATTTCGAGAACATACGGGCACAGTCCGGCTTTTTCTCCACATGTACGAGAGACGTTCTAGTCTTTTTCCTATGCACGCCGTACGGCGTGGAGATGATTTATGGCTATTTACATTTCGTTTTTATACGTCGCGTTTTGCTGTTTTTTTTTCTGAACTTGTTTTCGTTGCAATACTTTTTTTTATTTCGAACACATCTTCATCGAATATAGAAACAAAGAAAACGCTCCTGACAGGTTGTTATGGTTGTTGCTAAACAGCACATTTCTCAATTTAATCGAAAATGTTGATTTTGATCTAGCATGTCGTAGCCTTTAAACGCTTGATCTTAATATTGTGTTTATTTCAGACACATCTTCATCGAATATAGAAACAAAAAAATGCTCCTCCTGACAGGTTGTTGCTAAACAGCACATTTCTTATTTAATCGAAAATGTTGATTCTGATCTAGCATGTCGCAGCCTTTAAACGCTTGCTCTTAATACTTTTTTTATATTTCGGACACATCTTCATCGAATATAGAAACAAAAAAACGCTTCTGACAGGTTGTTATGGTTATTGCTAAACAGCACATTTCTCAATTTAATCGAAAATGTTGATTCTGATCTAGCATGTCGTAGCCTTTATACGCATGCTCTTAATACTTTGTTTTTATTTCGAACACATCTTCATCGAATATAGAAACAAAAAAATGCTCCCCTGACAGGTTGTTATGGTTGTTGCTAAACAGCACATTTCTCAATTTATTCGAAAATGTTGATTCTGATCTAGCATGTCGTAGACTTTAAACGCTTGCTCTTAATACTTTTTTTTTATTTCGGACACATCTTCATCGAATATAGAAACAAAAAGACGCTCCTGACAGATTGTTATGGTTGTTGCTAAACAGCACATTTCTCAATTTAATCGAAAACGTTGATTCTAATCTAGCATGTCGTAGCCTTTAACGCTTGCTCTTAATACTTTTTTATTTCGGACACATCTTCATCGAATATAGAAAATTCGCTATTATTATATAGTATACCGTGATACAACAAAGTTTCTAGGACGAATATGGCATTGAAATATAAAATATATGTCTGAATCTATTCCAGATATTAGCTGCTTTCCTTTTAACATAAATCTCAGATAATATCACCTCACTTTACCTGAGATTATATTTTGACGCGTTCCTTTGGTAATCAGCTGACTGAGTCGAAGTGATATTTTTACCTCCCCCTTACCGATTCTAAGGTTCGTCAGAACATTCCTCACTACTGAGATTTAAATATCACTTGGTGGTGGTGGTCATCATAGATAAAATATTTATACTCTTATATAGATGGCTAACTTCACTAATAACACGAGACTTGAAATAGTAATTGTTTTTGTCGCCAGCAGCGTTATGTGCACGAGCGGCAATTTTGAAATATGTACCTGTGAATGTACCTTTAATTTTTGAGTTTTAAAATTGATAAAACAAAGGAGTTACCGCAGGTTAATAATACTAATATATTTTTTAGTAATACATTTGTTTTGCATTTAATTTAAAGTACATTTATTATCTAACTATAATTAATAATAGAATATATGCGTATGATTGCTGACATATTAATATACAAGAGACAAATATCAAAGTTTTTAAATAAAATAAAACCTACACTTTTTTTATTTAATGTTTTAATACCTGATAAATGTAATGTAGGAACAGCATCTGCCTTCAAATTTGATCGGTTATGATATGATGTAAATTTCATTTGTGGAGAAACATGATAGTCACACACCTGATAATTTCTTCGCTTTTCAATTTTAATGTCCTCTCGTCCCACGGCTATCTTCCACTGTTGAAAAAGCTAAGAAAAAGAATATAGTTAGTACATATTTTATCGAATATGGTCGAAATTTCATTGCGTGATTATTTTTTATGTACTGAAAAGCTAAAGAGATAATTTAGTAGTAAATCAAAATAACATGCTTACCTCGGGTATGCACAATTGCATTTTCCTGATAACTTTTACACCCAGTTATAATACTTGACCATTTTCAAAATTATAAACAGTTCAAATAACCTAAGATATTTCAAAAACAAAACGAATATAAATGATTATAATACAATGGAGAAACACGTAACTAGTAATAAGAAAGGAAATTAATATAATACCGAATCACAAATAATTATAAACTGAAAATATTGACATAAACCTCAAAACAACTCGAAAGCAAATAAAACGCGTGTATCCAGCAGGGATACCAGCATAACTGGCTTAATAATTGACTTTATTAAGCCGGTTTAGGACGTGAAATAATGTAGGTATAATTTTTTACAATAGTCGTATATTTAAGAAATACCCAGAATATATAATAATAACTAAAAATAAGTACGTAATATGACTGGCATTTATCTCCAAAATGGCCGACGAGTCAGCTGTCTTAAATATAGTAGCTATACAAGAATTGGTAGCATCACATAATTCCTGTAATTTTGCTATCGGTTAAGTTTTTGAAACAATTATAACACAGCATTAAATAACTTATAAACATAATCTGAAATTTGGACACGCCAAGCATTCTAATTGCTTCGTTTGCTTGATATGTACTTATCACAGTAAAAATAATTTTACGGTTGTAATGACAAGTAAGACACAAGTTTAAATTCTCACTTGTAAAATCTTTTAACCCAATGAGAGAAGCTCACTTGAAGTGAGCAGAGACACTCACATCACTTTACCTCAGCTTAGATCTCTGGCAAAAGGAAAGCGCCTTATTATAACTTAAGGGTTTTGAAAATTATTTTGACAGTGACACTGACTGTCATCAATTAATGTGTTAGAACTGCTGAAAGCAAGTTTGAACATCGAGTTTGAATAAATTAAAATATGATTTACAATACAGTGCAAAAGCGTACATGACTGAAACCTATTTTCGAACTGGAGTATGAGTTGATGGAATTTGGGTGTATTAATATATGATTTACAATACAGTGCAAAAGCGTACATGCTTGAAGCCTATTTTCGAACTGGAGTGTGAATTGATGGAATTGGAGTGTACAGCCAGCGTGCATGTTTGGATTATTTCAGAGAGCCCTTCCCAGAGTTAGGTGTAATTCTCAAAAATGTTTATAATTGCTTTTTCATTGTGTTGGTGGTTTTGGTGAGACTGGTTTTGTCGGCCATAAATAACGTACTGGTAGAGCAACTGTTCGTTCGGAAGAAGTTATAAATAATGTTCGTCAATGTATGGAAAATGAAACCACAAAACCTTTGAAACGTCTTTTTCCAGAGATTAGACTTTTTTATGGAACATGACAGAAAATCGTAAAGAAAAACGTACGCGTGCTCTCGTATAAGATGCAATCACGTCAGGTTATTTTGCCGGTAGACTACCCTAGACGTCTTGCTTACTGCCACTGGTTTGTAAATAATTTAATGCAAGATAATGACCTGCTAAATTTGATATTTTTTTTTCTGATAAAGCGTTATTTCAACTCTCTGTGTACGTCAATTTCCAAAATACTCGAATGTGGAGTAGTGAACATCCTCACATTTTGTCGAATTGTTTCTGCATTCTGCGAAAATTGGCGTTTGGCAAGCAGTTTCTCGCCGCAGAATTGTTTGACCTACTTTTTTAAATGTTGCAATTAATGCTGTGAGGTATAGAAACATTTTGAATGAATTTATTGAACAGCTGCACAAAGATAAATTACAGTATGGTTACTTCCAGCAAGATGCTGCAACGGCATACACAACACAAGAAAATATTGTTTTCCTTTCGAGTTTTTGACGATCGGATAATAAGTTTATATACGGAAGTTCAATTTCCACCACGATCACATTGTTTGACAATTATGGACTTTTCCGTGTTTCTTCACATAAAAAATAGATTATTTAAAACTCCTGAATTATTGAATGCATTAATCACTCTCGCAATGCTGCAAAATTACTTTTAAACAGAATGAGACGGCATGTAAACTTGGAAAATGAAAATAATGGACATCACTTCTTAAATTTCCTTTAACTTTGCCTTTTTTTTTATTAATAAGATCTTGAACACCACCTGACCTTGTTGTTCTATTGAATCTTTAAATCATATGACATATTTATTGATGTCACAATGACGCTATCAAAATAATCTTCAAAAGTTAAGGTTGTGTTACGAGTATGATAATATGACTTAAGTTTAGATATGTATTATATTTCAATGCCATCTTTATCCTAGAAACTTTAACATACTAACTTTCCCACACTTCTCGACTAATGTATAGAAGGATCCAATAATGGCTGGAGACTGTAGCTTAGAATCTGAAATAAAATGCAAAAGGAAAAATCCCTTACCACAAAAAAATATAAAAAATCTATGTACGTATTTCGGCAACTAGGTTGCCATCTTTAGTAGAAATCTGTAGAGAAACTAAAAAGAGTGTTAAACGTAGTATTTTTGGCTAAGGTGTTATCCCACTGGTGATTTGATGAAGAGCATATCTTCTAAGGTTACACCTTAGCCAAAAATACTACGTTTAACACTCTTTTTTGTTTGTCTATAGATTTCTACTGAAAATGGCAACTTAGTTGCCAAAATACGTATATAGATTTTTTTTATATTTTTTTGTGGTAAGGGATTTTTCCTTTTGCATTTTATTTCTTATTTGCAGTTGATTTATTTTTTGCATTTGCTTTTTAATAAAAACTGTTTCTTATGTAACAATATTTGCCTCTATATTTCCAACCTACCGATTTTTCCCGATATCTACCGATTTTTTAAGGTCGGTCCTACCGACTTTTGGATTTATAGGTTGGCAACACTGTTTAGCCACTTCCACATAATGACGTTTATCGACGACTAAACAATAAAGTAGGTATTATATTAATCACTATTGCCTAATAATAGGACTCATAATACCCGGAGGGAATAATGAAATGCAACCGGGGAATAATGAAATGCAACAGGGGAATAATGAACCATAACGTTACCATTATTCCCTGCATTCCGCCAATAAGAATATAACGTGACCAACGTTGTCATAGTAACAATAAACAAGCGGCCATTTTACAAATCGTCAAACGTCATATGGATATAGTAATCTAACATTTTCGTTTAATTATTTTGATTTTTTTTAGTAATTTTCAGTTAATCGTAGATAAAGTAGTGTATACTAACTCGCAATAATGACTATTATTCCCTCGAGCTGAGTTACTCCCTCGCCGCTTACGCGGCTCGGTTCGTAAATTCAGCTCTCGGGAATAATAACTGTCATTATTGACTCGTTGTATAATAATTATTATTTGACATTGAAGCTATAAACTTTGTTAAAAAAGTTTATTTACTACCATTCCCATCCCTGAAGTAAAAAATATTATATATTCTAGAATTAAGAAACATTGCCCGGATAAATTTTTAGAAATACAGGAAATGCTGAATTTATGTTTGGATCAAAATTATTTCCAGTTTGATGATAACTTTTATAAACAGAACAATGGTCTTCCGATAGGCTCCCCATTGTCACCATTACTAGCAGACATTTTCATGGATCATTTCGAAGTAAACTTGTTTATAATTGCTTTTCCATTGTGTTGGTGGTTTTGGTGAGACTGGTTTTGTCGGCCATAAATAACGTACTGGTAGAGCAACTGTTCGTTCGGAAGAAGTTATAAATAATGTTCGTCAATGTATGGAAAATGAAACCACAGAACCTTTGAAACGTCTTTTTCAAGAGATTAGACTTTCTTATGGAACATGCCGAAAATTGTAAAGAAAAACGTACTCGTGCTCTCGTATAAGATACAATCACATCAAGTTATTTTGCCGGTAGACTACCCTAGACGTCTTGCTTACTGCCAGTGGTTTGTAAATAATTTAATGCAAGATAATGACCTGCTAAATTTGACATTTTTTTTTCTGATAAAGCGTTGTTTCAACTCTTCACATACGTCAAGTTCCAAAATACTCGAATGTGGAGTAGTGAACATCCTCACATTTTGTCGAATTGTTTCTGCATTCTGCGAAAATTGGCGTTTGGCAAGCAGTTTCTCGCCGCAGAATTGTCTGACCTACTTTTTTAAATGTTGCAATTAATGCTGTGAGGTATAGAAACATTTGGAATGAATTTATTGAACAGCTGCACACAGATAAATTACAATATGGTTACTTCCAGCAAGATGCTGCAACGGCATACACAACACAAGAAAATATTGCTTCTCTTTCGAGTTTTTTGACGATCGGATAATAAGTTTATATACGGAAGTTCAATTTCCGCCACGATCACATTGTTTGACAATTATGGACTTTTCCGTGTTTCTTCACATAAAGAATAGATTATTTAAAACTCCCGTTGCTATTTTGCAATATCTTCAACAAAGAATTATTGAATGCATTAATAACTCCCGCAATGCTGGAAAATTACTTTTAAACAGAATGAGAAGGTATGTAAAATTGGAAAATGAAAATATTGGACAACACTTCTTACATTTCCTTTAACTCTGCCTTTTTTTTTTATTAATAAGATCTTGAACACCACCTGACCTTGTAGTTCTATTGAATCTTTAAATCAAATGACATATTTATTGATGTCACAATAACGTTGTCAAAATAATCTTCAAAAGTTGAGGGTCTTCGCTGGTGAATGGGAAATGTAATATTGGTTGCATAGCACATAATTTAATAAGCGAAGGATGTCCGAGGACTTTTACACATAGGGAACATATAATAAATATTTGAAATAATAACTCAATATCTAAGCGAATAAAAATTCATTTATGACCAACTATTTACACATTTATAACTGCGGGAAATATTTATAGCAGAATAGCAATTCAGTGTAATGTGGGTTGCCTAATTTTAATTTATTTTATATTCATTTTAAACAAAGTAAAGAATAGTTGAACGAAAAATAAGTGCACAGCCGGGTAGCTTTCTATTCAATTTATAACGTGAACCCAAGCAAACAAATCTCCTCCGAAGGATTTTTGAGAAAACTGGTTTTTAATATTTTGACATATGTTTAATTTTCTGTAATCCGATAATTTTTTTCTAAATTTGATTCTTCAGCCGGGTAAATTACTAAATTCTTCATAAGTTGACGTTGAAAAGTTTTCTCCATCTATAAAATCAACAAAAATATCTGGATTCTAAAATCTGCTATTTTGCCATTGTTGACAGATCCACTAGCGAGGACCCTTAAGGTTGTTTTACGAGTATGATAATATGACTTAAGTTATGTATTCTATTTCAATACCATCTTTATCCTAGAAACTTAATGATATCACGGTACTTATATTGAAATATAAATATTAAAGAATGCCAAAATACTACAATATCTATATAAATTTTCTTTCAAGAAGTTATGTCTAAAATCAGTATTCATTATATACCTATTTCACAGGTAATATCAACTATACAGAAACAATGTTTGTGCCATGATCATCAACTTTTGTGGAATAGATTCTATTTCAACGCATCAATTCACTTTTCTTCTGAACCAAATCTACAGATCATCTCTTAACAAACACGTTACAGCTTGGAAGTACTACAGGTATACTTGTACAATCCTTTTACAATCTTACAGTATATGCATTAGTTTTCCTTTATCTTTTTTTTAAATATCTAACACAATTTCACCTTTTTGGTGGTTCAATTCTTTTCATATATAAATTTCATTATTTTATACAATCAGATTTCCAGTGTGCTGGTATTTGCAAGTTCTCCAAACCTCCGTATTACATTTTGCTGATTTTCCATTTTCAAATTCATTCGGACTCTCTTTTCTTGTTTCCCCTGACGGCATTTCCAGGACATTTCTGTATATAAAATTCATTAATTCAACATTTTAATTTAAAAGAAGACACTGAAAATTGGAAACAAATTAAATTAAAAATTATGAATGGATGCGTGAATGAAATATTGAAGTAATTGTTTGTCGATAACATAAGTGTTTAAATGAAAACAAGTTAAAGTGCTAATTATGCAATGATATGTGACTTTTTAACAAATAAAAGAAATTATGTAATATTTCCTGTATTCGTAGTTCTATTTCAAAGTATAATATGTTGAAAAAGTATTTTAAATTGGTTATCTTATCACGTAGGTAAAAATATTTGTCTAATCGTTAACATTATCGGTATGCTATTTTGTACCGCTTTTATTACTCGAGAACCGTCAAGGATTCCATAAAAATAATCGAAAATTATATGGAAAAAACATTACTTTTTATTTAGCACGTATGCAAGTGCATGTATTTTTATCAAATGTTTATATACCGGGTGTAGAATGGATTTTCGTACATAGGGATTTTACATGCAAAACTAATAATTTGCGAATATTCCCTCCCCTAATTTTTTTATAGGAAAATGTTAAACACAAAAATTATAGAGCTTTAAAAATAGGTCCCATTTTTCTTCTTCTTTGCTTACTATCACCCTCCGGGTCATTAAAGGAAAAAGAATTGAAGAAATGATACAAAATAGCAACAGCCGTGACATGTGACAACAAAAGTAACAAAATTCATTCATTTAACACAACAATGTGACAATTTTAGTAGAGGCGTTTAAATCTGTTTTAAGCATAGGTTTTAAGTCGTTTGCAGAAAATAAAAAACGTGCTGAAGAGATTTTAAAATTTTATTGAACGTGGTAATAAAGGTAGTTGTAGTAATAACTAAATTAAATGCTCAAACAAATCTCCGTTGACAGCTGAGCAGCACCCCAATCTGTCGTAAAAATTTCTTCTAGTTGCGGCCAGTAGATAGTGTGATATTTGACGACATTCTGCAAGTATTGCCGCTCTTAAAGCGTCGACATTTTGATACTTCCTTCCATTGTATAGCCGATCATGCAATGTGCCCCACAGAAAAAAATCATTTGGCGAAAGATCCTGAGATCTTGGAGGCCAATTAATTTCTCCACCTCGACCTATCCAGCGATTTGGGAATACATGATTTAAGTACTCTAAAACATCGCGCTGGTAATGCGCCGGACATCCATCATGTTGGTACCAAAATTCGTAATTAATTCCCAATTCGTCGATAGCTGGCCCGACTTCTTCTTGCAAAAAATTTAAATACGCAGCACCAGTTTAGCGGTCTGCAATAAAGAACGGTCCAATTATGTGAGGACCTAGTATGCCAGCCCAAACATTGACACTACCCCGGTATTGCGTATGAGTCTGCAACATTAAATGTTCATTTTGTGTGCTCCAGTAGCGATAATTTTGTTGATTTGGTTCACCAGTTAACTGAAATCGACACTCATCGCTGAATAAAATCCTAGATAAAAAGTTTCGGTCATCATTGGCCATCTCCATCATTATTTCACAAAACTGCATTCTTTTTTCTTTATCCTCCTCGAATATTTTTTGGTGCTTTTCGTATTTATAAGACCGAAACCGCGGATCTTGACTCTTTAAAATTTTCTGAGCAGTAGTAAAATGAATCCCCAAATTATTACCTATTTGTCTTAAGGAGACATTTTTGTTCTCTACAACGCTCAAGAGAACGGCATCTACCTTCTCTCTACTTGCACCAGCTGTTACATTCTGGCACTTACATTTCTTATTAACAGTGCCGTTGGTCTCAAAGTGCCTGACAATTCTATTCAGGGTGTTCAAATTTAGAATTGGTCGCTCCGGGTAGAATCCAGCAAAAGTTTGTATGTCCCTAAAAGACAATCCAGAGTAGTACCATTTAATAAAGTTGACTTTCTCTTCTTGGCTATAGCAATTCATTTTAAGAATCAGCAAACTTATTTTGATTGTCAAAACGTGACATTTATTGCTGACAGGATTCATGGCTAGTACTAATCGGTTCATTCCTAATACTTTTTCTTCAAGTCTAGCAGGACCAGAAGGTGTTAGAAAATAAATATCAAAGAATTTAGAGACATTTTTTTTTGTCTACAACTTTTGTGTTTAACATTTTCCTATAAAAAAATTAGGGGAGGGAATATTCGCAAATTATTAGTTTTGCATGTAAAATCCCTATGTACGAAAATTCATTCTACACCCGGTATAGCGTTTAGAAGTGAAATATTTATTAATTTATTGGTTTCCAATGCACCAAAACTTTAGTGAATCTTAAATTTTAGATTTACTCTGTAACCTGCATAGTATGCAAGCAAGTCACATTTAAGAGATGCTAACATGAAGTTCTAATCTTTCACAGAATCTTTCGCTTAATTTCCACATAAGCTTCTAAACCATTTTTATCTATAACTTATTTGATACTTGTCCTAATCTTATAAATATATAGTTATTTTAACTATTTTACAGAATTGTATTAAGATAAGTTGTTATGATTCTATAATGCTAATTATTACAAATTGTTTACTTAAGATTTATTTGGTTGCTTTTAATTTGTGATAACTTATAGCTAGGAGTTTTGGCAATGCTATGAGAAAGAATATAAGGAAAAATCAATCTCTAAATACAATATAGCAATGGATGAAGCAACTTCATTTTTTAAGCACATTTTTTTATATTTATATAAGTGTATTTGATAATGTTGACGTTAAGTGCAAAGAATAAAGTTATTGACTAGTAAAATAACGATATATAAGATCTTTGCCTAACAGAATGAATGAAAGTCCCAATGACACAATTTTGAAATTTCATTTTAGCGTTGGAATATTTTATTGATTTATTTGTTTTTATACAACCCGATTGCGGAAAGATACTGTAACGTTTTCGGGTTCCAATAAACAACTCGTGCAATTTATTTATTTAAAATAGTCTGTATTTCACACACTTAAAATTAATTACAATATAAAACTAACGTATCACACTTAAACTACTATTAATGAATTAAAATTAACAGACGTATTTATTTACCACTACTATTTATATGACACGGTAATATTTATGTCTTTATTGCACTATAATAAAAACTGCACCGTATTTATTTCTATTACTAATATTTAAGTCCGTATATTTATGTCACTGTTCGGCTACCACTTAAGGAACTATTTATTTATTTCTTATATTTATTTCTGCTTTGGTCTGTTCGGCGCGACGGCTACTTCTTAAGGACTTTCGTATTCCGGAATTACTCATCCATCGGTGACCCAGTCGGCTTATATACACATACGAAACATCTCGAAGCATTCGCGTAAACTCCATCTCCCTCTCGATGTTTGTTGAACATTCGCCAGACATTCTGTCTCTTTGCAGTACAACGCAAGTGGATGTTTTATTGCTTTATGATGTTTAGCAGTCGCGTCGAGATGATTTACAACCTCTTTTTATTGTCGCCCGGATGTCTACTGGTTTCGTTACAATACTAATAATAATAATAGGGCGTGGCAACGGAGTTAGAACCCGATGGTGATTGGCAACACCACCCCCACCTTAGCCGAAGAAAGAAACCAACCAGACCCAAGATTTCACTGAAGACCGCAATGTATGGGTCCTATTATATGGAGATTAGTGGACTCAGTATTCCCAACTAACCACATTGAGAGGGTTAGCAACCCAAAAGTGTGACAAATCGCTCCAAGCACAAGAAGTGAAAATGCAGGCAAGTAGCATGGTGTGGCTAGGCTCGGTCGGAATCGTCAGTAGGTCTAGTTACCCGTAAACGACGCCGCGACGGTGGAGCAAGTGGTGCCCCTCTAAGTCTAAGTGTAAGTCCCACAAGAACCACTCATAAACAAGGACCTCTATCTGAGCCACCTGATATACATGGACGCCATTAAGTGGTATATCAGTACTGAAAAAGACCTAAGGCAACTGCTCAAAAAGATTAAGACCTACAGTCGTCATATCGTGATGAAATTCGGAATAAACGAGTGCAGAACACGTGCTATGATTGGAGGCCATTGGTGGAAATTGGAACCAAATGATATGGCCAGAGAACAGCAAATGATACAGGATTAGATCCGGACGAACTCTACAAATATCTGGGCTTTGGGCAGGCTAGGGAATTGTTCAGGCTGAAAGTAAACATGTAATAACAACAGAATACAAGGAAAGAGTGAAAGCGATAATGAAAACATAATAGACAGCCGAAAATAAAGCTAAAGTCATAAACACACTTGCAATCTTATTATTGGCTTACAGCTTCGGCATACTTAAATGGACAAAAACCGAAATTTTGTCTTGAGAGAGGACAATTAGAACAATGGCCACAAAGTATCGAATTCACCATCCAAAGAGTGCCATTGAAAGATTTCATCTAGCAAGGAAACATGATGGGAGGACCATTCAGAACATCCGTAATCCCCACTGGACACAAAATAAAAAACTACATACTTCACGTAACAGGCTCAGCACAGCACTCTACATCATTACATTGTGCAGAACAACTATAAAGGGACACCGCTTAAAGTAGAAGAGGTGGAAAACAAAATTGAAACTGAACAGCAGATAATAGAAAATTGAAGATTCCCAGTGCAAATTCATATGGAGGGGACAGTTGCAGACGCTCCGGTGGAGTAGATTGGTACAATATACGCTGAAACGGAAGGTATAACGTTAAATAAACACATCCTCAAAGAAAGCATATATTACAAATGTAGACTTTGCATGGAAAAGGTGAAACAATAGACCATCTTGTTAGCGCATGCCATATAGCAGCTCCAACAGTTTATACGACAAGGCATACATAATATGGTAGCAAAAATCCTACATCAGCAACTTTTGTATCAGTCAGTGCTTATGGATGGAGCCATATTATAAGTACGCCCTAGAGAGTATTGTGAAAAACGAGGAATTTAAACTGTACTCATCACTACTGACAAAGCCATACCAAACAACATTCCGTCTAAGACGACGTATATAACTATCCCAAATGCTGCCAATCTAGCCAAGAAACATCTATAGAAAATTAATAAATACTTACCACTAGTAATACAAATAAAGACTATTTGGAAACAAGACGTAGTCACCATAATCCCCGTTATACTCAACGTAAAATAAAACAACAAATTTGTTTAAATCTTCACTGTATAGTGAAGATTTAAACAAATTTGTTGTTTTATTTTACGTTGAGTTCAATGGATCTTCACCAAGTAAAAGCCACATCTATCCAATCCCCGTTATAATTGGACCAACCTTTAAATTAATAGCCACGCTCGAACACTGACGAGATCTATGTAAGATCGAAACAGCTGCCTGTACGTTGTTGTTCGCAATGCGAGCTTGGTGTAGATGTATACTCGCGGCAAAGAGTTTTGTCGGGTCTTAAGACCAGCTATATGGAAGGTATCACTGGTCAACTCCTGTAATACGATAATATTTCCCACTAAATTTTATTAAACCATAAAGGGAGATTGTAATATTTTTGTTTAGGCTTGAGAGATATATTAAATTTCATCAAAAATAAAATACCTCTAGCATAATAAAGCAATAAATAAGCAAACAATAAATTACACAAAGAATCTTTTGAAGACAATATATTTAAAGTAAAATATTTTAAAAAGTAAAATAAGAGCAATATCACACTTACCCCGGACGTTTTAACATAGTAGTTTAAAGAATGCAGAGAAATTACCATACTAATAAAACAAGGAATGGTGAAATAATTGATCTTTAGAGAGGTGGCCGAACTATTACAAAAAAAAATTTGATATATGAGCTACAAAAAATCTTGATTTAAATAATATTCCAAAATTTAAACACCCCTAGCAATTGCGCTGTAAATACCAAGGTAAATACATATTAAGCAAACATGTCCGATGTAAAAAAGTCAGATATAGTAACATAATCAAGAATTTTGAATTAAATTATAATGAAAAATCCATAATTTTTTTTATCTATTTTAAAATAAATAGAATCTATATTACGACAGATACATACTCGTAAATATCATCAATATAAATAATTACACATTCTATAAAACCGAGATCTTAATAAAGCATTCATTCTCGCCCTTGAAAAATAAAATAATTACGAAAGCCTCAAACATTTATGGAACAGCAAAAAGATTTCTTTGTTAATCTCCAAGAATTACTTTGTTGCATTTTATAATAATAATAATCGTTTTCATTGCTTCCAGTCTTCAACAAAGAAAAAGACAAAATAATAAAAATAAAAGTTTGAATGGAAAAAGTTTCAAGTAGTCTGAACAAAATATTTAAAACTTCTAAACCTTGTAAACAAAATCAAATATTTACAACCTTGCAGTAAACGCAAATATGCATGTTGTTTTGTTGCTTCTGTTAAATATCAAATATTTTTTTAAAGTGTTATCTTTGAAAAATGTTAAACGCTTCTGGCAAAAGAAATATTTACATAGGTATATGTATTGTTAAATAATTTGGACGTGCATTCAAAAAATGCAAGGGATTATATTTTTTATCGCAGCCCGAATAACAAACGCTCTTTTCGAAAATCCTATTTAGTATATAAAGAAAATTTCATATTTTACCAATTCAATTCTAATCTACTAGTAAATACTTTATATTTACTAGTAAGAATGAAGTCCGTAATTTTTGCCATTGGCTTTTTGGCACTAATAGCAATAGTATCTGGTAAGTAACATATAAAGTGATATTTTTCATTATTTCAAATTGAAATAATATTTCAGCTGATAATTGTTCCTTGACATGTACTCAGGACTCAGGAAATTGTAAGTATTTTTTTTAATATTTGCTTAATATTTATTGTTAATATAGGAAATTATAAAAATTAATTTCTATCAAACTATATAATTTTAGTATTAATATATAATGCGATTTCCAGTAGCAGCAAAAAAATATAGTTATTGTTGTTTTTGCGTGTAGAAGATTATTTATTATTAATGTTCCTTTCTTTCCTTGATTCTATAATTGGTATTTGATATATTTCCGAGTTCTCTGTTTATCTATCTTTTGATAACATTCCACACTTCCTTCTTTTAACTTAATGTTGATTTATCATTTTTATTATTTACCATTTCTTCCACTTTTCTCAATTACCTTTCTAGAAATAGTATTTCTTTCATTCCATAAAATAATGTTTTGCTATTGTAAATGTTGGGTTCATAACCATAGCATTTAAAAATATCTTATCGCACAAGATTTGGAAGTTCATAATATATTTGTTGTTAGATAGATTTTTTCACTGTATATAAGTAGCAGAATCGAAAATGCATTGAAGTCATGCATTACGATTGCTTACTTTACAACCCTCAATTTTCTTTCAGCCCCACGACCGAACTTAGTACTGTGAGATATAGAGACCACATCTATTTCGACCCTTCGGTCTAATCAGCACTACTACATTTAAAATATTAATATCCAAAATTTGTAGACGCTTGCTTCTTTTATTAAAGTGGTCCATAACTGCACTCCAAGAAGATACTATCATTCATATTATTACTTGAGAAAACCCGTATTGGAAATAAATTAATTGATCAGAGACTATGCTCGTCGCGGCGTCTCCAATCAATCAATATTTTCCTCAGAAACACTCAATTAAGTAGTGACTATGCTCGTCGCGGCGTCACCAATTAATGAGATCCACAAAACCAGGGTGCAAGATAATTGTGTCAATCAGAGAATGCACTTACCGTTAATAATTATTATTAATCGCTTATGATTAATAATATTTCCAGATGTTGACTTCGAAGTAGAACCGTCGATGTTATTATATATGTGACCCAGCCTGTATATCTAGCTCAGATTATTAGTAAGAGCGTGAGATTACTCAAAAAGATGTTAACTAACGCCCGTTGCGCCACCCATTTTAAAATAATAAAGGTGGGGTCACTGTTCTTAAGTTTTGCACAATTAAAATGGGAAATTGCACTAACTAATACTAGGCCTACCTCAACGGAAACAAATTAATAAAAACAATAACAATTTATTAAATAAAAACAAGAGAAATTTGAAATATAAAATTTAGTACATCAGTTAATAATTGAAATATGAATTACACAAAAATATTGAAGCTAAAATTGAAATAATAAGTATGACTTTAACTTTTGGTTGTTGTCAAAAATTACACAATGTACACTAAATTCACTTGAGTTTAATTACAAATTGGTTACAAAGAAAACTAAACTTTAGAGAGACGGTACATACAGAAAAGCGAAACAATAAGTACAGATTCAACAAATAAACAATCTAATTAAATTAATTGGTCAAATTCAATAAACTAATTGATCAAATATGGTGCACCATTTACCTTAAAATTTCCATAAACTCAATATTACAAATATCAAAACTTTATTAATATTTAATACATTCAAAATAATTTGACCATATATACAACAACAAAAAAAAGAAGATAATAGTGACTATTACAACACACATTTAAAAGAACATATACAAATTTAAACAAACAGAAAGACTTAATGAACATATACAAAGGTTCTTGATGATCGTGCCTTGCGCACAATAATACTTAACTTTATTAAACAAATATCTAACTTTTAAAATTTCTGACAGCTTGGTAGTTGTACAGTTATTTCTGCCGCGCTACCGTTCGATGTTGTTTACGGGCCCTGAGTTGATGTTGCCGGTGAGATATCCTCTAAATCCGGACTACGCCGTAAATTGAAGGACGATAGATACTCCAAAAATTTATTATTTGGATATCGAGATTTAAATCACCCTACAGGTGTATCCATACTGTGGACATTAACATCTCGTTCCCTCACTGTTTAATTGTACTTACTAACTGAGATGTAACAAATGAATCCAATAATGAATGTAATACTGATGTTGTAATAGTGATGCTATGGTGCTGTAATAGTGAATGATTTCAGTGCTGCCGCCACTAGCTCTAAAAGCGTACTGAATTTTCGTACTGAATTTACAAAAAACGTACTGAATCGAGAAAAAATTATGGATGACCTTTTTTTTACTCACAAGGGACAATAAAATACATCACTAACATATGTAATGAGTAATGACTTTATTCAACTTTCCTAAAATCATAAAATATATTTAATTACAGAAGTATACATATCGAACTACGATGCACATTTATTACATGTGTGTAAAATAGACAGTAAATACATAATGAAGTTCATAAACAAATTCATACACAATTTACGAAAGAATTTCTATTCTTCTTGTATTCTCTAGTCGGGGGGGTCGATTATGTACTTGACTCGTTTGCACATTTTTTGCATAAAATTTACACATTGTATTCGATTCTACATTAAACTGTCTTCCTCAACAGAAGATTTTTCCTGATTCATAGAATTAATAATTAATGTGCGTATTTCGTTACTAATTTTGGCATTATGCCTTGGCCTTCTCACACGTTCCATGTTGCAATAATGAAAATTCATGAAGTTGTTTTGACAAAAGGTGACACTTATTTGACAAATGCGAATGTGTTTTGATTAATAGTGAAACACAAAGGACGACAAATCGTGAAAGGTAGCCGAAAAACCCTGTAAAATGTTATGAATATTTTTTATCAAATTAATACACTTTTCACTAGATTCCCATTGATGGCATCCGATATTGCCAATCAGTTGCTTGGCAAATAATAAATTTTTGACCGTATCTATATTTAAACTATTTCTATACTCGGTTTTTGTAATTGTTGTTAGTATTATATTATTATTATTACATGGATTTAATTTAGTACTAAAACTTTCAAGTTTGTACTGAAATTAGCCCTTTTTGCAAAATGGCGTACTGACGTACTGGATTTGTAAATAGTGTACTGAATTCGGTACAATTGTACTGAAACGGCAGCACTGAATGATTTTAGACGAGCTTCGCCCTTTTAAAGAGTCGGAGGTGGGAGAAGAATGTTCGGGAGAATTTAGGCGTCGGAAAGACGCTGTTGGATCACGCTGCCAGAAAATGCGAAATACCTACGCAATTTCATGCAACAAGAAACTATGAAACTATTTAGATAACTTTAGATGGACAAAAAATGCATACGTCGCCAATCTTAAATTTGAACAAAGAGTTCTTCATAAACTAAATATTTTAAATTGAATATTTTAAAACGGAATATATATGCGACGCAGATTTCAATGTTGAAAATTTTAAAACGTAATTTATTTAGGATTGGATATATAATTTGAATTAATACAGATATAAAAATATTTAACATGTAATATACAGGGATAAATGAATTAAATGTTGAAGCGTCTTTTTAAACGTAACAATATTTTCAATTAAGAAATTACTATAAGAATCTTTTTGCTTCAACTTTTGTTAAGTGTGATTGTATACAGTCATTTGGCATATGCCAAAGGGCATATTTTGTAGCAGCAAATCCACGATAGAGTGCTTTGATTTGCTTTAGCTGACCATCTCTTGGTAAATATATGTTCCCATATATTTTTTCTTTTATTATTCCTAATTTGCCATCTATTATGTTATTATGTATTCATGAAAATCTGTTCCACATGTTCCAACTAAATTTAAGGAATAAGCGGCCCGGGAAGTTACTAATTTGCTGTGTTGAAGTGTTATGGCTTGTAGTCCAGAGTACCTGCTGGATATGTTATTTGCATTATCATACGTTTGTTATCTGCAGTCTTTAATATTCAAGGATAATTTTTCCAAAAAGAAGTGCCAAACCGTTCCACAGTCTTACAAAACATATCTTAAAATCAAAATCTAACGTTGTATCAACGCTGATCGAACATTATTTGGGTTCTTTCACTTGGTGGATTATAAAAGGTTGTAGCCTTACTGTTACTATAAATTCGTCGGATATTGTTGATATATTTTCTTTTCCCGGATTTCCATGTTTATCGATACACATTTGATCCCGTAAAATTGACCAAAGTCTCAAATTAGTTCAACACTATCCAAGAACTTTCCGTTATTAGTAATTCAAAAAAGCAACTAATGCACTTTTATTCTTTAGAATTGACCCAAATTGGGTCACCTTTGTGAAAATATTTGTTAATAGTTGAAAAAATATTCCTAATGAAAGGTTTTTTGTTCGGTACAGAATGGGAAAAGCTTGAAATTAACCATTAGTACACAACTCGATATCTATTTTTCCAATAAAAGTAGCTGCCTTCTGGAAGCTACCTCAAATCGAAACGTACATTGGCCATTCCTTAGAAGAACGGTGGCTACAATGTTGGTTAATAATGGAGCATAGGTCTTGCAACTGAAGTGCTTAGCAGGGTGGAAGTCCAGTGCAGGCGGAAGCCATGTCGATACACCGTTAGACAACCGAAGCCTGAAACATTTTATCTCTCATAACATCCCTATCGTTCTCCAGTAGCAATCTTAGCTCCTGTTGTTAACTCCATTGGAAGCTCGAAAGGAGCAGGAGAAAAAATCACTATATCAACAGATCAGCATCTGCAGGATAGCCTATCTATATATATCCAAGCTTCCAATAATTCTAATATAACAGTTAATTTTAAGAAATAAATTTAATAAAGTTTTTATTCGTCCATAATTAACAGTAAAAAAAAGTAAAAAATGAAAATGATGAATGAAATTTTTAAAAAGTCAGAAATGTTAACTGTGACTTAATAAGATCTTAATTTAGTACTGACGAATAATAATTCGCGTTGTGGTTTAATTAATGAATAACTTTTTTATTTATAATTTTATCTAACGTTTGAACTTAGTAACATTTAGTTTATAGTTTGGAAATACGTCTACATTATTTTTTGAATGTAACATCTGGCAAATGACGTCCATTGTTAGCGTCTACCTGACGTGCATTTTCAATAACTCTTGTTAGAATTTCAGGTCCCAACGTCCTAATTTCTGCTCGAATATTGACCTTCAGCTGGTATATCGTTCTTGGTTTATTTGCATACACCTTGTTCTCTAGGTAGCCCCAAAGAAAATATCTGGTGCCGTTAAATCGGGACCAGTTAAAATTTGAAAACCCCCATATTATTCGATCGCCAAATATTTCCCTCAAGAGAGCTATAGTTTGATTGGCCGTTGAGCTGTGACTCAATCTTGTTGGAACCACAACTCTGGATTGCTCTCCACCACTGGACTTAAAAAATATCAATCATTGTCTGATATTGATTACCATCCACATTAACCATATCACATTCGTCGTTTTCAAAGAAGTATTGTCTAATTGTGCATCTAACCGGATGCATTTGATATTCAGCAATCACTCACGGATAATCGGTGCCCCATCCTGCAGTTCTGTTTATTAACATGACCGTTTAAGTGAAAATTATGAGGTTGTTAATAAAGTCGTTTTACTTTCGAAACAATTCTTGAAAACGCATGGGGCTTATTCAATGCAACTTTGAAGATCATTTTATTGCAGTTGCATCTTATATGGATGAACTTGTAATTGCCGTAAAATGCTTTCGGAAGACCGCCTATATATCACTAACTGATGAGAGCGTCGCCTGGTAGAAGTTTCGGGGTTTACCTGAATACTTTCTGGCTCCCTAGCAATGTTTTCCTCATTTCAAACTGCAAGATGTCTTCCAGAAAGCGGAAGGTCATGAACATCCCCTTGTTGCTGAAAACGCTAAACTACTCGATAAATTGTCGGACGACTAGGCGCGTTTCGAACATTAAACAATTACGATATGCTCGTTGTGTCAGAGTAATCGAATGTAGTCTCTCAAAATAAAATTGAAACATATTTGTTCTTTGCTCTGTGCTGAGTCTCTCCGTTATAAATTTTCCAATTTTTTCATAGCCAATTCTGAAACAAAAATGAAAATCTATACTAAATTTAAAAAGTCATTAACTACGAGGACGTATTGTTATGTTATCTACCTAGCCATGAAAAAAAAAGCACATAAGAGAACAAAAATTTTTTATTTTTCTACATAACTCCCTTCAACACTAATAGACTTATTCCATCTTTTTCCCAGTTGCCTCATACCCTCAGAAAAAAATTGCTTCGGTAACCCCGCAAAATATTCTTCAACAGCTTCTTTGAGACTCATGACGTGTAATTGTTGACGATGGAGTATAATTTGAGTTGTTGTTTGGGCTATTTCCATCGTTTGAGGAACATAGGTAGTCCGACGTTTCGGCAGTCCGTCTACTGCCGTCATCAGGGTAGTCCTGAGAAGGACTGTTTCTTGCCAAACTTGTCATTATATCAACGACTTTATCTGGCGGTATGTGTCTTCCCTATAGTTTTTAATCTGATGTGCTCTGTGTCAGGTTTTGAACCCGGTCGATAAATTCCGAATTTCAATATCCTATCCACTTTACCACTCGACTAATTCGGGGGACAGAAACTACTTTCTTAAACCTATATTTAAGTTACAGATGTATGCGCAGTAGGTGTGCGCAGTGTGCATTTTTTCGTATATGCGTGGTGGGTGTGCGCAGTGTGCATTTTGTCCGTATCTGCGCGGTGGTTATGCGCAGTATGTATGTTTATCCGTCTGTCTCCGGTATCATGGCTGCCGGTCTTTGGTTAACACATTCTCTAATCATAGGGAGCCAGATATTCTTGATTTCCAGGCTGGGCGTGCTGATCGTGTCCGGTGTTACCTTCATATATGCTGTTTCAGTAATTTTTCTTTTGTAGCCGTGTTCTTGTTTGGCCAGGATTGTCGCCTCATTCCATGCAATGTTGTGGTCTGCTTCCCAAGCATGTTCCGCCAGCTGCGATTTTTCTGTCTCCCCTAAGCGTACCATTCTTTGATGTTCCTTGATTCTGACTCTTAGGGGTCTGCTGGTTTCTCCAATGTATGGTCTTCCACATTCACATGGTATCTTGTATATGCAATTTTTCGTTTGTTGGTCTTCGTTGTCGGGTTTTGTTCTGGTTAGAACGGACCTATTGGTGTTCATTGTTTTTATGGCCGTTCTGATCTTGTAGTTGTTGCCAATTCTTCTGATTTTTTCCGAGAGGCCTTTTACATACGGGATGACCGTGGTATATACTTTTTCTTGTTGTTCTTGGGTTGTGTCCTGTGGTGCCCGGACTTCTTTGGCTTTCGACAACGTTTTCTGCGTGTAACCATTTCGTTGGAGCATGTCGGTGATGGATTTTTGTTCTTCCTCTCTATCTCCTTCATCGGAGCATATCGTTCGTGCCCTATCGTATAGGCAGCGTGCGACTCCAATTTTAACATTGTGAGGGTGGTTGGAGTCGTGATGTAGGTATTGTCCTGTGTGGGTAGGTTTTCTATACACTTTTGTTTTTAGTGTGCCATTGTTATTCTTGTTGATTAGGACATCTAGGAATGGAATCTTGTTGTCAACTTCCAGTTCCATGGTGAATTTTATGGATTCTTCTAAGCTGTTCAGATGTTGTAGGAATCCGCCTATTGTGTCTTCACCGTGTGGCCATATGACGAAGGTGTCGTCTACGTATCTTAGCTTCGGTTTGAGATTATACGAATCTATTGCTCTCTGTTCGAAGTCTTCCATGTAGATATTGCTTAGTATGGGAGATAGCGGGGAACCCATAGCCATTCCGAATTCTTGCTGGTAGAATTTTTCGCCAACTTGGAAGTAGGTTGTGTTTACGCAGACATCTAGTAGTTCTACAATTGCTTCTATACTGAGGGATGTTCTTTCATGTAATGTGGCATCCGAGGAGAGTCTGTTCTTTACTATTGTCAGTGTTGGCCCCGTTGGTACATTGGTAAACAGGCTAGTAACATCGAAGCTCACCAGTTTATCTTCTTCACCAATCCGTATGTTCTTGATTTTGTTGATGAAATGTTCGGTGTTTGAAATTGCCGATTGTGTATTCCCTGATATTGGGGTAATTATGTCCAGTAGGAACTTGGCTAGTGGATGACATGGTGAATTTCTGGAGCTGACGATTGGCCTCAGAGGAATGTCCGGTTTGTGGATCTTGGGTAATCCATATAGATGCGGCGGCTTACTATAGTGTGGGGTAAGTCTGTATCTGATGTTCTGGTTCTGGAAGGCTGATTTGTATTTGAACAGCGTTCTATATATTCTTGATTCCACTGATGATGTGGGATCCTTCGGTAGTTCTTTGTATATACCTGCCCTTAGAACCTCCTGTATTTTATTGTTGTATGTTTCCACATCCATTACGACCGTTGCATTCCCTTTGTCGGCTGGTAGTATCTTAATCGATCTATCCGTTCTTAGTTCTTTGAGGCTGCGTTGTTCTTCCCTCGTGCTGTTGTGCTTGATTTTTCTTGATCTAGCACCCTCTATTGCTGTTCTAATCTTCCACCGGTATTCATCCGCTGCTTCTGGGGATTCTATTTTTTGTGCGGCTGTTTCTGTGGCAAGTATGATGTCCTAGTGGGAATTTGGGTTTTTGCTACTGAGTTCTTCATGAGAAGCAAAACGCTTTCCTCTTCTTCGTCTTCTTCTTTTATCTAGGGTCATCCCTGTTTGCCTGGCCTGTTTCTATTTAGCGGATGAGGAAAACCAACTTTGTCCCCATCTCTTGGGAGGTCGTCCTTGTTGTCTCTTTCCTTTTGGTCTTTCATGTTTGCATATATATGCTAGCCTGTTGGTTTGCATTCTCTCGACATGGTCATTCCATTCCTTCCTCCTTCGCTTACTCCACTTCACCACATCCTGCACTCCGCATCCTTCTCTTATGGAACTACTCGCCTGTCTATCTCGTAACGTGACATTCGCTATTTTTCCGAGAATCTTCATTTCTACTGTTCTAATTTTTTGTTTAGTTTTCTTGGTATCTGCTCATGTCTCCGAGCTTCAACGGGTCGTCCGGACTTTGGGTCATCATTGATTGACTCTCGGCTCCAATCGAAAGAGTTTAGACCAATATTTTACTTGGAAATAAGATGGTGTATCTTCCCCATATACAGCAACCATTCTTTCATGAATTGCTTTTGGACCATTGCCTTCCTTTGTCAGGAACTTTATTACGCTGCGATGTTCAACTTTAGTTTCACTCATTTTATCGAGAAATGGACCGTCTCAAAGCACTATACACAGCATAAACTAAACACAACTTAGCACTTGTACTTCTAACAGAGACAGCAATTTTTCAATAATTTGTTTGACATTGACCCTTTTGTTTCATGGCTAGGTAGATAACATAAAAATACGCCCTCGTATCTAAACCATAATGCTAATTATGCGCTACCAGTTACATAAAAATCGCTACATGTTCTTCTCTTTTTAGGGACTGGAAACACATCTGTCGCCATCGAACTGGATAGAAACGTCGAAATACTATACGATGTTCATTACAAGATATTCGTCGTTATCAACACCCAGCAGAATCTAGTATTTGCCACTAATGGCAAGTTCTTTTTAATTCTAAACATTGAAACTGGCGGATACTTACTAATTGACGTTAAAAGCCAGTACGCCGTCTATGGGAAAATCACGATCGACTTCCGAGGCTCCAACGGTACTATCGATCGTACTAAGTTAATTATCGCATTGAATAGTTTGTTAGTTAAATATCAGTCTATTACGTCAAGCACTTCATCGAGCTTCAATTTTGGATTGTTGATTATAAGCTTCTATACTTTCCAATACGATATATCCATAATATATAAAGGACAAACTGAACTGATAGAAGCACTGAACGCATCATTTAGTGCATGGTTTAAATTGATTCGAAAACAGATTACAAGTGGTGCTATTCAAAGCGGAAACTGTATTTATGGATTCTTTGTAGTGATAATGGAAATAGAAATAGAAATTGCGCTTGCTATATTTAATGTCATCCGGATATCGATTGAACGTTACGTCACGTTCCAAATTGAGTTAATTATAGAAATTGTGAGAATAATAAGAACAGATATTCGTCAAATAATACTATTTTCACAGAAAGTAACAGACATTATCAGTACAGGTGCAAATTCATCTATTAAAGCTATTATTGAATGGGCAAATAACGTATCCAATAACCCAGTTTTAGTTAGCTTTACTGCTGGAGGTTCAACATACACCTTCTCCGTAATCAAAATTGATTCACAATATGTTCTACGTTTTACATTGAAGTCAAGTGATGGTCGCACGATGGACATTAAGATCTTATATGTACAAGGTGTTCTTGTTATAATTAATCAGCAAACAGGCATTGTCGTTTCCCTATATAAACGATCTTTCGTTTTACTGAATACTACATCAGAATATGCTTTAATCGGTACATGGCACCGTCGTCATGGTGTAAGAGGTAAAATTGTAAAAGCTGTTCAAGTATCTTTGCATATTCGAAATCAGCAGTATTCGAAAGTCAGTGCGGAAATTAAAGCCCTTATTAAAAAACATGGAGATTCTGTCAAATTTTCGTTCGCGAAATTGTACTCAGCTTGTATATCGGGCTCAATTAAGCAGATAGGAGCTGTAGTTGGATCTAAAAATGCTAATATTATATCAGTATATTATGCAGAGTTCTTCGCGCAAAGTTCTAATGGTGCTTCATTCGGAGGTATCATTGTAGGTGTATTTGGAAATAGAAGTTCTACTATTGTTAGATACTTCTTTGCGACAGCCGTAGACGGAATCGTAGCCTTTAACGGTAATTGGTTTATTATCATTCAAGCAATAACGAGTGGTTCACCTCCGTCTATTAAAACATCAACTTCCACGTATACATCAAATTATAGTTACGCTTATACTATTAAAGGTAAATAAGTACCAATCTAATTCTAAAGACTAATTGAAGCAACAACGACGTAATTTATAGGAGTACAGAATTATTTATTTTCTTATTTAAATAAAGAGCAGATAACATACAATACTTTTGTTTTTCTTTTATTGCTTTATTGCTATTATTCTTCACTAATCTTTATGGTAAGTACGAATTACAGTCGTTACTATATTTTGTTAGAGTTACTTTATGCAATACCGGGTGTCCGAGGATGAGTGTTCCAGTGCAGCAGCAGTACTACAATAATAATAATAAATATTTTTAATCAAATCAGATATGTGCTGTTTTCCTACGTTGATACAAAGTATCAGCAGACGTACACAACTTATAATGTGCCTTTTAATCCTTTTGCAGTTCTTTTATTTCACGTATTTTTTGTAGCCATCAATATCATACAGTTATTATAAAGTATAACATTATTTTTTTAATTATGCGGTTTTCCCCATTTCCTTTATCTATTTTCTAACTTTTTTCCTTATTGTCTTATTTGTATACAAGTCAATCATTTCTTTACTTATTTTTTTATTTGTTATTTTATTAATTTAAATATTTCTTATCATCAAAAGCAAGTAGAAAGACTAATTTTACAAAATAGCTTGAAATAACCAAGCTAAGGTATAAATGTATCTCCTTACGCCATGAAGTATTAATGTGACATAAATAAGTAATAATAAAAGGCAAGATCCTAGAAAATGAAAATTACATAATACAACATAATGGAAAAACCAATAAGCCCATAAAAGACTCTCTACATTAAATCAAATAACATGAATATTTAAAATTCTCAAAAAATGTTGAAGTATATATTTTGTTAAACATTAACCCTCTAATGCATGAATTATCGAAATTTGTAATTATGTTTCTAAAAAAATTTGAACAAATAGATAATAATAACTTTTGAAATAACTTGGGTTTGGAATAATTTTGGTCGGCAAAATTGAAGTTTTTCAAAATTTTATTTTTGGTTACCAAATGGTAACATTATGAACCCATACAACAAAACAAAAGATTAAAAAAATACTAAAGTTCAGAAAATGTAGTAATTTTATTGATGAATTTGTAAGAAACAATTGTTTTTGGAATTGCAACAATAGTGAACTTGGCATTTTTGACATTTTACGCGAGAAAGCCCCTTGCAGCTTGCATCTTTCGCGTTCAATTAAATTATGGTCACTCTGAACAAAATGTTTGGTCTCGGTTTCAGGCATCTTCGCGACTTTTTGGGTGGTTCTGGTGTTCCATTGTTTGACCCGCTTGGCCTCTTTTGTTAGATGCTCGAATTCCTGTAGAGCAAAGCTGTTCTGCCAAAAGAGTTTTGAATACGAAAAGCGGCATTATTTTGTCCGTAGATCCTTGTTGCCTTTTTATTCGTCTATACAGTAACCAAGAATTTACCACCACAACATCTATCATATGATAAAAAATTCGGTGATACCATTTCCGACTTTTTAGCTTTATCGGGCAAAGTCCTATTAGCGAATCCTGCAAATCAGCACCTCCCATACGGCGATTGTACTCCGTGATTATATTTGGACAATCTACTTCTTTTTTGCAGTTTTCAGATTTGAAAAATCTTTTTACTTTGGTGATAGGTCGGCTTCCACAATACTCAGAAATTAGAGTGACAATTTCGTCGTACCATTGCACAGCATGTATATCGATCCCATCAAACTTTGTTGTGCTTTCATTTATGGTAACTTTTCCTTTTTGCTTCATTTGTTTTTCTGTCTGTCCTTGATAATCAGGCAATCGATTTTGGCGGACTGTGGCCACAGAATGAATATTCCGTTTCGCTAAGTACGATATTAGCGGCAACGAAGAAAAATAATTATCGTACAAAATTTTGCGGTGTTTATCATGTGGAATAGGTCTGCTCAATCGAAGTCCAACGCTATTTGCGGCCCCCAAATCAGGCTCATTATCATCAATTGTATAGCCTCGCTTTCCCGCAAACAATTCAAAATTGTAGGAGAAACCGGATACTCCACTAAGAACCCACATCTTGTAACCCCATTTATGGGGTTTCTTAGAGTTGTACGTTTTTATGCTAATCCTTCCTTTAAACTGGATGATCTGTTCATCGCAAGACAGATGCTGTTCAAGAGGAATGATAAAACAGGCTTTTCTGATTGTTTCCAGAACTGGCATAATTTTATCTAAACTGCTTGTACTCTGACTATTGTCTGAAAAATGCAATAAACTTTTGATTACCTCGAATCTATTTACTGCCATAACATTGGCAACTTGCGAAATTCTGGTTTGAGGAGACCAATAGCTTCTGGTATTAGGTAGTTTGATAATCGACATCCAAATTATCATACCCACAAACCGTTGTATTTCCTCAACACCAGTGCACAACGGTCTGTCAGGTCGTGCTTGGACGCTATATAAACAAGATTGGCGAACAACTTCAGTGAAAAAGTCTTCTGATAAAAAGTGTCCAAAAAGTTTCAGAGGAGTATCTAAATTCAAAATTTCATCAGGAAGTAACTCACTGCCACAAAACAGTATACCCGCTTCATCTTTACTCGTCACTGAATTTTTCCAGTTCAATTTTGGTTTTTTAGTTACTTTCCCTCTGGATTTTTGGTTTGCTAGATTCGGGGCTTGATTGTGGAGTTGTATTAGAGGAATGTCATCTTCATCTGAGAACTCGTCATCACTCTCTTCAATGTTGTTTGAAGAACCTCCTGCTTGCACCAATAACTCTTCATTAGGGGTGTCATCGTCATCTGACAACCCGTAAAATGTTTTAGGATCCATTATCTGGAAGAATTTCATGTATCAATAGAATTTTTTATTTTGAGAAATTGGTTGGTCAATGCATAACGTTTCCGAACGGCAACATTCGTTGAGCACGTAATTGTTTCGATTTCCTCATGCAAAAGTCATATTTGGGAAATACAATATGACATAGTGATGATTTATGAGACCATTCTTGATTTATACTATAGTAGTTCTTACCTTTATTTCACTATAAAAACTTCAAACTTCTAGTTGAACACACTAAGGTTACAACTATAACCTTGCTTTTGTGCTGTCAACAAATAAAAATCACATTTTCAACACCTAGCACCATCTATCAATTTACGCGCATACCTATGCATTCAGTTATGTTACCAGGAGGTAACGCCATGCATACAAGGAACAGTTTATAGTAATGCGAAATAGATAGGAAATTTTAAAGTTTGAGTTACCAATTGGCAACAATATGCAATAGAGGGTTAACGATAAGAAAATTTTTTGGAAACTAAGTAACAATAACTGCCATTAAGGTGAAGCTTCTCGGTGGCATATTGTCCGAAGTAGTTTTTTTTTCGTCTTTTATCTTATGAAATAAATACATAAATAGATTCAAGCACAAAATTATTACAAATCCGTATGTATAATAATTTTAAATACCTAAACAATTTTGTGGACATATATACTAGTTAAACATTTCTTTATTTATTTTTCATTTACTTTTTATCATCAAAATCAAATACAAATATAAATAATAATGATAACAATAATAGTAATAATAATAATTGCTACACTTAAAAAGTAATTTCGGTAGCAGCCAGTAGCCAGTCAGAAAGAAAACGTTAAATTAAATGAGCTGAATTAAACACTAATGTGTAAGTATACGAGTATTATTGGTAATCATATGGTGACAAAATTTACACAAACAAACACAAATTAAAATAGATGCACTATTCGGCTTTTGGCCTCCTGAATTTTTTCAAGATTATGTTATAACTAACACCAGCCGCTAATTCAGCTTCACTTGATAGAACTGATATCGCAGATAGTCTCTTTTGGCTCATCAAAGAAGTTGGTTTGTTTCTTTGATAGAGTCTAGTGAAATGGATTTTATAAGCTGGAGTTTTTCAGATAGTTCGAAAGGCTGTACGTCGCTGTTACGCGTTTCCGAAGTATTGTACCTAAATCATTACAATATTTCAGAAGGTCCTTGTTTGGTAGATTTTCAAGTAATTGAAATCATAAATAAAATCACATCGTTCAAAATATACATTGAGCGCTTTGAAGCAACATTCGGGGTCGGCTATGATAGAATCAATCATTGTGTTTAAAATTTGACTCTGTACTGCATTTCATAAATATGTTCATAACCGAACATTCATTTTTTCTTTGCTATTCTTCTTTCTTTAAATTGAAACTCAATTTTGTAAGTACTTTTTTTACAAACAATCGAGCTTCTGCAACGCTTTTTTCAAATCCAGTATTCTGGAATTCTTGAATCCAGCCACAAAATGAACGTAAAGTATCAATAGCGACTTTCAAGTTCACTCGAATCGATGGCCATACTTTACTTATATTGTTCACACGCAGAAAAATCTCGTACCACACGTGTATTGCAACAATAAACTCAAAAGTTAACATTTTGTTCAAGACTGTTTCACAGTCACTTAGAGTTTGGGAATCATGAGTTTTACTTTTCAGGTCATCCACACATTCGATAACATCATCAAATTGTAAAAATATTGCTTTTACTGCCCCGATTCTGCTCTTCTATCGTGTTTCAGACAGAGATTTTATGTCAATTTTAATTTAGTTTTTACGAGATCCCAACGCTTGCTTGACTTTGAAAAGAGCACAAAGATTTTATTGGTAGCGCCGAAAATGTTTTGGCTGTTGTAGAAGAGTTAACAGCATCTATTAAAGGCAAATTCCAACTGTGGCATTCGCATGGCGTGAAGAATGCTCTTGGGTTTTGTATTTGCATGGGAGGGAGAAATTACTTGACTCCCTTTGCGAGGCCCCCTCAGGCGCGACGTCGTCGATGCCCAATTCCGCCCGTGGTAGCAGCCAGTATTCAGAAAGGTAAAACGACAGTCCCTATATTATTAACACATATACTCGCTTCCTATCATGCAGACAGCCTCCATCTCAGCTGAAGACGGTGGGGATTCCCAAGCAGGTAACAAAGGCGCCACTAACCCGAATTTAGATGCCTCAAGGAATTAATGTGTGCGAGACCGCAAATTAACAAAGAGGTTTGGGAAAAAGGGTTAAATATGTAAAATTGTAGGTTGTACCAAAAGAAACAAAGCACATCAAACTTACTAAATAAACTAGCCCCTTGGGTTATTGACAAAATATCTATAAGGTGACGAAATTCGCCACGTTGTAGAAGGTAAATATAAAAACAACAATTCTTAAATTGCTAATTAAAATTAAAATTAAATTTTACTACAGATAGCAATAAAATTTGTGAAGTGATACGCTTGCAGGGGTGATTAAAGAAACAGCTAAGATGCTAGAAATAACACAACTAAATACATGCAAATATTATCCAGACGCTTCAAGTTTGTGGGCGTCTTTCTTATGTTATTTTTTAACACGAGCGTGAATAGACAAGTGAATTATAAACTATACGAAGTTCTTTTTAGCAAAAAATATAAACTACCAAGTGAAATGGTGAAAGCTTCAAGGTTCAGATAAAGAGTGGATATAATTTACTCATTCCGATATTAATTGAAATCATTCACAGAATGTGACATTACGCAGATCAATGGGTTTACTTGTGCATCGTTGGTTATGCGGGATTTTTTCATTTCTACCGAGGAAATTAACCTAAAAATAATCAGAAACCTGATCTATATTAGAAATACATAGAAATAAGAAATCTAAAAAGTAACTCATAGTATGCTAGACGGCAAAGGAGTGGCCTTAGTTTTATTGTACTGTGGATGTGTTTGAACAAAGGAATTTCTACTTAAGAACACTCATTATGAACGCAAAGTTGTAACGAAATTTCATCCGTCACTGCACAAAAATAGCGTGATAACATATATTAAGCAATAACGTTCATTCTTAGCTTAGATGATTCGTTATTTTTGTACAAACGTAGTCTCATCAATTAAAAATTAATTTATCATGTATAAGTATGTTAATTATCATTTAAAAGGTTAATGGTTTGGGATGGTATACGTGACCGTAAACATATCGGTTGCTGTGACGTAGCTGTCCAATATGTGCAGTTGCACGTGATCATGGCGTGCATTTTGTCAAAAAGACTATTTTTAAGCATTGTTTATGCAAAGGTAGTGACAGGATAAATTATCATTTATCCTGTCACTACAAGGAATAAATGATCATCCTACTCGTGGTGCATTTACCGACGAATAAATCCCGTTTCCAATTTCCGTACTTATTTGTGAAGTGCACAACGGTTCTAAGTAATTAATTCCGTAAACCCGCTGGCTACAATATGCATTCGTCATCGCAGAAAGTATCTTTCCCTCTAATTATCTATGAAGACGCATTTGTCATTGGATAAATAATTCCCGTACTCTCAGACAAAAGTCTGTGCACTCACGAGGTCAGTGTCACATTGCCATTAATCTATATATTATATTTTTCATACAGCCAGTTAATTTCCACATGTGTCAAATCATTTCTTTCTTAAAACCAACATTAAAACGTCGCGTAGTCATTTTACCAAGTCTACGTATATGTATACATCTATAAAAGCTGTCAAAAATTTATATAAAGTCCAGCACAGTAGTAGTATAATTATTCATAGTGAATAACTGCCGGCAATTCACTATATATTTATTTTTGCAAGTCGTTTATTTTCAAATGTCATTGAACTATGTTAACTTTTATTTAATGTATATAAGAAAATCGTACCTATTAATTAATGAGAAAGCTATTGGACCTACCTTCTTTTATCCTACAGAAGTTATTCGTTGAGCAAGACGTACGTTCTTCTTTCTTTCACAAGGTGTTGGGGTTAATTAAGTTCAAAAGTAATAAAATCACTATCGTATGAATTTATTTTGACAGGTGAGATTGAAAAACGCATTTTAATAGTAAACGACCCTCTGTGTATCTAGGCTAGCTCTAAGGAGAGGAGCGAACAATCACCAATTATGTATCGATACTAATGAACGTGTTAATTTTTGATTTAATTAAGAACACGCACACAGAGGCCTCGTTACAAAGTTTGTATGGAATGTTTTTAAAATTGAATAATTTAATCTTCCAATCCCACAATCCAAATTGTTACAGTGTATTGCTTAAAAATATTCTGTGTCGGTGGGTTGACTTTATTATCCATATATTTATGTATTAAATATGCGAATGAACACGTTTTGCACACATGCTTATGCATAATTTCAGAAAAGCAGGTGCATTTCCTATCATCACGCCTACCGACCTGAATACCTTTCAATGAAACGTGTTAAGTATATACAACAAAATGTATGTTAATGTTTTAAATATTTTTACTTCATTAACAAATAATTTTACTGACATAAGTGTAATGAAGACCATCTTTGTTATTATTGTTGTCTCCTTGACAATAGCTGCAACAGATAGTAAGTATTTTGGTTGCACTCAAATTGCAGGGTATATGTTTACCTGCACCGGGTAATGCTTTTAATCCTTTTATGGGCACACACAAATTGCACGCATTTAATCATTAGCTCATTTGATAACAGACAAAATAAAGTTATATTTTATAATGCAAATATTAACTTAGTAAAATAAATAAAACAATAACTTTTAGCTTTAATTTTGTTCGATAATTTTACTATAAGGATTATTATTTGTATGTATCGGTCAATTGACCAAGCAAACAATTGCAAAAAATATATGTGAAAAATTTCGAAAACCTCTCTGGATATTTGTTTATTAAATTTTATATGGGGAAAAGACTGTAATAGGAGACAGCGGTATTAAGAGACGACACTTATATACTGAAAACTATTAAATGGAGAAGGAGTAAGTAAGGTGGAATGAGTTACTTAGTATGTTGTTAGTGCGTGCATAATATAAACGTAAACAATTAGCTATAATTTTTTTTATAAAACACCATCTGAATGTACAATTACATTTGAGGGGCTCTACAACTTTATCTCTTATTACCTCATTATGTTATAAAACAGTGTTACTTTTTGTTTTAATTACGAGGTGGTGTTTTTAAAGCATACATTTTAAGGTTATGACTTAATAAAAATAAATTCATTCCAACTGGCTTTAAATCCTCTCAGTTATTTTAGTGTCTCTTATTACAAGGCATTTATCGAAATTGCGTGGTAATAAGAGACAGCGATCATGGCAATAAGAGACAGGGATCACGCTAGCAAGAGATCTGCACTTATCGACTAAAAATGTTTCATTTCAGTGTAAAAATGCCCGGAAAAGAAAAAGCGATGCGTTTACAATACTATGGCTATGGAATTGGCAATAGATGCTGTTAAAACTAAAGGTTATTCTTTGGGATCAGCGGCGATTAAATATAATGTACCTAAATCAACGCTAGGAAAGCATTACAAAAAAGCAAAACTTGTTATCGGAGGTGGAAGAAAACCAGAATTATCTGAGAATGGCGAAAACACTCTTGCCTTATTTCTGAAGCAGTGTGGAACTTTAGGATATGGATTTACAAAGCTTGAACCACTTAAATTTGTTACTCAATTTGTAAATGACACCGAAATGAAAACAAGATGGAACGAAAAGGGACCTGGAGATGCATGGTTTAATAATTTCCTTAAGAGACATCCCGAATTGTCTATTAAAAAAGGTGAAATATTGGGGCAACAAAGAGTAAGAGGTGGTGATCCATATACAATAACAGCTTGGTATAATAATTTAAAGACAGTTTTGAAGAAAGAGAAGATAACTTCGGATGATGGTGAACTGATATTTAACTGCGACGAATCAAGCTTTTGTCATGATCCTAAAGATGTTAGTTTTGTTGCACCAAAAGGTCTAAAAAGAGTTTCTAAGAATATTGCTGGATCTGGCAAAAAGAGCACTACGGTCTTGGCCTGTTGTAGTGCTGACGGGAACAAAATGCCACCATTTGTAATTTTTGAAGACATATGTCTGGTCTAACTGGATTCCCGAGGACGATTATCCCGGAACAGCCTACACTGCGCAAAACAAGGGATGGATAGAGGGTGACATATTTTATCAATGGTTTGAACGAGTGTTTTTAAAAAATATACCTCCATTGGAAATAAGAAATAAAAGAGTTATCCTCATATACGATGGAGCCTCGTCCCACTTAACTTACAAGGTTGCAAAACTAGCATTTGATAACAATGTTATTTTGATAATGTTTCCTGCTACAATCGTGAAAATCCGGGAACGCTCCTTCCCAATAGAGAATTTTCCAAGTTTATACGAGTATTATGGGAAACTGCTTTTAAACCAGAGCTTATAATATCTGCTTTTAAATCTACAGGGCTATTTCCTGTTGATCAATCAAAATTTCCTGAAGACGCATATGATCCCTTAAAACTACAGAGGCTTAGAGACGGTCGACCTAATCTTGTTGGTTTAAATCCTCAACAACAGCAACATAGCCAGTCGTCAACATGCTCTTCACAAGTACAAACTTTAGAACCACCAATATATCCATTACAAAATCAGTCATCAATGTCTTCATCCACATCAGAACAGCCATGTCCCGAAGCCGATAAAGAAGACCATTCTTCCCTTGCTGGAAAAGAGACACCAAATATAACTGGACCCGAGAACACATCAAAATTCTAGGATACAACAGTTCATTAGAGAACTTCATTAAAAACAAACTTTGCGAAAATTTGACAAAAAGGAATGATCTCACCAAAAGGATAAAACTAACCGACAACGTTGGCGATATTCTTACGTCAAAAGAGGCTTTACAAAAGTTAAAAGAGAAGGAAGACGCAAAGAAGCGGCTCCGTAAAAGGGACAAGAAAGTAAAACAGATTAATGCCAGAAATGAATTACCTAAAGACTCTAAACCGAAAACAAAGAAAATGCAAAGTAAAAAATTGAACTTTCATCTTCTGAGGACGACGATATGGATATGATTTTGGAAAGCGAAACCGAAAGCGAAGACTTTAATTTCAGATCCGACGACGAAACTATGGACACTCAAAAAATTGATATTAAATTAGGTCACTACTACGGTGTTTACTATGATAACGACTGGTATGTCGGACAGGTTACAAAAGTAGTTGAGCAAGGAAAAACACAACTAAATTTTCTGTACTTCGATAAAACCGAGAAATTTGTGTGGCCAGAAAAAGCAGATGTAGCTACAGTAAAAAATGATTTTATATTTTATGGTCCACTTGATTTTCATGGCGCAAGTCCATTCGTTATAAAAAGGCACGAATTATCCAGCTTAAGAAGGAAATATGAATCACTAAAACAATTTTGAAGCACAAATTGTATTTCTTACTAATCTAAGTATTCTTGAAGAGTTGTTAGGTATAGGTATACGTTTTCTATAATAAAAATATATGTTCCTTTAGCGGGCAATTTTTTGGTTTGAATTTTTGGCTAAATATTTTTAATCGTAACTTTGATGAACCACATTTTTTTTGTTTTCAAAGATATGTGAATATTTTTTTTCATGTTAATTTATAATGTTATAAACTACCTCTTATTACATAGAGAGCGTCTGAAAGTTAGCGTTATGATGAATATACACTTTGTCTCTTATTATCACAAATTGGTAATAAGAGACAAACAAATAAAAAAAAATAAAAATAAATTCCAGAAAAACTTTTTCATATACAAAGCTAAGAAATTTATAGAAGAATATCCATTAGTACATGTATATACTGTCAAAACTTTAGGTGTCTACCTATTGACAGTTCTTGTAAATTACTCGGTCACGTCTCTTATTACAGCAATTGTCTCTTATTAGAGGGGTCTCCCCTATACCTATACACGGGAAAAAAATTAATTGTAAAAATTATGGCAATGGTGCTTCTAAGATTTTGCAGCTAATTTAATTATGTCCCACTTGCAAATACAAATAATTTTGTAACTATCCTAACATATGATAAGTAATGCATATGCACAAGAATTACTGCAAATATTTAGAAATATTGTTGGAGAATTTAGAGATACAATTTACACTAATGTCATTTATTTTGGTATATAAATTATAGGATTTTTTAAAATATTAATAAAGCACAATTTGAACTGACACAAATTTCTGTATGTGACTGCATGTATGCTTTGTAAATTAAATGTTTGGACACGACTCTCGCGGTAGAACAAATGAAGAAACACCTATCTAAATTTCCGATTTAATAACATGAAAATTTCTAAATCGCAATGCGTATATTAATTATAGACACCCATTACTAACCGAATACCTGTGCCTGGTATTTAGTAAAGAAATAAAGCGAAAGAAAGAACATGTTGTATTTGTTACATTAACTATCCTATATTATAATGATACATATATAACACAATCTATTTTGTTGTAGATACCGAAACTTCATCAACAATTATTAGACTAGGCAAAAATACTGAAATAATATACGACGTGACCCACAAGATAATTTCCGCAATAAATTTCCGAGAAGGTTACGTGTTTGCTGCTAATGCAAAATTTCTGATGGTTCTAAATATCATATCGAAAGTGGTCTTAATTGTAGATATCCAAACAAGATATGCCGTCCATCTACATGTCCAAATTAATGTCATCGAGCATGGTTCTCTAATTTACGCTAAACTACTTGTTAAGGTTAACGCTTTATTAACACAATTCCATAATATATCATCATCAACTCTTTCCGCTTTCAATTTTAACCTCTTCGTTGAAAACTTTTATAAGGAAAAATTTGATTTTCAGGTCATATTTAAAACCAATCCTCAAATGGTGTCAGGCTTAACTGAACCATGCGGCACTTGGTTCAAATCGATTCGGCGTCATGTTGTAAATGGAAGTCTTCAACGTAAAAGTGGTATGTGGGGACTTTTCGCAGTACTTTTTGATATTGATATTCGAATTAGCCTTGCCATCATAGAGATTATAAGAGTTAGTATTTTACATTGCGGCAAAATAGAACACAAGATAATTACTGAATTTATTAGACTCATAAGACTCGATATTCGTTCTATACTGGATTTTTCTACTAAATTGTCTGATATCACATGCTTGACTGTCAATTCTAGCGTGGATTATATACTTAGATGTGTTAATGATACAAAATACAAACTTATACGTTTAAATTTACCTTACAACGATACTTCTATTCCGTTAATAGTTAGCGTGTTCGATTCGAAATATATTATACATTTTACATTACAACCGAATTCCAATAAAAGTGAATATATAAAAATCTTATCTTTACAAAAGGTTCTTTTTATTTTCAATGTAAATAACGGTATCGTAATGATTTTGTACGGGCGATCCTTTTTATTAGTAGTTCTGGATTGTACATGTATCATAATGGGTAGTTTGGAACATCACAAGGGAATTAACGGTGCAATTATAGTTTATCCTCAATTAACACAACAAATTCAAGCCCAAAGATTCGCAGAAGCTGCCACAACGGCAAAAACATTAATAAAAAACAACACTTCGTCTACAAAATTCTCATTCACTGGTCTTCGAGAGGTTGTATTATCAGGATCTGTTAAGCAAGTGGCTTCTGTCGTTAGTCCCGAACAAGCTTCTAGTGTACTTAATTGCTACAGACTGTTCTTTAAGCGAACCTCTGGTAGCGATTCAATAGGTTCAGTAGCCGTAGGTGTTTTTCTAAACAAAAACATGATTTCTTCATCTAATTTTACTACAGTAATAAATAACATTGCCAACACCGACCAAAATTGGTCAGCATTGATCGATATAAGTATAACAATTCCTTTGTTGGATGTTGGATTGGACACATTGTTAGAACGTTTGGGCTTACGAGGCCGTGGCATTCTAGGCAAAGGATCAGGGCCTGGAAAGGATTCAATCAATGTTGTAAACATATTACGTCCAGATGGCTTCCTTCTTGGTAGAAAATGATTTGAAAGGAATCGAATACGGAGAAGAGATGACGATAAAGAGTCCACTATAATCTTCTGCCTTTAAATAAAAAATACAGCTTCAAAAACTGGTATTATTTGATAGTTTTCAATTTACCCAATGTTGTAAAAGCTAGAATCATAAATACACAAGATGATTGAAACATGTATTTTAATATTTATAAAGTTTGCATCATTTTTAAATTACTTTAAGTTATATTAGTAATAAATATACTTAATATAAAAAAATAACCTTTTAAATTAAAAATTTTACTGATATTGAACTAACTTTAGTTGCTATGTATTTCCATTACAAAAAAATGCGAAAAAAGTCAAGGTTGCGGGAGAACGAAAGGATGGTTTTATAATAGTTAGAAGAACAAATCATTAATGATCCAGGTTTTCAACCTAGCTTGTTAACGAGAAGTGTTAATGATTGCATTGCATTGGTTGATTGGATGGTAAAATAAAATATATACAAAATAAATTTAATTAAGTCTATAATTATAGACCGGACGTATGAGGCCGAAATTACGACGGACAAAAGAAATAATGTATAACATCACGCAGTTACTGAATAGCACTATTCATATGGTGAACTGCAACATCTGTTTTCGTAGCGAAAACGGTCACCAAAATGTCGATTTTACTGTTAAATTTCTTTCTTCATGGGCGTAGGTAGAAGCGTGAAAAGTGTTTAAAATATATTCTATTTACCTTATATTTCGTAAGATAAATAAACCACGGGGAGTTAGTTTCGTTTTTTCATTGTTTTGACTGTTAATTAGATACTTCGTAATTTTTGTAATAGTTCCTGTTTATTACCGTTTCATTGAATCTACTTCTCCCAATTATCTTGACGTAAGTGTGCACTGGATTTTCGGAGTTTCAATAACATATTGCTGTGGCAACATAACTATTTGAATATGATAATTGTAGTATTGTCATACATTAGGCCTTGCCAAATAAATTATGTTGTGTGCTGTTTCAGCAACATAAATAATTAAGATGATGATAATTTTTATTATCCTGATGTGTATTTTATTTATCTTAACAGCACGTACTTTATAAGTATTCGTGAATTCTTCAGTGTATCTGAATTTCTTCCCTCTCGTCTAATCTCTTGTTTTTATTTAAGATTGGGATAAGGTTATAGCTTATTTTAAAATGAAAAACCAAAAATCATATAAAACATAATTGTCGAATTTATTTAATATTTATTACATAAAAAAAATATAGCATCGCTATACTGTATTCACCATATATATATTTTAAAAGAAACATAATTATAAGAAAAACGTTTGTACCTCGTTCTAGGTTGTAACGTTTCTTTATGATACGAATATATTTTCTTATACTTTATTAAATAGAACTCTAAAAATATTTTCCTGTTTATCAACAAATAAATCCAATTAACTTTTGTATATTGTTTATTTTATGGTCAATGTTTGGAGAAAAGCTTGAATCTGATTACTATCTATAACCATTCGCACGCGTTATAGCTAGCATTTCAGAGTCCGCTACCCAGAAACACTTTCCTTATTTCTAATCTAATCTTAAATCATTAATTCATAATCAAAATTTTATTGTAACTATTAATGATGCCAAATACTGTGCCAGAAAATATACATTTGCACGCTATATCCTCTTAACACTCAACACCATTAATTATTTTATCTCTTTTAAACTTGAAACTAAAGAATGCTTATTACTATCTCAGGAAAATATTTATTATCCCTGTTGCATGACGTTATACTGAATATACGTTCGCACGATATATTTCAATACTCGTATAGCCACATTGATAAGTCTTTGCCTCTAACTTACTTTGAATCATTGAAAAACTTTTCAAATTCGGTCATTTGCATCTCCATTATTTTTACAAAATTACACAAAATAATTAAACAAAGAAAATAAAAATAAATGAAACTTGAATAAAAATAAAATTAAGACGCTAATACAAAAGAAATCAATATGAATCGTGGTGTATCTAACCCTACGATTTATATAACCAGCTAAACTGTGTATAAATGAATTGAAAATCAATGAATGCACAATCAATGAATTAATGTCAATGAATGAATCTTGTCGATTCTTATTTTTAATTTATATTCCCGGGAAAGACACGTGACCGTTCTCAACGCCATCTTCAGAAACTACCATTTAAGTTGTCACCCTGCATCTTCAGTGCTCCTGGCTTTCAAGTTGCCGTAGTGATTTGAACACCCACACACACGCACTTGTTATCTTTTTGACAGTTCCTCACCGCAAAAGGTCAACACCCCAAGAATTGTCTGTTTACAACTTAAAAACTTCCTATAAATTGTACAGCGTTTTTCCAACGTAGGTATACTTGTATTAATATAACTCTTCTTTATATTTGTCTATGAATTTATTACCTTCTTTACTATTTTTCACATATTTCCTCTTTCCATTGGCTAGTACAATTCTTATTTTTGTTCTTTTTCCAGCTCTCGGCAATATTGGAAAAACATTGCAAACAACAGGTATCCTTTTAATAAGATTACTTGCACCACCATGGTCCACTTGGTTTGCCCCTTCGTCGCCTCCTTCTATCCAAGACTTCTCCAACGGTGATATGTCTATCTGTAATAAACTACAAACCAAGTTTACATTATATTTTCTTTTTATTTTGTAGGTTATCGAAAACCGTACAAGAACCTCTCTACTGTTTATGAAACATGATATTACTTATACAAATTCCTGAATGTATTCTATTATTACCAGCTGTCGTTTATAAAAAAAACACTACTGCTGATGTCTCAGAATATTTTTATTTATATCCTTTTTTATTTACTTATCTAGTCATAAGTTAAGGTAAATATTTATTCTTTTTGTATGATTTATTTCATAAATTTTTATTATCTTATGCACGTTCTCAAGTTTACATAATTATTCAATTATCTTTCTCTCGTGCATATCGAATTCTATTTTCTTCATACATTTTTACTGCATTAAGATGACTAGTTCGTATTACACTATCATCCATAAGCATAACCCTCTCTCGGTTATTTGCTTTCATTTCTTTTTTATTTTTAAACAACGGTCCATTATTTAAAATGTTCAGTGCAATTCTCACACATTTTATAAAGTCAGGTTGTTTTTCATTATACACAAACCATACATCTTGTTTCTCTTTTCTATAAAAGAAATATATATACATCTTAAATTCTATCTCGTCTTTCATTTTAGTACTTATTTAAATTGTAAATATAAATTCAATTTTTATGTCTACATAAAAGTGTATGCAACCCAATATACTCATGTTAAATTTTTTTAAATACAATAAACTTATTATTATTGTTTCTTTTATATTTTATACACTTGAAGTAAGTCTTAATACTATTACTATTATCTTATTAATATGCAAGATACCACGGCAATATGCATACATTTTTGGAGTTTCAATAACATACGCATACATTTTTAGTTATCATTTATTTAGATCTAGAACATTGTTTATGTTACTTTTTCAGATATGATATGGAAGGACGTCGAGAATGGCATCTTGAAACAATGGCGAATTGGATTGTATGTCCTCCATTGTCAGTGATTCCGAAATTTATTGCAAAGACTGTAAAATATAGTTACAGAATGCCAAAAAATCTCACATACAAAGTCACTTAACTTCGTAAAACATATACAAAAAATGGACCCCATGGAAGCTAACAATTTTAAGAAGAACTCTGTGAAACAGTAATAGCGGCTAATTTCCCATTAAATAAACTTGAGAATCACGCTTTGAAAACATTTCTTCAAAAATATACTGGTCGAAATATTCCTGATGAATCCACCTTACGTAAATATCATGTTTCTAAGTACTTCACGAAAGCAGTAGAATGCATTAGAAGACATATTTAAAATTAGTACCTATGGATAGGTGCCGACGAAATTGTCGATATATTAGAACGCTGTTTAGTAAATGTTGTAGCTGGTGTACTACATCCAACTATTCCATATAATGCATATGTAATAGCATCTAAAGTTATAAAATCAGTTGATGCGGAAACAGTTGCTAAAACCATTGACAAGAATTTGCACAAAATGCTTCATTCGGACGACAGGTCCAAGGAAAAAATACTTTTATTTGTTAGTGACAGTGCCGCATATATGTTAAAAGCAGGCAGACTATTAAAGGAAACATATCCTTACATGCTGCATATTACTTGTGTAGCACATGCTCTCCACAGAATTTATGAATATATCAGAGACATTTTCCGGAAGTTGATAGACTTGTATCCGCTTTTAAAAAAGTTTTCAGAAAAGCATCATGGAGAGTAGCTCTTTACAGGGAAAAACTTCCATCTTTGTCATTGCCTCCCTCGCCTGTAGTAACTAGATGGGGAACATGGTTAGAAACTACTAGTCTTTATGCAGAGAATTTCGATAGTTTACAAAATCGTTACTTGTTTAAATGACGATGCTCGAAGTATTGATGAGTGCAAGGAACTAACACAAATTCCAAATTTAAAAAATCATTTGTTATTCCTTCAGGAACACTTTGGAAATTTACCTAAACTAATCACATATTTTGAAAATCGAAATCTCAAATTAAAAGATGGATTAACCACATTAGATGTAACTATTAATAATTTCAAAACTATTCCAAGTGACCTTCGGCAATTGTGTATGGGGACAATGACACAAAATCTGACTCCTAAATACGCTGAAATAAAAGAATATTTCCAGTACGTACCTATAACCAGTTGCGATGTAGAAAGGACGTTTTCTGTCTAAAAGGATGTACTTCATTCAAAGAGAACAAATCTTACAGAAGAGAACCTTGAGAAAGTATTGCTAGTAAATATTAATACTCCTTTACTCGACTTGAACTACAAAATGAACAAATAATAACGTATTTTGTATTTTATTGATCACCACCTGTCATCTAATTATATAAATAAAATTAAAAACACTTTAAAAATACAAAACTTCAATAGTGCGCCCATGGGCGATGAGTCATCGGCCGCTCGTGTCCGGTGTTGATCTATAATAATAAATTAAGATTTACGAGTGAAGTCGAAAAACTAAATCGATTAATTTCTTAGACATGACACGAATCTATAAAAAGAACCGGATTCTAACAAAATGGTATATGAAAACAAATTCATCAGGTAGACGTATAAATTATAAATCAATTCAATCACTATCACACAAAAAAAAGTTTAGTTGAAACTTTAACAAAAATTAACCCACTTATTTTCTAGCTCACAATTCTGTCCATGCTAAAAAATAATAATTTCTCGGCTAATTTCATACAAAAAATATAAAACAGGCTTTGAATAAATATTACAATAAGGGAAAGTTGCAAGAGAAAAATAAAACCATACATTTTCAAAATAGCTCACCAAACGAACAATAACTTAAAATATCTATACACCACACTTCGTAATCCTATACTATTGCTTAGACAATCTCATAAAGTACACAGCATTCCTTGTAAATCACGTAATAAAATGTACATAGGACAGATTAAACAATTATTGAATGAGTGATTGAAAAAGCACAAATATGCTAATTCCACAGCTATCAAAAACACCAAAACAAATTTATTCACGTTTTCGAATTCAGAAACATAAAATTTTAATAACAAAAACGAATAAAAAGGCAAGAAATATACTTGAAATGATACAAATTACAAAATACAATAATGCGAATTCGAAATTGATAGTCTCTCAAAATTTATAATCAGTTTATGTAATAAATCTAAACTGAAGTATTTAAAAAAACGGTATGCAAAAATAACCGCAAATAAAAATACATTCAAAACAACACCATCGTTGATATAATATTGACCACTTATAGACCTAAACTAGATAAATGGAATATAAAATACTTGAATGGGTAACGTACATTAACGGATAATTACTATCACAAGTATAGGGGAGGGTGGGGCAAAGTGGAATGAGGGGCAAAGTGGAATTTGTGATATGACAACACTGCATCTCGCCGCCTTTGAACAAAACATATGCTCTACTTCCGGCTCATTGCGTTACAGAAAGCGCCGAGCGTTGGATGCACGTGTGTTCCTGATACGTGTGAATATACACGGTGAGTCATCTCCGCGGGTAAGGTTGATTATACCTTTATGAGTAAAGATTTTTCGAATCAGTTTTTTTTTTCATGTGATAGCTGCTCATTAGTAGCGCATTTTAAGAATATTTTGTATTATACAGAGTGTTCCATAACTTGGTGGCTAACCATAGTTATAGTTTTTTAAATGGAACAGCCTATATATTATTGCATTTTTGTATTTCCCGTATAGTTTTTAGTCAAAAAGTTATAAGATAGTATAGGTCTAAAATATAAAGTTTTTGACTAATTCCCATTTTTCTGAAAAATTCAATGTTTGTATAAAATTATATTTCTCGAAAACGACGTATTAGATGGACAAAAATTTTTGCATTATTGTTTACAATAAGAGATCCTAATAGAAGTATGTTTTATTTTTTTGCAGTTACTAACTGCATGTGCAGAAAACTGGATTAAAATTACATGACACGTTTTTGTATACAAGTAAATTTTTTTCAAATGGAACACCCTTTTTGAATTTCTTATTAAATTTCATATCAAAAACATGTGAAACGTTAATACTTTAAAAGTGACTATTACAGAGTTATTGTCGTTTTATGATATGCTTTTGTTAGTTTTTTTGCAAAACACTAAATTTTTAAATGGAACACCCTATATATTATTTTATTTTTGAATTGCCTATTTAATTTTACATCAAAAACATGTAAGACGTTAATATGTACTTTAAAAGTGACTATTACTGAGCTATTGTCGCTTTTTGATATAATTTTGTAAGTACTATACTATATTAATTAAAACCACAAAACTGACAAAAAAACTATAACTATGGTTAGCCACCAAGTTATGGAACACTCTGTATAACACAAAATATTTTTAAAATGTGCTCCTAATGAGCAGCTATCGAAAGAAAAAAACATTTCGAAATATCTTTACTCCTAAAGGTATAATCGGCCTTACCCGCGGAGATGACTCACCCTGTATAAAACTGACTCACATTCGTTAAATTTTGCACGTTGCAAATTTGTTATAATAGTGGATTGTGTCGAGAAAACAGAAACTGCTATATACTCTCTTCATGGTAAGACATATATACAACTACACTAGATCATATAGATGCATCTTGCCATTAGCTTTTGAAAAATTACACACTTTATAGAAAAATACCAAATGGGGCAAACTGGCATGTCGCTGCAGCAAAGATGTTCCAGATGCAATTTCATTCTGTTCAACGAAAGTAATAGTGGAAGTAATTCCTAACTGCTATCTGACAGTGGAAGTGGGGGTAACTCCATTGGTTCCAAGTATCAGTGAGAAAGTTCCATCAAGCAGTAACCAAATGAGCAGTTCGCGTGACATCATACCTGTGCCTCAGGTGAGGCAGACTAATGAACGTAAACCATCGCGTAAGAGAGTTAAAACTGCAGTTCTGAAAGAAAAAATAATATAGCGCCACAAAAATTAGTTGAAACTGTAAAAAGAACAGTTTTTGAAAACAAAAATGAAGAGCCTCAAGTTACAGAGGACAATCAACACAAAAAGTTAAAGCATATGAAAACGAATGATGATGATACCATATGTTTTTTGTGCGGAGGTAAATTCTTAAAATCTAGTTCTGGAGAAATGTGGACATCTTGTAATTTGTGCAAAGGATGGGCTCATGAAGAATGTACTATCTATGAAAGTATATCTTATAAAGCCTACGTATGCGACCTTTGTGATTAAATACTTTATTAATATTTTTTATCGAGTTTTTCTTTCAAATTCAGCTCCCCCCCCCCCCCCCACAGATGGGACAAAGTGGCACAAATTACAATTTTTATATTTAATCCAAAACACAGAAATCCTTACACTGGAGATTTCAAACTACTGTCATTTTTCGACAACATACCTATCATTCTACAGCTAACATTGTTTTACTTTAGTTTCAAATAATAAGTTTATATTCTCAAAAATTAAAAATTCCATTCCGCTTTGCCCCACCCTCCCCTACAAACATACATTTATACGTAAACGTATATGCATACTTGTGATAGTAATTATCCGTTAATGTATGTTACACATTCAAGTATTTTATATTCCATTTGCGATATGGTGGTACCACCTATTGGCCTTAATATGCGCAGATACACATTTAGCATACAGGTTTTGTCTTTAGCACAGTGTGCAAGATGAAACTGTCGTTTTCGGTGTCGCGCTTGGATGGCAGATGTTGCTGAGATATTCTCACGGGCATTTTGCGGTTCAGCCGACATAAGATGCGATTTTAGTTGTGGATCATTGCCAACAGCACCACGTACATATGTGCACATACGTTTACGTATAAATGTATACCGGGGTCGACATATTTTAATTTCTGATACGAAAGTAGAAAGAGGAAAAGAGCGCGACGAAATAAATTAAAGATAAACATAAGCGAGGCTGCCACACTCGACAAACGTTTGCTATGAAATGTAAGGCGTGGGGGTCCCCCGCAACTGCGTTGCTCTCCCACCACTGTTAGCAAGCAGGCATCGCTGCATATCATAAGGTCATCTTCTGCATATGATAGAAGTGCAAACATAAATTAAAATTTGACGACTATGGTATATGTCTACTTGTGATAGTACTAAACTATATATGTAGTTATTTGTAGGGTTCGGAAGTCAGGGGAACTTGATGTCAGGGGAACTTGATAAGGTCAGTGAGTGACGTATGTAGTAATAAATTTAAGATAACTAGATATAATAAAAAAAACATTTTATTATAAATAAAAATATTTTAGCGAGGCTCTGAACCCAGAAATAATACCATACGTTATATTAGGATAGGTCCCTGTTTTAATAAAAAATATATAGAGGTTAATGACATTAGTTATTAATCTTGACATATCATTCATTTTAAAATTAAATAATACGTTATTAGAATTGTTTAATTTATGGATATTACAGTGATTTAAATGCAGTTACTTTTATTCAGTTAGATACAAGAAATCACAAGGCTTTGAGAATATGATAATCGGGTGTTTATAAGATATGTGAGTAGAATTTGTCATAAATATAATTATAAATAAGATTATTTTCATATTATATCCAAATAGAGAGATATATCAAGTATGCCTTGGAAAAATAGAAACAATAGAGAGTAGAAAGATGCTAAAAAATAATATAATGAAGCTGAATTTGGAGATTAAAGAAATTATATTTTATCTTGAATAAATAAACAAATATAAGTACCTTAGTGAATAATAAACCAGAAGTATCAGTGCCATATTCTGAAAGTTAAATAAAGGTATCCCTCATCGTGGGGAGTATACATGCAGTTCCATTTGTGAAATCTTCATCGATCTCATCGTACTTCTTAAGATTTGGATGGAAAACTTGTCTTCTTGTGCCAATTAAAGGATAAACATTATTCAGGAGCCACATCTATAAATATCCATTGGAATTTAGAACTAATTTCCTGAACAAAGCTGTAAGGTAGTAAAAAATATACTTTCATTCAGAAAAGTACGTACAAAGAAATATCCTCTCCCAATGAATATTTAAAATTTAATTGAGTTGAATGTTGACCGTTATAATGGGTTTATATAGGCATGTTGGTTTCAAAATATTAATATTAATAATTTAGGGATATAGTTATCTAGAGTTAAATTTCTTAAGGCGTTAAACCGTATTACTTATTGATCTTAAGTAATTTAAGTTAATATGACTATCGTTAGAGCGTCCGTTCATAAAACGACCATAGAGCGTCCACTACCTAACCAATACCATAGCGAGAACACTAATAGTGCATTATATGGATATACTTTGAACATCTCGGCGTATATTTGTTTCTGCATTGTAGTAACGTAAGCCTCCATCCACACAACTATTAATAGAGCGTCCTTTCATTCTACAATTGTTAGAGCGTCCGAAAAAATATATACGATAACCATTCTCTCGATCTTAGCACGTCCTTTTACTTTCTTATACGTAGTATAAGGAAGTATTGTGATGATGAAAATTTTCGACCTCGAGATTTTTGCAGATGTCCACGTTTTGAGGTCCCCTGATACCAAAAAAGTGGTTTTTAAAAAAATGTCTGTGTGTGTGTGTGTCTGTGTGTCTGTCTGTGACCACGATAGCGGTCAAACCGCTGGAGATATCAATTCCAAATTTTGTATTTACGTGTATAATCTGCCTCTTGAGAAATAATTAGATTTTGAGCAAAATCGGCAGACCGGAAGTAGTAGTTTACTTCAGTGAAAAAATCGAAATTTGCAAATATTTCGTCAATTACAAAGTTTAAACAAATTTATAAAGAATTCATATGTACTTAGAATTAAGTTTGAAACAAATTGTCTTAAAAAAGTTATTCGAAATTCCAACCGGAAGTAGGTCTTTTACTCTTATCGAAAATCAGTTTTTTGCGAATATCTCGCAAGTCATGCTTTTAAGACAAATACGTTACGAGTATAAAAGTATTTAAAACATCATTTTCAATATCTTTTATATAAAAAAAATTTCAAAATTCAGACCGGAAGTACCACTTTTACTCTTATCGAATAGCGATTTTTTGCAAATATGTCGTAAGTTATGCATTCTATATATATTTATCAAGAGTACAAAAATATTTAGAGTTAGATATGGAATAATTTTTGTATAAATGAAATTTCAAAATTCGGACCAGAAGTAACACTTTCATACGTATAAGAAAGTCGTGTGGTGGCCACACCTCATTTTTGTATATTGAGTTTCATGTAATAGATAATAGAGCGTCCGGTAATGTTGCCAGACATCACCCGCTATTAAACTAACGTGCATATACGTGTTTGTTTACTTTGTGTATAAACAGATGTGTTACAAGAAACTCATTTTCCATAAAAATTGGTTGATCGTTTATTAGCTTTAAAATATAAATAGAAAAAGAAAGAACTTGAAATTTAAAATTGCTGCATTTCTCATGCGTTTTTGGATTGAATTTGTTAACTATATACAAGGGGTGACACAAAATGGAAAATTTAATAAAGTAGATGATTTTTAAATGTAAAAGAAAATAATATGACTTCAGCTAACTTTTTTAATTAAACCTGTAAGCGAGTCAAGAAACTGTATCTCCAACAGCTTTCGGACTATAACTGAAGATTCAAAAACATCAAATATCAAAAATATTGTCGCATTTTCTTTTATTATTGTAAACATTAACACTGAATATGGATGTTCTACATATTTTAAAGAATAACTAACTGATACTATTGCATTTTCTGTCTCTCAAAACAAAACGCAAACATAGTACGTGTAGAAGCAGGTACATTTTTATTTTCAAGTCTACGTTTTTCCATGTTGTCTATGGAAATAAATAAATTAATTTTCTTTTCTTTATGTTATTGAATTTTTCTTATTGATACATTCTGAACTGTATACGATATTTTGATTCCTTATTTAGTTCTTGATTTGATAGCTTATATAAAGATATAATTAAGAATACTAAGAATATATAGAGTGTTTCGGAATTGCACGGCACTATTGTGGGTACTTGTTCTCCAGCATAAACTAAACAAAAAAGTTCATATAAACATTTGTCTCAAATTAATTTATTACTAAGATATTGGAGCATAAAGATATTTATTTAACAATAGAACATCCAAAAGAACTGTTTAAAGTGGCCACTGTTTTGTTGAATGCAGCATTCAGCACGACAAATTCATTCTTCTTTGGCACAATGCGATTACTAAACTACCGATCTAACGGCGTTAGATCGGGAGATCGGGATTCATCAGAGTTTAGTAATCGCATCGTGGAAGCCGCAGCAACTAACAAGAATCGTCCTGATGCTATACAATGTGCTAAAGAAGCATGAATTTGTCGTGCTGAGTGCTGCATTCAACAAAACGTTGGCCCCTTTAAACATTACTTTTGGATGTTGTATTGTTAAATAAATATCTTTATGCTCCAATATCTTAGTTATAAATTAATTTGAAACATATGTTTATATGGACTTTTTTTGTTTATTTTATGCTGGAGAACAAGTACCTACAATAGTGCTGTGCAATTCCGAAATACCCTGTATATACTAAAAATTACAATTACAACATTATTCTTATTGGAAGAAATAGCAATATGACAATAGTTGCCATGGCAGCTCTTATTTTTTTCCCACCACTCGTCTAGATTAAGTTACTCATACAAGGAATAAGTGCTTCTTTTACTATTTTTTAGCTAATAAAGTGAATATAACAAATCTGTATTAAATGTTATTTTTGTGAATATGTTTTTTATGTAAGCAGTCAAAAAAGTTATACTATCATACAGGTAAATAAATGAGGCAACAAATATAAAATACATTTTACTGTTATCACTAAAAATATGCCAATGACATTATTTAAGCGCATGAAGTGCACCAGGCCAAGTTATCGCACCAAAATACATTACATGGCAGCTCTTATTTTTTCCCACCACTCGTCTAGATTAAGTAACACATACAAGGAATAAGTGCTTCTTTTACTATTTTTTAGCTAATAAAGTGAATATAACAAATCTGTATTTGATGTTATTTTTGTGAATATGTTTTTTATGTAAGCAGTCAAAAAAGTTATACTATCATACAGGTAAATAAATGAGGCAACAAATATAAAATACAGCTTACTGTTATCACTAAAAATATGCCAATGACATTTTTTAAGCGCATGAAGTGCACCAGGCCAAGTTATCGCAACAAAATACATTAAATACTATTTGAGGTACATGACTGATTTCTTTCACATAAGTTAAGATTACTATTAAAAATTAGTATTCCAAATTTCATTTATCAAGGTGCAGTTGTTCCCAAAATACGGGCATCCAAGCATCACTATTTTGAGCACTCACTGACTAACTGACTCAATGATTATAAGTCTCATTTCTTTCCACTAAGTAAGATCTTAGAAATGCCGTCCATAGTGTGGAAGGTGCTGACGAGAAAAATCAAAAATTAGTAAAAATCTAATTAGTATCATAATTGTTTTTTTCTATTTCGATGCTATAAAGTTCACTCTGCGACACCCGTTTTGGTTGCATAAAGTATTACTTTATCGCACGATAATTTAATTTTTTTTTGAGGATGGTAGCAAAAAAAATGGAACCAAATCATATTTAAATGTCAAATATAAGCTTTTAATGTAACAAACATGTGCAACAGAAGTTGTACAAAGAATAAAAAACACACATGCTAACATTTAATTGACTAATTAATAATATAAATTGTTAAGCAGAGTTGAATGATGCTACTAATGAAATTTACTTCCCATGAACAGTACAATCCGGTACAACCATTATAAAAGTTTACCAAACACTACTAGAAGATTCGTGTGCAGTAATGGATATTCCAGGCAGATTTTAGACACACGCTACGTTTTGTCTGAATTCCTGTTGCTTCACATTGACTGACACGTACGGTAATTTTCGCTATATTAGTTTCTTCACACTAACTTAAAAGTGCTGGTATTTTTTTTTGATAAATATGATGAAACATTGTTGTCAAAAGATTTTGTAAATTGTCGTCAGCTATTTTGCGAATCTCTGAGGGCATGCAATTATTTATTTCGTCTTTTTTGTTGATAAATTGAAAGAATTTATTGCATAAATCAGTCTAAATTTTAAACAAAATTACATATAACACGGCCGATATTCAAATATTTAAAATGTTCTACTTAAAAATCAGAATAACCAACTTCAAAGAAACAAAATTTCTAAAATGTTCGATTAAAACTTGTCTCTCATTTTAAGCTTTTTTGAAGTTTTAATAACCGAAATAGAAAAATAGTATAAATTACACGTTTTATAAGACATTTTGCGCAATTGTTCTTTAGAAAACTCGCCGAGCGACTCGTTTTCTAAACTTGAACGCGTACGCGAAAATCATGTCTTATGAAACTTGTATTTTTATTTTAATATACTATTATCCTTATTGTACCTACTACGCGGCAATGATGCGGCACGCAGCCTAAGGAATAGAGGCGGTGCGCGGGCAAAGCTTTCATTAAAGATGTTAACTTTATCGAACATTGAAAACTTGCCAAATTTGATCTGGAGGTTTATCAGTTAACACAGAATTTTCTGTGGTTATCAGGACAATGCAAGGCAAGGCAGATTGCAGGCAAGCAACTTGGTGCAGTTTCTATATTTCATATACTTTTTAATGATAATATAACACACATGCCTGCGCGAACTCGACCTGTTTTTTTTTAGATGTATGTTGGTTGGATCACATTTACAGGAATCCAGAGCCACTTCAAAAAATGCAAATTTAGAGTTGGATATTTTACTTTCAAAACATAGTAATAATCAGGATATCACTATTTCTATGTCCAATTTCGAATTATATTATTTATTTTAGTCCAGTTCTGCAACGAACCACTGACTACCGATCCTTGCTTATAGCTGTGTAGGTTATATAGATTTAAACAGTAGGTCTATTTGTTTTTATCTTTATATATTTTATTGTAAAAAGCAATTTTTTAAAGGACTATCATTAAATAATTCATTATTAATTACATCCAACTTATATTTTAACACTTTTAGTTTTAACCTTTATTTGGAGGACTCTCTTATTTTTTTGGTTAAATTTTCTCTTATGTTTTATAAAAAAAAAGACACGTACAACCTCTTTCTTTTGGATTGTTGCAGCTTTTCGTATAATGGAGATCTTTCTGCTAGGTTATAATTTTGAAAGGAAATTTCAATATCATTATTTTTGTCATTATTAATATTTTCATTATATTCACATATTTATATCATTATATATAATATAATACATCACGGTTGTACATTTACACTTATATTTTGCAGCATCATAAGAACCATACAAAATTATTACAATTATAAACTATTACCAATACGTCAGAATCATGAAAAATTAACTACGTAAATTTGCTTTCAATTACTTAAACATTGCAATACTTGACAATTTGGAACAATACTTCTAAAGTATATCTGCAGATCTCAAAATATCAGAAGTCACTCTTTCATGATACAAAAATATTGAATATATATTATATATTTTGAAATCTGCAGAAAAATTACGTACATGTAACTATAAATGTTGGTCATTATCATTAATATATAAATTAACGGAATTTTTATGCTCTAATGAACCAAAGTTTGTTGGGTCTTTTCAAATGTCAAGGCCTTCACTGTGTATTTTATAATATGCCTAATGTATTTCTATATCATTATTATATACGTTACGTTATCAAATATTTAGATACCTAACAGTAATTACATTCACATTATTGCTATTGCAATCTATATAAAGAAGGGAATTATTACATTATTCTGTTTATTATTAATACAGTGTGTAGTTTCGTTTTATTTATTATGATGTTCTGTATTAAGAAAATTCTTCTCAAAAACAGACGCGCTAATTGTTTATGTTGCTTGTTAAAGCCGGCGATAGATTTCACATTGAGTATACCTATTAATGTTGCCTGTCCTCATACATCTGATGTGAGAAAAACTACGTTTTCAAGATCCGTAACGAAACAATGTGCAAGTGTCTGTTTGCTTTTCATAGTGACGATATTTTTCTCCTATCTTTTTTTTATAATTATAAAAGGCACCATGACCAGGCGTGATGTTTATGTTGCTTTCAATGATATTAGTGTATACGTTCTCGCATTTCTTGAGGCAATTTGCAGTAATTATGACATTTCTAAACTTATATTTGACTTGAATGGACTAGCATTAATTATACAAAAGAGAAAGTATTTTTTTGTTAATTCGTTTATAAGCGAAGAGTATATGTCGAACGTGGTAATTTTCACATTTCTAGCCATTTTCTTTTCCATGTGCAGCAGCATAATTTTTTCAATCACGCAAATAGTTATGGATTTTACGTATTTTAATATAGCAAGACAATTGTCTCTGGTAATTTGCTTTATAATGTCTTTATGCGTAGTAATTCAGAAGGTTTTACTGAATTTCTTGTTTGGAAGACTACTTGATAAATATTATGAACAAATACAGTTTTATTTGTCTAATAAGAACTTGCTTGATCACGTATATTTTGATGGAACGACTTTGGAATATAAATTGAGAATCTTGGGAAGGCTTCATGGAGCGATATTAACAAACTTTCGTGTCGAAAATGACTTTAATTTCAGCTACTATATAATTTCCTGGGTAATTGGTATGTTCATGTTTATTATCAATCTTTTGGCTATAATTACGAGCATAATGGAAGGAGAATTCTTTCTGGATAACAAAACACTATATTTAACGATACGTTTAGCATTTTTGCTAATATTTACATATTATCATTTGAATACCTTAGAGTGTCTTGCAACAAGTGTAAGTAACACATTAAAGAATTTCATAATAACAATTAGAGATTGATGAATGTCATGAATATATATGTATATATACGGGGTCCGGCAATGAAGCGGGGACGGAAGGTTACATGCTTATTTGAAAGTTAGTCAAATATTTAGTCATCGTATATTCTTGCGCGCCATCAAGCGCACGTTTTAAATATATTTTGGTTTATACAGGGTGTTCCAGATGGAAATGCCAGACTAAAGTTGCTTTTTTTTAAATGGAACAACCTGTATATTAATAGATAGAATGATCCGCGCTTGAAAGCTGGTTACATTGATATAATGCTGTATGGGTCTAAAGTTGATAGTTTCTGTGTTAATAATTATTTTACTTGATAAATTAATACATTTCAGTAGGCTATTCTGCATAAGGAAAAACAAAAGATCCGAAACCATCAGAATAGAATATTTTTTACTAGTATTGAGTTTCGTTGCTACGTGAAATAAATTCTGTAACTATTCGCGTTATACAGAGTGTTCACAATTTCGCAAAATCGAAGAAATCTCGTAATTTTTAAATGGAACAGCCTGTATATTATTTCATTTTTGAATTTCTTATTAAATTTCACATCAAAAACATGTAAGACATTAATATTTTAAAAGTGACTATTACTGAGCTATTGTCTCTTTTTGATATAATTTTGTCAGCACTATACTATATTAATTAAAACTACAAAACTGACAAAATTATATCAAAAAGAGACAATAGCTCAGTAATAGTCACTTTTAAAGTATTAATGTCTTACATGTTTTTGATATGAAATTTAATGAGAAATTCAAAAATGAAATAGTATACAGGCTGTTCCATTTGAAAAAAATGACTTTTTTGCAAAAACTAACAAAAGCATATCAAAAAACGACAGTAGTTCAGTAATAGTTACATTTAAAGTATTAACGTCTTACATGTTTCTGACATGAAATTTAATAAACAATTCAAAAATGAACTGATATATAGGCTGTTCCATTTAAAAATTACGAGATTTCTTCGATTTTGCGAAGTTGTGAACACTCAGTATAACGCGAACAGTTACAGAATTTATTTCACGTAGCAACGAAACTCAATACTAGTAAAAAATATTGTATTCTTTTGGTTTCGGATCTTTTGTTTTTCCTTATGCAGAATAGCCTACTGAAATGTATTAATTTATCAAGTAAAATAATTATTAACACAGAAACTATCAACTTTAGACCCATACAGCATTATATCGATGTAACCATTTTATATTTAATATACAGGCTGTTCCATTTTAAAAAGAGCAACTTTAGGCTGGCATTTCCATCTGGAACATCCTGTATAAACCAAAATATTTTTAAAACGTGCGCTTGATGGCGCGCTAGAATATCCGATCACTAAATATTTCAGTAACTTTCAAATAAGCATGTAATCTGTCGTCCCCGCTTCGTTGCCGGACCCTGTATATACAGGGTTGCTCATTAGTGTGTCAAAGTCCAATATAGGCGTTATTAAATAGTACTGAAGAAATTTATTTTATAAAAAGAGGCACAGTAACAAAAAACATACATTTTGAAAATAATTTGAATTATACAGGGTGATGCGTTAAAATGACACACATTCGAAATTTTTTTTTAAATAAAACAACCTGTATATCTTTCGTTTTTCCTTATCTACTTTAATTTGTGTTTTCATCGATATCTGGGGTTTTGGTATTGGATGACGCATTGTTGACTTATTAACGAAAATTATAAAAAAAAATGGTCGCGACAATGTTTACCATAATAATTCTATGCGGTAGTAAGACGATTATCTAAGACAAAATTATTTAGTAAGTATTCAGCCAAGGGATGTGTTGACGCTACAAATAATCAAACATTCATTTATTATACAGGGTGTTACGATGCAATCAATTTGGCTATCGTCAAAGAGCGTTTACTGATATTTTTCAAATGGACACCCCGTATATTATTTAATTTTTGGAATGATGCGTTAATTGCGCTTAATTTTTGTTAATAATATCCTATACCCAAACCCAATAATTTCGGAGTTATTTTTAATTTTTCATTACAAACAGCTAAATTATTTGTTTTCGGTTCGATTTAGTGTACTGGGTAAACGATTTGACAAACAAAGACAAATAAATGTCAACAAACGTCAAAATTTAAAATCTTATTGTTGCTGTTAATTAGGTGAAATATTAGTGATTTCTTAAGAGGGATCTCTACTGGACGGGCCAGTCCATTTGACAATGTACAAAAATCATGAACAATATCAAATTTTAAGCAATGCTATAAATAATTGCACTAATTTGTAGAGAAAACTCAAATTTACGTACGCTTAGTAGTAAAATTTTGAATTTCTTTTTATTTATTTCAAAATAAATTCGACAAGATATCTAATATTGACCTATTTCTGCTGCTAATTATGACAATTTCTAATATATTTTTAGAAAAAATATTACTAGGTATACATAGATGTTCGAATTCTCTTTCATTTGGTATAAAAAAAATTAAAAATTGATTAACATTTACGTTTAATTTTATGGGGAAATCACAACTGTCTACAGTGGCCTCAGCGGCTGGGAGAAGAGATCCGTCTTAAGTTTCTGCGTTTAATATTGTCATTGTGTTATTTATTGATTGGATTAGTGGGTAGGTACATACTTTTCCTGTATATTTGTTGTTTGCCACTATTTTCATTTTTGATTAACTCTCCAATTGGCACGCAGGTTGACAATGTTTTCCTCGTGGCGATGTTGTTGGTTGTCCTCAAAACCGAGGATCTTCCAACTGAAGCTACAAATGGCGGTCTGTCGCCTGGTGGTCTACCGTTTATGCTTACATCTCCAAGGTTATCCCACCTTATTCCTTGGCTACACCGTACTGATGACGACCAATAAGTCAGAAACACGTGTCTACGGTTGCTCTACAGCGGAATTACCCACTATTTTCAATGACTAATTTATTAATCCGCACTATTTTCATTTTTGATTAACTCTGCAGGGTCGGTTGGCACGTAGGTTGACAATGTCTTCCTCGCGGCGATGTTGGTTGTTGTCCTCAAAACCGAGGATCTTCCAACTGAAGCTACAAATGGCGGTCTGTCGCCTGATGGTCTACCGTTTATGCTTACATCTCCAAGGTTATCCCACCTTATTCCTAGGCTACACAGTACTGATGACGACCAAGAAGTCAGAAACACGTGTCTACGGTTGCTCTACAGCGTAATTACCCACTATTTTCAATGACTAATATATAGTTTTATATCCGGGTGTCTGTTTAAGCTCGGCCACTGGCCATATTTCGGCAACCGTTTATGGTACAACCTCGCGGAAAAAATCGTGAAAGTAAAATGGATGACGGGAATTACAACAAAAATATTTTTAAGTTTCCAAAATGATGCAAGAATTAAAAAATCGGTGAGAAGATGGAAATAAATACATTTATCGACGACTATGATGAAAATTCAAGTGAAAGCGAACTATACACTGTCTAGTGACACTTAAAATTAAAATAAAGTTATTACTCACAATAAATAAATAAATTTATATTAAAAATTGTTTATTTTATTTGGATTGTCTTCGTATGACTATATCTTCATACATATGGTATGTTCTCTTCATAGACACATGCAGTTTTGTTCTCTCCGGCTTTATTTATTTTTTGAATAGTTAATTCAGTGTTTGATTTATTGATTAGTATATCATATTAAAGAGCGAATTTTTCTGTATCTGTTGGTGTGTTTGCTGTTGCGATCCGTTAACGGTGGGACCTGCAATTTGCATGTAAGTGTTTACTGTATTTGTTACCTGTCTTGTTTTTGCATTAGTACTTATACTGTGTTATTTTTAATAGCATCTTTTTGCTGGTCTAACTTTCCGTTTTTCCGAGTGTTTCTGTTGCTGATCCTTTCCGTTGCCGTCTCTCCTTGTTTGTGTATTTAAGTCCCTGCGACCGGCACCGCTAGGGTGAAAAGTGTGTCCCTGTCTTTTATCCTTAATACATTTATTGGGTGAATTATTGCTTATTAATCATGAGTACTATACGCTGCAGTTGCTGTAGTAGCGTGGCTGAGTCACATATGCTTGTCAATTGCTATGTCTGTAAGAAACCTTTTAAAATTGATTGCGTGGGAGTATCCAAGTCCGATGCTCGTAGAATTCATACGGGGTCTGGTGTGCATTGGTTTTGTGTTCCGTGTGACGGTCTGGGTAACGATCTGCTTAGCTTAATTAAAAACTGAAATTGCTCGTCTGCGTGATGAAATTATTGATTTAAAAACTACTACTGCTTCGACTGGCCACTCTCGGCTGTCATTTATCGACACCGAAAGAATAATCACTGAAATATCTGATCGCGAGGGTCGGAAATGCAACGTCCTTGTTTACTCCTGTCCCGAGTCTCCGAATTTAACTTTGAATGAGCAACTCTCTAACGATATGATTAATATTAAGGATATGTTTACAACTATGGGTGTGAATGAGGAGGTTGTCAAGGTGCAGCGGCTGGGTCGGTTCGACGCTAGCCTTTCGTCTCGTTGTCGCCCGATCAAGGTTCAGCTGCGGTGCCATTTATCAGTGTCCGCTGTAACTAAAAAAGCCCCTAACTTAAAATCAAGCAAGAAATGGGCCAATATCTCTTTGTCCCGCGATAGAACTCAAATGCAGCGGGATCACTATAAGCAAGTAAAAACCGAATTGCAGCATCGTGTGGAGAATGGTGAGTCTGGTCTCAGAATCAAGTATGTCAACAATATTCCCACCATTTCCAATACGGTAAACTAATCCAGCCCGACAGTATACTTCAGACGATGCGTATTTATTATCAAAATGTACGCGGTCTGCGTACTAAATCACATCTTTTTTTTTCGAGTTCTTGCGATTTATATTATGACATTGTTCTTATTTCTGAAACCTGGTTGAATGATTCTTGTAATAGTTCGGAATTTTTCCCTAGTTCATATAATGTTATTCGTTGTGATCGTAGGTTTGCCACAGTTGGTGGATCTCTGGGGGGCGGAGTGCTGTTGGGCCTGAACTCTTCAATTACATACGACTGTCTGGATACATCCCATCTTACTGCCTGTGCGCCATTAATTGATTTCATTTTGTGTAAATGTATGTTTGGCTCTCTAATATTTTTCATTGGTGTACTGTATGTCCCACCAAACCTACAAAGGGATTTACTTGAAAATTTCTTGGATGCTCTTCAAATTCTTTTGTTACACAAACCTACTTTGTTAATTGGTGACTTCAACATTCCTGAATTTTGTAATCAAGATGTGAATGCTCTATCTCCTTCTGGTTTGATTTTATCAAATTTTTGTAATTCACTAAACTTAAAGCAAAACAACTGGATTCGGAATCAGCAGGGTAGGATTCTGGATTTGGTCTTGTGCAACTTCGCTTGTCCTCTGGAGATCCTGCATGATGATACCCCCTTTGTACCGGAGGATACTTATCATCCGGCTTTGTCTATCTCTACTGAACTATCCTTTACTAAACTTACTCAATTTTCTCCTACTGGAGATCTTCGGTACAATTTCAATAAAATAAATTATGATACACTAAATGGCATGTTGTCAGAGATTGACTGGTCGTCGTTGGATGCTTACAGTGATGTGGATCAGGCGCTTGACTGGTTTTATGAGAAGCTCTATTTGGCCTTTGATTCATCAATTCCAAAATATGTTCCAGCTACTTCACGGTACCCGCCGTGGTTTTCAAAGACTATTAGGGAGAGTATAAAGATGAAGGATTACTATCGACGTAAATCGAGTACTCCTGATGGTGGGGCTTTTCATGATGATTTTAGAAGACTTAGGACTTTAATTAAACATCAAATATCAGAGGCGTACAAAAACTATGTAACCCACTCTGAAACAGTTCTTAAGAAGCATCCAAAGAAGATCTGGTCCTTTGTCCATAACAAGCAGCGTTCAACACGAATTCCTGGACGGATGTGCCACAATGATACTTGGTTGGACAATCCTAAGGATATTGTCGATGCCTTTGCTTCTACTTTTGCCAGTGCATATACTACTCCCATCTCTGCGGTTCCTCCTCAAATTTTTTCTCAGTTTCCTATTTTTGCGGTCCCTTATATTTCCGGGGAGTCCCTAACTGAGATTATGGCCAAATTTGATTCGAGCTTTACTGCTGGTGATGATCTTGTCCCAAGTTTCTTGGTTAAAAACTTGCGACATTACCTGGTGAAACCGTTGTGCTCTATAATTAATCTTGCCTTGAAAACATCAGTTTTCCCGGATCGGTGGAAACGTACCAGGATTGTTCCCGTGTATAAGAAGAACGACAAATCTCATACCTCTAATTATCGACCGATAGCCATCTTGTCCAACTTTTCAAAAATTCTTGAGCAGGTCCTGTACAGATCCATATCCTTCAATACTTCCTCCCTCATATCTTCCCTTCAACATGGCTTCATGCCTGGAAGATCGGTGGTAACCAACCTTGCCACTTTCACTCAATATGTAAGTGAGGCGATGGATGACAGAAAACAGGTGGACGCTATTTATCTAGATTTTTCTCGTGCGTTCGACACGGTTGATCACAGTCTTCTTCTAGAGAAATTGTATTATTATGGATTTGCTCCACGCCTTATTAACCTGTTAAAATCATATATTACAAATCGTTCAAACTACGTATTCTATAATGGTTACAGATCCTTTACTTTCCGTGCAACCAGTGGCGTTCCCCAGGGTTCCAATCTTGGACCAGTGCTGTTTAACATTTTCGTTAACGATATATTTCCTCTTCTGACTTGTCAGGCATTAGCTTATGCTGATGACTTAAAAATTTTTACAACAGTCCATTGTGAAGATGATTCCATCAAATTGCAGCATAACCTTGATGTCGTCACTGCGTGGTCGCACTCGAATAGCCTGGTCCTAAATATCGAAAAATGTAATTCGATGATATTTACTCGTAAATCCGTTTCTCTGGACTACAATTACACCATTTGTGGGCATTTGATCAGTGGGGTTCAGTCGATAAGGGACCTGGGCGTTGTATTTGACACGTCCTTGACGTTCACGCCACATATAACATCTATGTGTGCCGCAGCGTCAAGGATGTTGGGATTTCTGATGAGAATCTCGAGGTACTTCACGGATCCCTGCCTCCTCAAGTCCCTCTACTTTGCGTTGGTAGTCAGTAGGTTGGAGTTTGCCTCGGTTATATGGTACCCCCTCTACACTTCACAACAACTTCCTATTGATTGTATTCAGCGGAGATTTCTAAGATTTTTGTCTTTTAAACTCACTGGAGCCTACCCGGATTGGAACATTTCTTACATACATCTGTTGGAGGTGCATCAGCTCCAATCCTTGGCCGTGCGACGCTCCATGCATAGTGCCAGATTTTTATACAAGCTAATTAATAGTAGGATTGACTGTCCGCAGCTGCTTGGTGCTGTGCCTTTCTACGTTCCGCGATGCTCGGCTCGGCATGCAGCATTCTTCAATCTGCCAACGGCCAGGACCAATGTGCTCAGGAAGTCGCCCTTGCACCACATGGCACGGAATGCTGAACTTTTCTTTTCAGACATTTACGCTGGATACTGGAATCGATAGTGACGTCTGTTACATTTTTCTTTTTGTTCCTTTTGTTTTACATGTTCATTTCTTTTTTTTGTCTGCATTAATGTATGTGTTTATTTATATTTTGTCCTGTAATTGGAAATATCTGTTGGGCAAATAAATGTATTATTATTATTATTATTATTATTATTATTATTATTATTATTATTATTATTATTATTATCTTCGTCAACAAAAAAGGTAGGAACTTCCGGTTTCCACCATTCTCTTCAGTTTTTTATGTGCTTCAATATTATGATATTAAAAATATACTGTTCCATTTGAAATTTTAAAGAAAAAACAAGAAATATACATACATTGAGAACAGCGCCCCCCGTTATATTTTTTGAACACCACGTAAATTCGTGCTACATAGCCTTCAATTCCTTGTAAAATTCTCTATCTAATGAGCCCAGAAACATTAAAATCCGTTGGGGCAAACCAAAGTTATACCTACTTTTGTACGCAGACATACCCCCCTCCACTCTCCCCTTCGTATGGGAGTTAGATCAAAAAGTTTCAAATGAAAGTTGTATAAAAACGTCTAAAAATTTTGCTAGTAATTTTTTTAATCTATCTTATTCTAGAATTTAGTGAAAAATTATCGAATTTTTAATTCATCTTGAGAATTGCGCCCGCTTGCGATCATTTTGGAAACTTAAAAATATTTTTGTTGTAATTCCCGTCATCCATTTTACTATCAAGATTTTTTCCGCGAGGTTGTACGATAAACTCTTGGCCGGTGGCCGAGCTTAAACAGACACCCGGTATATTAGTTTTTCTTGTACGGGATGTACTTATTAGTTACATTTACATTCAATAACCAATAGCACATAAAGCATTCCCTTTCGTTGTTTAAGGAAGTAATTATCTTACAAGATATAAAATTATATTTCCAGATAATCGAATATACCATTTATATTCAAAATTTAATATAATAAATAAATCGGTATCATCTTTGTCGTGACAATCTCTCAATTTATAGTCAAGAATATCACTTAACTAATCAATTAATATCGTCTCAAAAATCCGTAACTATATTATTTATCGATCTAAATTTGCGGAGATATTATGGGAGATTTGTTACATAAGAATGTCTGTTGAAATTTAGAAAATAAAAGTTTTATGTCTATGTTTATTATCTAACAATAGTAACAAAGGCTAACTATATTATATTTGCTCTCACATCAATGTTGAAAAAGATTGAAATATTGCTTATTTCTGGGTTAAGAGGCGCGTTTGCCCATTGAAAACTAAGGCATCGCTGTTTTGCGTTTTTTCAATTTATTTTGCTTTCAGATGGAGCAAAAGAAGAACATGAATGGCTCTCTGATATTAGATTTTTGTTTAACAAATGATATGGTTATTACAAACACATTTTTCCAACACAAGGATATACACAAATATACCAGGGAAGTCAAAAGTAGACAAGAAAAATCTATAATTGACTTATTGCTGGTTAAACGAGCAGATTGGAAATCGGTATTGGATGTAAGGGTGAAAAGAGGATACGAAATAGGCTCAGACCATTACCTAGTCGAAGCAAGATTAAAGGACTCTACGGTTATGATAAAGAAAGAAGGGGCTGGAAAAGTATTTGAAAATATAAGAAGTTACAGACTTCAAGAGGACGACATAAAATATAAATATTGGCAGGAAATAGACAGACAATTGAAAGAACAAGGACATTTGGAGATAGAAAGTATGGAAGGACTGTGGACAATTCTTAAAAACACACTTGTGAACGCAGCAAAGAAGGTATGCGGAAGTGCAAGATACGGAAAAAACAGAAAACTTACGCCTTGGTGGAGTGAAGAAATTAAGAGTGCAGTAAAAGAAAAGAAAAGATGCTGGAAAAAATATCTAGAAACTGGTAACAATACTAACAATGAAGAATACAGGAAGAAAAGAACGCAAGTTAAAGTATTGATTAAAGTAGCAAAACAAAAATCATGGACAGACTTTGGATCGAAAATGGAAGATCAAGGAAAGGGAAATTCCAAACTGCTATATAGAACATTGAAAACCTTGCGTAAGTCAGCTGGAACACACCTCCAATATATAAGAAGTAAAGAAGGACGAATTCTAACCGCAGAACAGGATATAAGGGATAGATGGTATGAATATTTTTGCGATTTGTTTGAAGCCGAAACAGGGGGAGAGGTCGACGCAGAGGATTTCTCGCCTGAAGAAGCTGAAGAGACAACATCAAACATACAACTGAGTGAGATAATAGAAGCAGTGGAAAAGCTAAAACCAGGTAAAGCAGCCGGAATTCACAATTTAAAGCCAGAAATGCTGAAATACATGGGAGTTAAAGCTACACGGTTACTACTTAGAATAATAAACTTGGCATGGGAAAGGAAAACAACCCCCGAGGACTGGAAAATAGCAATTATAATCCCCTTACACAAAAAAGGTGACAATACGACATGTTCCAATTACAGAGCTATCTCATTGTTATCAGTAGCTGGAAAGATATACGAAAGAATAATAGAGAAACGATTAAGAGCAAACTTAGAATCGACCCTCCAAGAAAATCAGGCAGGTTTCAGGCCGGACAGGAGCACGCAGGACTGGATATTCTGTTTAAGGCAAATTTCGGACAGAATTCTGGGCAGTAACGGCAAAATGTACCTATGTGCAATTGATCTAGAAAAAGCATTCGATACACTTTCGAGGCATAGGATATGGTCATCGCTGGAGAAGAGAGGGATTAAAAAAGAGCTACTAAAGGCAGTCAAAAGTATATACACCAACACGAGCAACATAATAAGAACTGAAAGCGGATATTCAAGAAGCTTTATCACACTTAAAGGAGTGAGACAGGGCGGAGTTCTGAGTCCCCTTCTCTTTATAACTGTTATGGACGATATTGCAAGAAGTGCCAATAGTCTAACAAAGGGTATTTACGTAGGGTCCAGAAACCTTCAACCTGTAATAGCCAAGGAATTCTTGTATGCCGACGACTTGATAATTGCAGCCCCCAATAAAAATGTCCTGCAAAGAAATATAGATATATGGCACGAAACGTTAAAGAACTTTGGAATGAATATCAATAAAAGAAAAACGGAAGTATTGGCAGTCTCCAAAGATGAAGAAGAAACAAATATAACAATAGATGGTTATCCAATAAAGGTGACAGAAAACTTAAAATATCTTGGAACCATAATCAACCACAAAGGAGATGTAGAGGCAGATGTGAATAATAGAATCAAAATTGTAAACTGTTTATATCATGCACTGAAGTACATATTTTTAAGTAAGAGAGAGGTCAGCAGGGAAACCAAGACAAAGATTTACAAAACAATATTTCTTCCGACACTATGCTACGGCAGCGAGTCATGGGTATTGACTAAGAGGCTGAAATCAAGAATAACAGCGACCGAAATGAGGATTTTAAGGAGAATAGTTGGTGTTACCAGATTGGATAGAATCAGAAATGAGAAGATACGAGAAAAACTAGGTGTAACATCAGCAATAGAAAAAATCCAGGAAAAACAACTTAGTTGGTTTGGGCACCTTACATGAATGAGTAACACGAACCCTGTAAAAGAAATATGGGAGGCCGGCTGGAACAAGAGGAGAAACAGAGGTAGACCAAGAAGAATATGGAATCAGGGGATAGCGCAGCTGCTGACGGACCGGGGAAGTACCTGGAGGGAAGCTCAAGAAATGACTAGGGATAGGATAGGATGGAAAGAATTCTGCAAAGCAGATCGCCTCGACGCCTAACGGCAAAAGAGGATACAGATAAATAATAATAATAATTTATTTTGTAATTTAGAATCAGAAATTTGGCTTAGTGATGCAAAAGGCATAAATTTATAATGTCAATGCCAGTTTTTGTACTAATTTATTTTCTTAAAGAAGTTATGTGTTTTAGAAATAACGACAAAAATGCATGAATTTGATTAGTCTACTAACTAAAGCTGCTACCCAAAAGAAAAAAACAACCTCTACGCGCCAGCTGCACATTTGACGAACTATATTTAAAAAAAATCTTATGTAATTATTGTTGAAGATAAAAAACCTTAAATAGTAAACATTGTCACACACATTTCACACTAGTGTTTTCTGAAGCTATTACATCGTCTATCCCCAGTTTACCGGTCCTAGCAAAGACGCAAATCTATCGGAATCGGTCGGCTATTCCAGACTTAAATCAGAGTGACAGTTTGTAATTAAAAAGAAATGTCATACATACATATAATATTCGAGTGTATAATAATATTAGTTATGGGCAAGCGAAAATTGACTTATTATAAAAGATCAACCAAACAAAGAAGTTCCGTAAGTACTAATTCTTTATATATTATGTTGCCCTTCTATAGTATTCCTTTATCTGTGACAGAATCTGTGAATAAAACCGAAGCGCTGTGATGGACACCGAATATCGTCTAGCTGCACCTACTCACACCCCCTTCCATCTACCCGTCCTGCGAATAATATAAGTTGCATATGTTTCTATTTGTTGGTAAACGCCCCTCTTAAGAAATTTTATTAAGACTGATATTAAAATGCGTCATACCATATTTTGCTATCGTCTGCTATATATTTTCGTTAGGGCGACATTAACATAGAAAATGCATGAAAGAACTAGAAAAAATGTAAGCGAGCCTCCTAATAAGATGTGTCATTAATTTACTGCAAATAAATTTTAACAAACAGTATACTTGATAAATGAAATAATATAAAAATATCAGTTACACGAATACAAACAAAAATCTCATTCAGCAGGTGGATAATATGTATACTTACGTACCAAGAAGAAAATTGAGTCTCATTTGTAGCAGTTCCGGAACATTTTCGAGCATTGTGCCATCTGTATTAGTAGTAATTTTTATTTAGTGATTGCTACAGACCCTCAGAGAGTTGACCAATGGGTACAACAATTATCAACAAAACTCCTCGAGTATTACTGTGTTTCTCACTTTGTTGAGGTATCTAAACGTACGCAGGGCGCCAGGCCAGTTCTCGCAACAAGACAGGGCGGCGCTCACTGTGCAATATTTACAGGAACCCATTCGAGCAATTATCGACCTCTCGTTTTCTCCGTGGCTATCTGAGTGACATGACTATTTTTTTTTTCATGGGGTTAAGACTACCAATAAAAATTTTAAAAAATTATCCTAATTCCATTCATCTGTTTAATCCGTCAATAACTGAGTGCCCAAAATTGCGTTTTTTGGATCATCGTATCTTGGAAGCCATTGTACGCTTCCAAGATACGTGGATCCAAAGAACGTAATTTTGAGCACATACTTATTGAAATTAATAAAAATCCAATTAGTATAATAATTATTCCTATTACCCACTACGCAATATTGATACGGCACGCATCGTACCATAAGGTGGCGGAGCGGAGGCAAAGCGCAGCAGTGAGCCCGGTGGCAAGCGCGACCTAACGGGAGGGTAGCTCAACATCTATATTGATTACCATGTCGTGCCAGCACCGAGTGCGGACGTATGTTTAGCAATTGGATTATTTTCTCACTGCTTCGTAACAATCTTTGATTTTGATAACAATTTTGTTGTTGCTTATTTTAATTATTTGAATGTGTAGTTTATTCTCATGTTTCACTCGTTAATAATTACATTAGTTGCTATACTTTTCTTTATTTTGTCGTATAGTTGCTTGTTCTTTATAGAAAACAAAAGTTACTTGTTAATCGAAATCAAACAAGTAAAAAAACGGAAACTTACCTTAAATGTATAGATATTATCTAAACAAACAGCCATGAAATGTAGGATTCTTTCCATATTTCCGCTTAGCATAGCCAGAAGTGGCTGGTAGGTTCGCCATGTAATATAAAGAAGTCACTGGTAACTTTTAATTGTCCGAGGCTAGGCACTTACCTTTGTTAATAGACTTTTATTGTGCTCTTCTAACATGTCATTATAACATTCTTACTACGGAAAAACTCCCAATCAGTATTCTGCTTCTACTATTTATTAATCTTAACCTTCCTACGCTATTTATGAGATATATTGTACAGTGTACACCCCGTAGGAATTCCAGGAATTATTTGGGATTAGTGGAATTATGTGGGATTATATGGGATTTCATGGGATTATTTGAAATTATGTGGGATTCCACAGTCATTCGAAAGAATGTTTTTGTATCTATTGTTCTGTATAATCAACAAGACTTTATGTAATCGAATCATCCCTTCAAATTAAACGTCATGTGCATAGTTCAGAGTAGTAAAGATCAAACTCAATTTTAACAGACAGTGCCTTTGGTAGTTTTTCACTTCCACGAATAACGCATTACGACTCATTACTTGGTCCTACGATATTTTGCGGAAATTGCTGATCGTACACCAGCTTGAACCGGTTTGAACCGAGATTTGAACGCATGCGCATTCCACTCTGCCTTTCATTAATACAAGTCAGTGTAATGCGATGTGATATGCTATTCTAGGTTGTTATGCTGTTTATTTTTGCTACCACTGAATTATTGCACAGATAATCTTGAGGATAATTTTTACAGCTCAAATCAAGGTATGATTCTCATTTGAAATCTATTAGCGAGTCTTTTACGAAGAGAGTAATTGTAATTTGTAACCGCCAGTTGTTTTTCTTTAGATGAAAGTTTCACAAACAGGGGCTATCTGCATAAAAAAATTTTTTAAAGATCAATGGATTTACTAACGCACAATTACTTGCTCAAATCACACATGATGACATCTTGGAGATGGAGAAATTTAAGGTCGAGATAGTGCCAACCTATTTTGATTATCGGAGCACGATCCGGTTTGCATTAACTCGAATAATAGGAGTGCTACTCTACTTGTCGTTTTTGAAGATAAAGAAGTACTAAGAACGGATTTCAGAATAAAGTTTTGCTGTTCTTTTCGACAGGCAAGTACGACATCTGTGCATACATCAGACTCACAATCGGTAGTTACCGACGAGATCGCTACAAATCTCCCAGAAGAAATTTCTCATGTTTCACGTACTATAAGAAACTGGATTGAACATAAGTGCATCAGCCACAATCAATAGTACTTTTTTACAACAAAATTTTCTGAAATCTTTTTCGAAACAAAATACGGAATTCGAAATGAGTTATATTGCGTTATGAGATGCTACTGTAAAAGTTCCTATAATATTCTAAAATATGCGCAACAGCCAGGGCATTCAAGGAAATGGATTTTGGAAATATTTACAAGCGTTTATCTGGACATAGAAGTGCTTATTCTGCACCTTGTTCCGTATCTAAGACCAGCGACATACTATAATCAACGTTAAGTCCATCTTTGACATGTCATCCAAAGAAAAAAAGCGAGAATAAAGATATTAAGTGGTTTTTTTAATCATATTTCTAGCTCTGAAGCGAATACTTCGATAGAACATGCTGAAAAAGGTAATCCAGCTTATCAAATGATAACTTCGTTACGAAATTCAGAGGATGATAAGGCAACAAATGTTGGGAAAGCCTGCAAAGCAATAAATATAATTAGCAATGCTCTCATTGTTCCTTCGTTCAGTAATGATATCAAACAACAAGAACATCCTAACAATATTGAAAGTCTTATTGCTGGCTTGACTGTTAGTGATAATTCCTTCGAAGAAACAGAACCAGGTGAACCAGAAGCCTCATGCTTGAAATGGAAATCTTCTGATGGTGTAGAAAATCGGGACAGGGAAAATAAATACCATCACAGACCCATCACTCAGTGGTCATTATTAAGTGTAATTGAGTAATAAATTTTACGCTGTTTTTTATGATGAACGGTGGTATATAGGGTAAATTATTGAAATTATCAATTTTTAAAAATCAAGTTTTTAGTACATGGAAGCAGTGGCGGCTCTTTAATGAGAGCAAGTGAGCAATTGCATCCCCTGGAATTTTGAAACAAAACAAACCAAGCGGCGACTAACTGTGAAAGTATTTATTTATTACGTATTCATTGTTATTGAACAGGAACGTGGCGTGTACGGCACGCGAAACAACCTACATGCACCGATCGTAGTCATAGATATAATGACGACTAAGACTAACAGCGCACGGATGTAAAGACCCCTTCCACCGAGAGAAACATACCCATGTGCAAGCGCTACTGTTGCTGCGTTAAGCCATTAAACATTACATTGAAGGTGGGGAGAACTGTATTTTGTTCTAGTTCCATATCGTATAATACATAGCATGTGAGCAAGATTCCCGTCTGCTCAACGCTGTTGTAAGATGAATTTCGTGTCTGCGATGCATAATAACACGTTTTCGCGGTTAACGTATGATGAAAAAATCGCAATAAAAATCTTAAACGGCCGATGCCTCAATTATGTTTAGGAAATAAACAATCTGTTAAAGGTAAAGACGTTATAAGAAAATTCAAAATGAATATTTATCAGAAAAATGACTGGATTTGTGGGTGTGAAATTAAAAATACTTTGTTTTGTTTTCCGTGTCTTTTGTTTGGTGGTGAACCGTTTTGGTCAAAGAACGGAATAAAAGACTTAATTCATCTTAGTGCTAAAATTACGAAACATGAAAATTCCGAAGGGCATTTGAAAAAAATATTTAGTCTAAGAATGTTAGGAAAAAATAACATTCAGAATGTTTTAGATCATCATATAGAAAAGCAGTTCAACAACACAATGAACAGAAAATAGGCATGTGTTAAATTTAATAATAAATTGCATTAGATTTTGTGGCGCGTTTGAACTGGCACTTCGGGGTCATGATCAACGGCAAACGTCGAATACCAAGGGCATTTTTCGGGAATTGATAAATTTTACGGCAGAATTAGATAAATCGCTCAGAGATCACATCGAAGCAGCACCGTTTAATTGAATTTATAAATGATTTCCCAAATTTTAATGAAAAAGTGATAGAACTGTTCTGCAAGTCAAAGACACGCAAAATGGACTTCGTTTATCGTCAGATGTAATCAAACTGTAGTGTTATATTTATTATTCCCTCAAAACAAACTGTACAATGAACAGTACCTGTCTGGAACAGTATGTCGGTGAAACTTATAAAGATTGGGTAAGCGTTCTTGTATTATACTTTTACTTTCTTCTTTCTTATACGTAGTATAAGGAAGTATTGTGATGATGAAAATTTTCGACCTCGAGATTTTTGCAGATGTCCACGTTTTGAGGTCCCCTGATACCAAAAAAGTGGTTTTTAAAAAATCTCTCTCTCTCTCTCTCTCTCTCTCTCTCTCTCTCTCTCTCTCTCTCTCTCTCTCTCTGTGTGTGTGTGTGTGTGTGTGTGTGTGTGTGTGTGACCACGATAGCGATCAAACCGCTACAGATATCAATTTCAAATTTTGTATTTACGAATATAATCTTCCTCTTGAGAAGTGATTAGATTTTGAGCAAAATCGGCAGACCGGAAGTAGTAGTTTACTTCAGTGAAAAAATCGAATTTTGCAAATATTTCGTCAATTACTAAGTTTAAACAAATTTATAATTAATTCAAATGTACTCAAAATTAAATTTGAGAAAAATTGTATTAATACAGTTTTTCGAAATTCCGACCAGAAGTAGGTCTTTTACTCTTATCGAAAATCAGTTTTTTGCGAATATCACGCAAGTCATGCTTTCTAGGCAGGTAAATTATCAGTATAAAGGTATTTAGAACGTATTTTTAAATATCTTTTGTATAAAAAAAATTTCAAAATTCGGACCGGAAGTAACACTTTTACTCTTACCGAATAACGATTTTTTGCAAAATATGTCGTAAATTATGCATTCTATATATATTTATGAAGAGTACAAAAGTATTTAGAGTTGGATTTGGAATATTTTTTGTATAAATGAAATTTCAAAATTCGGACCGGAAGTAACACTTTCATACGTATAAGAAAGTCGTGTGGTGGCCACACCTCATTTTTTAATTTTGAAATTATGCACTCCCTATGTGAACCACCCCGAGCCGCCACTGCATGGAAGGAAGCAAAATAAAATGTTTACCTGGCCAAAAAGTAAGCAAGACGTTGCTAGGGTTGATCACAAATATATTTTTTTCGGCCCTGTTAAATTGCCACTGAAATAGAACCTTTTCATTTAGATGAAATCGCATACGCCGAGATTTCTAAAAAATATGATAATATTAAATCTGGAATAAAAACCTGTGTTAAAGACTAATTATTATTATTTAATTCGATTTTTTTTATTTTTTCACGAATCTTTAGTTTATAAATTGTACTTTTGCTGCGTTGATATTTTCTTTAGGTAGTGTATGAATAAAAAATTCTTTTGCGTAAGGCTGATGTTATGTATATTCAACCTTAATTTACCTTTAATAAGTGCACAAAATCCTCAAAACTCGTGGAACATATAAAGAAGTAATTAGGGATTATTTTGAATTATTGGGGTTATGTGGGATTACATGAGATTATTTGAAATTATTTGGAATAATCTGGAATTTTTTGGAATTGTGTGGGATTATATGTATTATATGGGATTATTTTCATGTGGTGGGATTATGGTGTACACTTTTGAGTCAGCGGTTTCCCCCTCGGGGAAAACTAATCTACTAAGCGCAAAATTCACCATGAGACAAATTAAATAGTAATAATTTCATTAAATATCAAAAATCAAGCTTAACTACTTATTCTAAAATAAAATACAACTCCTAATTTTATTACATAAAATTGTATTTCTTTAGGAAAATCAACGTCAATTAACAGGTAACAATAAATGACCTGACCAAATTACTTCATTTATCGTAGAAGATTAATATTATTAAGTTCAAATAGGGCAATTATTTTACATATTTATTTTTAGGCTGACGAAATACTACGTTTTCTCTATCGATATCCTATTTCGAAATTGTCGGTATCTGAATCAACCCAAGTAGAATGTCTGATAATGACTCTAGTAGTACGGAAGCCTATTGCGAAAGCATCTAAAATATTAATATTTGGTATTTCATTAATAAAATCGGTAAGTGGTTATGATAATTATAATAATGACTACACAACCCAACATAATTTCACTTACTATTCGAGCTCACTATCTCTGATATAAACAATTATTAAATATGTACATATTGAAAAATATACAATATTTTTCGTTTCAGATATTCGCCACAATTATTACGTACCTCTTAGTAGCTCTGCAATTTCATCTGGCCTGGAAAGAAGCTAGCAACAAATAGAGAATAATGAAAATGTAATTTCAACAGTAATATATAGTTACATGTTCTTTCAGTTTGTAATAGTAAAGAAATAAATTCCTATAAATAGGAGTCTGACATTTATTTTTGTAATGGGTAAACTAAAAAGTTTCTTCTGAACTAATGATAGAATATGCTTTCCGTGTGTACTAATTCAATATTTTATGTGTGTTCAAATTTGCTCATTGGAAAGTAAGTTTCACTAGAGCAAACTATAGAAACATAAAAAATGATTACGGTAAAGAATTAAATAGTTGAAAAATGAACTGCATTTGAGAATAGTGAATATTACGATAGCCATCAAAAAAAAGGTACAAGTGTTTTAGTCATTTTTTTAGTGTTTAATTAATTTTTTTCTACTCCCATACTGTAATTGTATTATTAGATATGCCGAACCTGTACTATAAAGATGTTCATTACGATACAGATTTTCATTATGTTACAAGTTTATATCCAATAGGAACACAGATTTTTCATTACGATACAAGTTTATATCCAATAGGAATGCGACATTTCAATATTCAAACAATATTCAATATAGCGACTGCATATCTGACAGATATACAAATTAAATAAATGTGACAGTTCTCTGCAATTTACAAGTAAGTACTTAAAATTTGTGCTTTTTTGAAAATATAAACGGTAAAAATGAGGGATAATTACAGTGAAATGTAATAATTGACTCCACCAGAACTTATGGAACAAGCCTTAGTAGCCACGAACAATTTATTACCAGCCAAATTCACAAAAACGTACGGAAAATTTTAACCTCAATTTATGAAATGGATTATTCAAAAAATATGTTTTATTATGGAGTCGTAGAAAAATAGTGTATGCAACTCGCATTTAATGGCTATTACGACACTCGTACTCATTACAATACTCGCCTTACGGCTCGTATTGTAATTTTCTTACTCGTGTCGTAATAGCTATCATTAAATGCTTGTTGCATAATATACTATTATGAAACCTTTATTCGTAATCAAAAGCTTACCACTGCCAGTCCTGCCTACATCTCTGTAAGCATAATAATAAATTTAGTTTGTATATATTTTGTTTGACCTTAAGTGAAATAAACGTTAAAGTATAAGGTCCAAAATTTTAGTATTAGAAAAAACTTACAATAAGCACGTATGAGAAAGTATTGTGATGATAAAATTCTCGACCTCGAGATTTTTGCAGATGCCAAACGGCTAAAGTGATCAATAACAAACACTGTATTTATTCCTAATCAGATTTCCCTCTCTTGAAATTAGATTTTCAGTAAAATTGGTAGACCGGAAGTAGTAGTTTACTTGAGTGAAAAAATCAAATTTTGTCAATATTTCGTCAACTACTAAGTTCAAACAAATTTATAAAGAATTCAAATGTACTCAAACTTGAATTCGAAAGCAGATTATCAAAAAAGTTTTTCGAACTATCCACCGGAAATAGGTCTTTTATCGAAAAATAGTGTTACACATTTCCAACGTCTTTTACCATACTTCTTAAATATTTGTATACAAACCATATTAATAATACAGGCTGGTATGTATATAAGGACATAACACACCAGCCGCTGGTTCACGATAACTTCGTTTCGATAGGAAACTGATATTTTATATCGAATTGTTTCAGATGGGGATTCATGAAATTGTTAGTATCGAAATTAGACGGTTCGTAAAATTCTATAGGTGCAGATATGTGGAAACTATTATATCTCATTCTACCAGACATTCTATCCTTCTTTGTTTTTAAATAGTAGGTATGTTTTGCGGCGCGTATGAAGGCAAGTTATTATTTTTTTAATAATAATTTAAAGGAATTGCTTAATTAATGCGATAAAAAAACGACAGATATATACATATAATTTTTATTTTTTTTTAGAATTTCCGTACAAAAGGTATTGTTTATTATGGTTTTTTAGTAGAATATATTTTTATTTTGTTGTAGATTTTTAGGCTAATAAAAATAAGGAAAAAATAAAAAAATAATTAAAATTACTTGAAGTATTAATAATTTTCTTATTAGAGATTGGTGGCTAATAATGCCAGGAATTGTGTTAATAATAGACATAAAATTTCTGTACAAAATGTATTATTTTTTTATAGAATTTGTTTTTAGTTTCTTATAGAATGTTATATTAATAAAGATAAGGAAAAAAATTAAAGTAATGCTATATAACATTACTATTCTGACATAAGTGAAGCATAATTAAGCTAGGCACGATTTCAATGATTAGATTTTCTTTAAACTTTGCTAGGTATCAACGGAAACTTCCGACTAACATTCAGGGTTTTCGTGATTCCAATAGTCGATTCATATTGAATCGTACCCGACAGTAAGCTGTTATTGAGACTCGTTACCCAACTGCGGAGCAAACCAGGCTCGTTGTATTGGTGGCAACGACGACTAATCAACCAAGACCGCTTCGTCCTCCAAAAAAACAAGGATTTTAACGTCTTCGTCACCTCGTTGATGGTTGTTCTCTGATCAGATTATGAATTTGTGAAACGTGTGTGACATAGATATAAAATTTCAAAACAAAGTGATCTGTTTGGGAATAGTAATCTACATTACATTAACATTCAATAAAAAATATCTTCACCAATTATTATTGACCCGTCTCTGGTGATGAGATCACCAAACTTGTTTGAGGAATCAACTAATTGGAGAGTTAGGGTCACCCCGTGGACTATTACAAGCATACAGAGGTAATATAGAAACTATTCAAGAGATGTTCCTTCTGTACTAAATTGACGCGTACCCAAATTCAAGATAAGAGAAATTAAGAATGACGTATAATCAAGGAAAGGATTAATATTCAATAACTGTCTAACGGAAATTCAAAACGCATTACAATGTATTGTCAAGTAGATCGCGACCAATAATAATAATATATTTTTGTCATAAGTTCGGAAGTGAACATCGACACGTCAATAAACATACATTCATTCTTTTTAAACCAAGTCGGGATCTCCAACATATACAAAGAAAAAAGGATAATACACGTCATTTACAAAAAAGAGGGCGACAAGATGTCGCAGATGACACATCCATAACGCACCTAATGACACGTTTCTGCATCAGGAATAGCCCCTAGAATGGGGCGAAGAACCCCGGAAGGCCAACCCGTATCTCAATCTAGATTCAATATTCGCATAATAAAATGACGTCACTAATTCAACACTACAACACTTACAACACTCTTCAAGTTCCTAATGCAGTACAATGCTGACCATAGTTTACTCTCAACCTGCCGGCAATGTGGCTCCCAGCTGAGAGCAGAATTGGTGACTAGTCCCTAGGACCCCACCTGACTACCCTCAGGTATAGATCGCCCCCGAAATGGAACATAAAGGCTACAAGGTTCGCCAGGCAATAACTTGAGTTCTAAAATACTAGTCTTATGACCGTAATTTTAAGTTTGTAAATTTTCTTTTACACTGGATGAAATAAATTTGTGGTATATGTATATAAATGTATGTATTTATGTCTACTCTTTAAACATGTTGAATAAAATTACTTGAAATCTAACACGTGTGTTTGCCTAATTTTATAATTTCTAGAAGCAATAATCAATGAAAAGAATTACTTCCCTTGTTTGACATTATTTTTCTTTCTACCACTGGATAGCTACCTGATGGTCATTGACACTATTAGTAACCACAGTTTGTAAACATTAATCACTGTTATTCGGTAATTAAAATACTTTAGGTTATGTATGACTGTCAATTGGCGAAAACAATTAAGACGTATCCACCACTGATCTGTATAATATAAATGGATGAGCAATAGCATGTTACAAATTGTGATCAAATACGAACTGCGCACGGTGCTGACGCACATGCGCAATAACATAAAATAAAAGCGCCAATTTGAAATGCCTAAAATCTTTGAAAAGTATGTAACAGAACATGAACTTTAAAATTAAAATCTGCATCTGAAGATAATGAAATACTTATTTATTAAGGGAAATTTAAATAATTATTAAAAAAAAAGATATGTATTCCTTTTGAAATATTTATTGATTATAAAAAAGTATTAATGTGGAGAGCTTTTTTTCTTAGAAGTTCTCCACGTTCTACTTCTGTTTGCTTCTTTGCATCTCTATGCATTGCACTACATGCTTAATTAAAACAGAAAGTGACTTTCATGTAAAATAGATAAATAATATCCCTAGCAGCAAAATCACTAAATGCACACTTGTCCTACATTAGCAAATATATATTTTTATCCTTCTCTAAAATTGTGATTTTGCTGCTTGGGATTTTTTCGGAAGTAACAGTCCGTCTCTTCAGCGCGTTTAAAAATCACAGTCTGACGTAGGCTCCGGGGCATCTCACACGAGTGCACCGTTTGTATTAGAAATCGAGTGGATAAAAAGTGGCGCGGGGCGAGAGCGGTATATATCAGCGAGCGGGCACTACACGGTAATGCCAGATGACATCCAGTATGTAATATCATAGAATAACAGAAGTGACAAAAGCCTCACTTGCATAATTCCGATATTTGTGCGCAAAATCAAACAAAATGGCGTGTTTTGTTTTTGTTGTGTACTTGTATAAATATAACCTGTCTTAATTTTATAACATAATTTACGAAAAACTAATAAGTAAAGTGCCAGTTAAATTGTTGTTGATATAAATAATGGAAACTGTACGAAAGAAGAAATCCGGCGTACATAGATGTTGTATTTTTACTTGTAAAAATGTTCAACAACAAAGTATATCCTACAATTTTATTTTCGTTTCCTAAAGAAGAAAATCGGTAAGTTTTAGCTATTGAGTAACATAGATAATTTGTAATAATTTATCTTTGTACTAAACACTTTGAATGAAACTTTTTATATAGTGAAGGAATCTCTCCCATGAAGGAACCTCACAGCCATGACCATAATGAAAAGAAACCAATTCAAACCTCACTGGTTAAGAAACTATCTAAAGGTAAATGTTTATTATAAAATATTATTTTATAAGAACTAAGTATTATTTGAAATTAGAAAAGCATACTGATTTCAAAATGTATTTTAGAATGTGTGGAAACTATGAATGTTCTTAGCACAAGTGATATTGGATCCCAAAATTTAGCAGAAAGTGAACCACCTATAGGTATGACAATTAATATTTACAATACAAAATTATTTTATGAGCAAAACATAAAATACGTTTAGTTGTTACCTGAAGAATTCGAAGTCATTTTTGAACAAAAATTCAACACATTTGTATTTAATCTAGTATAAAGTAGAATAATTTAGAACTTTTCGCTACAAACATACAATTAATTTGTTTTAACGAAATGTATAATTTTTTAATTGTATTTTAGCAGTTATGGAAATTCCTACCCTATGTTGGGGTTCAAACAGAAAAAAATCTCTCTGCCCATACACCCAGAAAGGAAAGACTTTGAAAATCTCTAAAACAGCATCGAATTATAGCTACTAAATATAAAATGAAATCCTATCCTAAACAGGAAAATTTACAATATTTTCTAGGGCTTTGTGACAGATATTTATCAAATGAACTGGCAACTGTTGTTAAATTTAATGCAGTTAATAAAAATAAGAATATTGCAAGATACAGCATACAGTACAAACAATTTGCTTTAAATATCTATTTTTTGGGATCAAGAGTTTATAAATACTTAAGTAAAAATTGGTCATCCATTTATATTATAGAGATCAGTGGTAGGGTAAACCACCCAGTGATTGGCCTCCCATTCTCATAATTAAATTTAAAGGCTCATTATATTTCACCAACCTACATAATGAGAACTGCGCCTACCGTTTTTGATAGTTAATGGATCCACATTTTTCAAAAACATGTTACTTTTACTTATGTGTTAGTAAATTTTGCAGAATTAATTAATCTGGTCTGTGGAAACCAAATGCTTGTTATTGGCCGCACTTACTCAACGATTGGCCCCCGATTTTTCAATTATTGGCCACTGAATGCAAGCAAGCAAGAAAAAATTAATTGGTCTTTTTTTAGTTTAGAATAAACTTTATTTTGTTACAATACAAAAATAACATATAGATAGGTATCTTCTATATAATATATTATGACTTCCAAATAAAACGCAACTTAATAAAATTTTCGACAGTAGTTTCGAAACTAAACGCCTTTTATTTTCATGTATATTATTTGTAGGTACCTAGGTATTTTTGATTGGTTAAACAAGTTTGACATGTAAATATATTAGAGTTCGATTTGTACAAGTTTAACCGTTCAATGCATACTAAGCACGTCTGCATGAATTACATTTTACTCCATGGTTATGATATCCCAAATTTTTAGTGCAAGAGTAACACAACCCGCTGAATAGTTTCTGGTTTGTGAAAGTAAAAGCAGATTGGACTTCTGAACGACTTTGAGAACAGGAGCGAAATGCTCCTTGGTCAGAGTTTCCAACGGATGGGTTCTTCTCCACTCAACAACCGCTTTTTTCCACCCATTTTTTATCGGCTTGAATGCTGCAACGTCCGCGGGCTGCCTGATTCGTGTAGCATTCGGATACAGACACACTAAAATTATTTGAAGTTTTACACATAAAGAAGTAAGTTTGTATAAGAGATGTGTACAGTGACCGCCTAGGTGGAGAATTACGGGGAAACACGTGCCTATATTCTTTAAATAAGGATATAAAATGTTTTCTATGTAGTCACTCATAACGACCATTTTCATCCATCCTGTATCTGAAAGACCGATTCCCCATCCTGGAGGCACGGACTTTACGATATTTGTGGAGAGCCTTTTATATGGATATACTATCATTGGTGGCGTTACCTGACCAGAAGCCGTAAAAGTGAACATTACTGTTAATGTGGCCTTAGAAGAAGCATGCTCCACCTCATAAACATTTCGTGCTCCTTTTGGAGCGAGTACTTTATTGTTCTTAGGGCATAGGTGGAAGCACGTTTCATCGGCGTTCATTACTCTGTTTGGATCGTCCAATATTTCTCTAAATCCTTTGGATATCAAGTAGTCTTCTATTTTCGCAAACCGTTTTTTAATATTTGACTCTGATACATTTGCACTTGCTGCTATCACAGTTTCTGATGTACGCTCCAAAACTTCTGGATTCCTTCGAAAAAAAGCTCGATACCTTGTCTCGCCAGGGCGATTGTTAACAAATGGGTTTTTCTTGGACTTTGCTCCAGAAATTCTCTCACCGATTCTAGGACATCTTCTTTACGGCGGAGAAATCCACGTGTGATTTTGAAAGATCCAGGTGACCAAAATTTGCTCTTCTTCATTAGAGAGGATTGTGTTAGGGCCAAAAGCTGGTTTTACATAATTATGATTTTTTCTAAACTGCAAAGTAGCTCTCGGAATTTTGTATTGTCTTAAAACCACTCTTAAGGGTTTTCCATTTTTAATTTCTTCAAGAGCCTTTTGTACATCGTTTTCTGTGTATTTCTTATAATATATTGCACCGGAACAATTTTTGGCATTGTCTTCAACTAAAAATACGTAAGTTTTAGTGATTGTCCTGTAACAAAATTTAGTTATTGACCCCGGCTAGTAACTAAATGTGATGCGATTATTTAGTAGATTTTCTAACAATAACATTATCCTACATTAGGCAATAGAACGCAAACCGTAACATTAATTTAGTGCGATCCGTAAAACAATTCAGAGATTGGCCATGCGTCCAATCATTAAGTAAAACGTACAACATAATGTTCAGTGGTTGGCCTCCAGATTTTGTAGAGGATTTTGGGTTATAATGCACCATCATATCAGAATTGCATAAAATATATTATCAGAAAGGCACCAAATTCAATCCTTAATAATAAACTTGTAAATATGTAGAGAAATAACTTACAAGTGGCAGTACACTCTTGTCGAAACACACTATGTTTCCAGTAAACACAGCTTGTTTGGGTCACTACCTCCTACAACATTACCTATTTGTGAAAATGGCGGAAGAATTCCTAGACCATTTGGCACCAGATGTAAGTAGTGTTGCCGGATTGTGCGGATCTTCACAGATACAAGATTAATATGACAAATTTCTACCTAATTTATGTTTCAGTGGAACGGCCAATAACTGGACGCTAAATAGGAAAAGGCCAATCACTGGGTGGTTTACCCTATCCACCCACTGACGCGTACGCCATTTCTGTAGAGTACACAGCGATATTCCCGCCGTCAATTGTGAGAGAGATGTGACGCCGTCTACTATAGGCAACTAAGTGAACGAGTTCATTAATCAGTCAAATAAATTTCTTTGTAAAGCTCTCGCCTATTTAATTATTTATTAAAATTAAATTACGCTTACCCCGCAATCGACGAGCAGCGTTTTAATCGGCATATTGGCAAATCGTGCATATTTCAGTGATTCACACAAATCATTTACATACAGTGTGACCAGTGAAGTCCGCATCATATGGGATTTTTCTTTATTAATAGTTTGGCATCAAATTCTGCTTCGATCAAGATGAAAATTAACCAAAAGAATAATAGTCACGTGATTCGCATTGTCTGTCAAATTTAAATTTTTTTCCAAAAAAAATTCAACAGTGGGGTTATTTCTCAAAATATCGAAAACAGTTATTAGAAAAAGTTTTTCTAAAAACAATTTTTAGCCCATATGCAAAATTTCGGCTGCATAAGATAATTTAGATTTCTTGCCAATTTTTTTGTAAATTGCACCACTGTTGCGAAATAAGACAACGCAACCTACATAAAACTTCTTAGTTTTAACAATGCTTTATTCCAGACACATTTTCTTTAAGGCAGCGCCATATTCAATGTGTGTTTTTCTACAAAATCCAAATAGGGCTATTAAAATTTGATCACATGTGATGCAAAGTTTATTTGTTTTTGACCCTGTATAAGGTAAATTCATAAAATAACTATTTTTGAAAATGTAGTTTGTGTCTTAAAGTAATACACATTAATATTAAGAAAATAGTTTAATTGAAAACTCAAATTTTCTAATAAAATAATCATAATACATTATAAAAATGAAACGCATTTAAAATTCCACCTTTTCAATTAATAACAATATGTCTTTTTGGTATTTGAATATTAAATTAAACATAATTTGAAAAACCTAAAAATTAAAATTACATTTCTGTGTGCCTCCCATTGCGTTCAATACAAACAATTTTATTGTTCTTCTTGATACATCTTTAATCGAGTTTCTGATACTAAGGGGCCTTATTTCTAAAATACAGTTTCGAATCACCTTTCCCAGATAATTAACATTACGGAAAGGTTTTTCTTTGTAAACTTTTTGTTTTAGGTAACCCCACAAGAAAAAATCAAGTGGGGTTAAATCCGGAGACCTTGCCGGCCAGTATTGCTCCATATTACGCCCAATTACTTTGCCCCTAAATATTTCCAAGAGGCGTTCTTGAACCCGTCTTGTAGTATGGATGGGAGCACCGTCACACTGGTACCACAAATTATGCCTTATTTCAATAGGCATATTGTCCAAAACTTCAATGGCCTCGGTGTTAAGGAAGCGTAGGTATTCTTCAGAATTTAAATTGCCTCTAAAAAAATAAGGCCCAACAACTTGATCGTTTAAAATACCTACCGCACCACACATTAGTTTTAAAAGAATACTGGTCCTTGCATTCTATTATAAAATTTGGATTTTCTTGAGCCCACCATCTACAATTTTGAGAGCTACCAACGCCGTTTGAAGTGAAAGTGGCCTCGTCGGTCCATAAAACGTGAAACGGAAAGGACACATTTTCTTCTTTTTCCCCCTGGTACCAAAAAGAGAATCCAAAACGTATATCAAAATCTTGTTCCTTAAGAGTATTTATAAATTTAGGTTTATACGGCTTAAATTTATTTTTGTGCAAAATATTCCTCACACTCTCTCTTTGAACGTCAGTTCTGCGAGAAACATGTCTAATACTAGTTTGACCATGTTCCACAATATCTAGGCAAACATTTAATTGAACTTCTTCACTATGTTTTATAGGATTGTGAGGTTTTTTAAATGAACTTTCCACCAATCCAGTTGATTTAAATTTCACCATAATCCTACTCACAGTAGATTGTTGCACATTTTTGCCTGGATGCCTTTCATTAAAAATGTTGGCCGCTACACGATGACTTGTGTTTTCACCACATATTAATACAATTTCAATTCTTTCCTGTACAGTTAACATTTTTTTATTTAATACGCAATATTAATTAAAAGCCACTATAACAAACAGAAAGCGATTTGACTGTCATTAATAAAGCTAGGGCTTTACTTGTGACGCTGTGTACTTGTCTGTATTAATATTAATGTGTATTACTTTTAGACACAAACTACATTTTCAAAAATAGTTATTTTATGAAGTTACCTTATACAGGGTCAAAAACAAATAAACTTTGCATCACATGTGACCAAATTTTAATAGCCCTATTTGGATTTTGTAGAAAAACACACATTGAATATGGCGCTGCCTTAAAGAAAATATGTCTGGAATAAAGCATTGTTAAAACTAAGAAGTTTTATGTAGGTTGCGTTGTCTTATTTCGCAACAGTGGTGCAATTTACAAAAAATTGGCAAAACATCTAAATTATCTTATGCAGCTGAAATTTTGCATATGGGCTAAAAATTGTTTTTAGAAAAACTTTTTCTAATAACTTTTTTCGAAATTTTGAGAAATAACCCCACCTTTGAATTTTTTTTGGAAAAAAATTTAAATTTTACAGATAATGCGAATCACGTGACTATTATTTTTTTGGTTAATTTTCATCTTGATCGAAGCAGAAATTGATGCCAAACTCAAATTTAGAATAAATCTATTAATAAAAAAAATACCATATGATGCGGACTTCACTGGTCACACTGTATATTATGAAGAGAGTTGGGGCGAGGACCGAACCCTGAGGTACGCCACAAAACAAGTTCATAGGCGACTGATTGACCCCACCACATAGCCAGTCACATGCACAGTAGACGTTTGCATAGTCAGAAAAGATTTAAACAAGTCATATGTAACACCTCGAATACCCAAAGTATATGACTTATTCAGTAAGAGTGATCTAGAACGTCTAAAGCCTTACTTAAGAGAAAACAGTTACTATCTCCGGAAGGTAACTTGGCTTCGCAACGTAGGTGGCGAAAGAGGATACTCTAGAAAGGGAGCCGAGTAGTACGTGACCTGAACAACGCAATTTCTCCACAAGCTTTCTTCTGCAAAAGATTGTATGTGTTTGAAAGAATATAATATAAATGTTTTATTGTGTTCACATGTATTCTTCCGCTTGAAAAATTTTATACATGGATGAACGACATTAAAAAATATACCGTGATTAAAATTAGAACAAAATTACGCACACTTCTTTCATTCATAAAAATAGTAAAAATAAGTAACATTATAAACATGATATTTCTGTTAAAAATGGCATCGTGTGATGTTATACTAAAATTTGTTCAGGTTAATCAATACTCTTCAAGTATTTTCTTCATTGACCGTCATAAATGAGATATCATTAGTACTTTCTTTATGTACTTTCATTATGTAATAATTTTGTTGATAGGTTTCCGAAATCTACATATTTTATCGTATAAGAAATTATTGTTATCCACAAGAATTATTACGTTAAACGTACCTAATAGGAATTCTATTGCTTGTAAGAAGCACACATCTTAATAGTAGGTATTTTCCTTTATATATACAATATACGTAGATATCCATTTACATTAAATACTAGAGCATATCAGTAAAAAGAATTTATACATAGAAAATCTGAATATATTCAAAATGGAAAATTGTATATTGTGTGCTATGAAACCAACATTTATCTGCGGAGTCCTTTTTGGATTAGTATTCTTCAACTTCAACTGCAAACATGACTTCAAGAAACTGAAACGGCCGTACTTCAAATCGATAATATCTTTAGCAGTGGCCGTATACATTTTAATCTCTATGATAATGCGCCTGGTGTATCTTGTCGTCAATGTATCCAGTCTATGTATGTGCTTATTGGACATAACAAGATGTGCATTTTATATAAATCTTTCCTTGACTGTGGTATATATCAACATAACTGGTGTTTCTAAGAAGCAAATGTTGCTGTTCGAAGGAATCTTGTGTATATCTAAATATGAAAAGACACCTAGGAAAGGGAAAGTATGGGACCAAAGCATGACTCTACACTTGAAGCGTCAAAATTGGAAATTTTTATTGTTGAGTATTTTAACCTCCATAATTTACTTCATGTTAACCAAACGATTGACTGAATCGTTCGCCATGTTCGGTGCTATGCTGTTCAGAGTTATAATATATTTGTGGATAGATATTCACCAGACAATTTTCAAAAGAATTTATGAAAATATGAAGATTGAAATGACTCACTCGCTTCGTGGAGGAAACAGATTCATATTGGATACACTAGTTAATACTCAACGAAATTATACATTTGTATTCAATAATTTTATTTCTAATAATATATTCGATAACATAATAGCATATATAAATTATATGATGAGCATTATAATTATGATTATATGCGCTTTTATAATAATTGTAGTAATACTATTTAACAGCTGTGAAATGTCGCTTTGGTGCTATATTGAGATAGTGTTTTCATTTGTATTAGTCCGACAGTCTCTTCTGTATATGTTTTCCAAATTGGAAAAATTAGGAGCAATGGTAAGTTTGCAGGAAAGGTAGTTTTTATTGCCAAGAGAAAACTGTACTTTCACTTACTACGTTTCATAATTAGAAGTAGTAGCAAGAGCTCTTTTATTTTAGATAATCTGTATGTACAGTCGTGGCCAGATAAATGTAGTACAACCTTAAAATTCATAAATCGTTTCGTCAAAATCTGAAATTTTATTATTGTGAGTCGAACTTCAACTTAAGCTGCTTGTCATAATATGTAAAATCAAATGTGATCAAATGTCAGATTAAACACTATAACAATTTATTTAAAAAAGCTTGTACTACATTTATCTGGCCACGACTGTACATGTCAGTGGCGGCTCGGGGGATTCACATAAGGAGTGCATAATTTCAAAATTAAAAAGTATAATACAAGAACGCTTACCCAATCTTTATAAGTTTCACCGGCATACTGTTCCAGACAGGTACTGTTCATTGTACAGTTTGTTTTCGAAGCACCCCTACATATATTTTATTTAGCCAATAGTATATTTTATTTAAAATTCTTCTCGAACTGTTTTTTACACAAACTGGTACACACTCAAGAGCGAGAAAGGTAATACTATTCTGATGTTTTCGAATCTACTATCGTTAAGAAAAAATGAAGTATTAAATTTAAGACCTGTTCAATCACGCTTCGAAGAATCGCCAAATTGAAGACGTAATAAGCGACCACAAACACTCCCGTATCCAAAATTTCACATTCATACGTCAATTTTCAAAAAACTGTTCCGCCATTTTGTTTTTTTTGACATTTTCATTTTGGATTTGTGATCGGCGACCTAAGACACCGCCGTATCTAAAATTTCACATTTATACGTCAATTTTTAAAAAATCTTCCGCCATTTTGTTTGAAGTAGAACAAAATACAGTTGTCCCCACCTTCAATGTAATGTTAATGGCTTAACGGAGCAATGGTAGGGCTTTGCTCATGGGTATGTTTCTCTCGGTGGAAGAGGTAAACATTCGAATAGTTTACATCTGTGCGCTGTTAGTCGTCATTATACCTGTGACGACGATCGGTGCATGTAGGTTGTTACGCGTGCCGCACACGCCACGTTCCTGTTCAATAACTATGAATACGTAATAAATAAATACTTTCACAGTTAGTCGCCGCTTGGTTTGTTTTGTTTCAAAATTCCAGGGGGTGCAATTGCTCACTTGCTCTCATTAAAGAGCCGCCACTGGTACATGTTCATATTTAAAAATGCAAATACGTGTTTGTTATTTGTTGTTTAAACATAGGCTGTTCGACTTTGTAATAAGCTGCAGATTTCGAATGAGTGAAGTATCTAGGAGTAATACTAGGCACGATATACTGGACATAAAAATGATGGTAAAACTATAATAACATATGGCTTTCTAGTCTGGTAACCGAAAACACAACAAAGAAAGGCTGTTCAACAACTAGGCAAAGTGAAAAATACTTCCTTGTTTGCGCATAATAGATTCATTACGGACTACTCTAAATAGAGTCACTCATGGACCTTCTACCTCTTCGCTTGAAAGCAGGGAAGACCAGGATATGTGCTTTCAGGCTGCAGCTATGTACCCCCAATATCAAAAGACGGGCGGCACACATGGCAATTGTAGACCATGCGAGTGGAGATGACCTAGTCATGAAGACATCTTTATGGCATCAACAGCCCTTTTGAAGTTAGCTTTCCAGAAAGAATCGAATAGAAAAGATGGTGTGCAGGGGATCAGAAAGCGGGAACAGAGCTGGTACATAGAGTAGACAAAAACCGCAACTGGTACCAGAGCAAATATTGCTGTGCTAGGCAGAACAAATACTAACCACTCGGAAAGTAAATCTCTCTGTTTCAGACAGAGGTATATGCCATATTTCAATGTTCTATAAAAACTATAGAAATGACGTCGTCAACCAGCGGATTCAAATAATGTCTGATAGTCAAGCGACACTGAGGGCAATATGTAGTAAACAAGTGTTGACAAAACTGGTTTAGAAATGCCTTGACAAACTAAAATCGGTGGCGGGCCAGTAAGATAAATATCTAATCTGAATGTTAAGACATATAAGCGACTTATAAACTTGCTAGGAGAGAATCAGAAACAAAACTCCCCATAACCATTTCTGGGGGCGCCAAAAAGTGCTAACCAAAGGCACATCAAAGACAAGGTATATGAAAAACGTAAGCATTTCTGGGCCAAAGAGTAAGGAATTTATTGGTCAGCAATACAACAAATGGTCTTAAAACTAATACATATAAATCAATCGTCAAAGTGCACCTCAACAAGATGAGTCTGTATGATGGAGACCGTAACTGCGGACTGTGCATTAAACAACTAGAAACTGACAGGTAAATAGTAGAGTGTCTATCATACACTTTGTGCGGTGCAAAGTGTAAGCTGGACAGGGTCAGAAACACTAGAGTGCAGAAAAGGTAGTTTTAATTGCCAAAAAAAGATTATACTTTCACTTAGCTAAAAATTCATAATCAAAAGTAATATCAAGAGCTCTTTCTTCGTACATAATTTGCATGTACATGTTCATATTTAAAAATGCTAAAACATGTTTTCTCTGGGTATTGTGTTTTATAACCAATGCTGTTACTTGTTTAAAAATAGGCTGTTCGGCTTTGAAATAAGCTAAGATATAAATATAAACTAGTTTAAATCTACAGCATGTACAAAGTACAAATTAATCAAAAAATTCTGGTTTTGGCTTAACTCTGGTTACGGAAACAAATGTTCGTATTATTACTTATCACAATAGGCATGACAGTCTTGTATATGGCCGGCTATTTGGTTTACTGTAATTATATTTATAACTGATTAAAGCTTTCGGTATATATCATGATCCTATATCTTCAAGATTATTTATAGATCAGCTGGAAACCAGTTTTCTTACCTAATGGTAATTTCTTCGTACATTTCATAAAACAAACTTAAGAAAAACTTTGCTGATGCACTGGATCAAGGAGATGACTGTTTCAAATACCGTCGAATAATGTTCCCAATAAAACTAAAACATGGTAGGCTGGTCGACAAGTATATTAACCCCTTAAGGGTGTTGTATAGGTACATTTTCAAATATTTACAGATTACAGGCTATCTTTAAACTTTATGCAAAAATGATTTAGATGAAATATTCTTATAATGTTTATCTACACGTCCCTAGGCATTTTGTTTTTTCAATTTTTTATTAATTGTTATAAAAAATTAAATATAAATAGATAATCGAAAAATAAAATGCGTACCGACGTATAGCATATTATTGTGAACATTAAATTCTAGCAAAATTTTTTCGTATTTATTAAGATAAATGTTTAATTTGATAAGAACGAAATGCATTTTTGGCACTACTTTAATACGCCACCTGCAGTCAAATATTTGATATATCCTTGCAATCCAAGACAGGGCGGAGTTACTTTGTTTAGGTGGGGATTCACTTTACGAGCGATATTCGGAATACAGAAATCGTTGTTACGGTTTTGAGTAGGTATTTGATTAAACATTTTTTTATATTATTTTACATTTCATAAAATTGAAAACATTATCTAGTAACCTTGGTTTAACTTTATAAAATTAATGTATATTTTCTTTTTGTAAAATTTACTTATATTATTTTGTATTACATTTCATAAAATTGTACACATTCTCTGGCAGGCTTTTATAACTTTTACATAAATACAAACTTAAACAAAAACATTACATATGATTCATAAATAATACTAGCTTTTTTAGTTCTTCCACTATTTTACATTTATTAAGATAAAATACTACTGACATTTATAAGTGAGTTAAAAATAATGTAAAACTAATATAGAAAATGAGATGGATATAGATGGTGCCTACTTCCTCTGTACAGATCGTCAGATATTGTACCAGACTGGTAGACGTTCAAAAGAGTAATTTACGACCTAGCAAAAAATTACTCCCAAACGATTCAGTGTTCGGACAGTTATAAAAAGATTTGAAGTAAACCAGAAATTGCTCGGACAGGATATCTTTTATTTTAAAAATTTAACTACATTACTCTTCGTGTTATGGTAAATAAAGAACAGACATAAATAGGACTTATTATTTTACACATGTAGTTACATAATAATAATGAATAAACATTAAACTTTAAATAATTTATATATAATAATAAAACAATGAAATTTCATTCAATACATGATATTATAAGTACAGTCATTCTGCATCTTTTTTGGAAAAAAATATGCGAGATTATTTTATTTGATAAATCGTTAGTTCGACGAACAAGTCTGTCGAACAAAACCGCAGTGTGTGGGCGCCCCTTTAGTCATTGAATTCATGTACGAGGTTTCTCGGATACCTTGCCGGCCACCTTGTATTATAATAGTACCTATAGATATAAATAATTATCCTGTGATTTTCAATACGGCCAATGGAAAAGATAATCAAGACGATGACATTAGTGCCTTTCAACAAAATATTATTATTATTATATAGTATTCATATGCACTAAGTAATATTTCTTTTAATCAGAATTCCATCTTACATACATATTAACTTATTGAACACGTCAGACTAAAAAAACTTACAATCTACATTCCTGTGGCGCCTAGACACCAGACTAAATAAATCATACAAAATATTACTAGCACCTACGTTACGTAGAGTATGTGTAGCCTGAAAAGAGACAATTAGCACTTAACGCATCAGACGTATGTCATTTCGAATGCATCGCTCCATAAGGGCGGTACTTATAAACTGGGAACTATACAATTTAGATTTTTACTATAGCATTTAGCAAAACAGTACGTGGTAGTGGGGTATTGGCAAGCTCCACCCCTGAGTAGAACCCCCCTATACCCGCAGCGAAGACGTCGAAATTTTTAGTTTGCTATACAACACCCTTAATGGCTACCGTATAACATACGCGGCACTTCCCTTCACTTATTTGCTTATACTTATCTTAGTAAACTACCACTTGCGAGCATTCAGAACTTTTACATTGCACCTATAGATGTCGCTAATGACACCAAAAGACAAAAAGCCTCATCTATTTGACAGCCAGCTTGAAACTTCTTAGTTTGTTTTTCCGAATATTCTAAAGCAATTAATTCATACTTCACAAGATATCATTTCCAAAGTGTTTTACGCGTCTACTTATACTAAAACGATATAAAAATTTGTAGAGGTAAGTTGTTAATCGAATTTTGAAATCAACATATGATTTATCATACGCAGGGCAATACCGGGTACGTTTGTAGGTAAAATATATTGTACAGCTGTCATAAAATACGAAATTACGTACAATAACAGATGGCTTCGAATATGAAATAAACACGTGGCTTCAAAAAGGCAGACGGTAGGTTGCGTATGTTCATATGGCAGGAGACAAGAAAACAATTCCAGTATTGCAAATACACATTGTACGAGTAAATCGAGGAAAAGCAACGTTTCCCAAGGACATGTAGAAGTTTCTAACAAATGTGTAAACGCAGAAATGTTAGGAAAGAACAGGTTTTACGTGTTGACGTTAAAGAAGAATAAGATTATTTTATCATTAAGGAAAACAATAGAAACTAGGAACAAAAATGATACACAGAAACGTCTGTCACTCAAATATTTATGAAAAAATTACAAGGCCGTTGCATCCAAACCAATAGAACGCAAGATAGCCAGAGGAACTGATGATAAACAGTATTAAATGCACCCCTGAAATCCAACATCAAAGCAGCAATGTTACTCTGATCGAGCCCCGAAAATATATAATCCGGAGTCGTAATAAGAGCAGTGCTACAACTATACTCAGGCCAAAAACCACACCGATAAGGCGGTAGAATTCCTAGACTGTTGCAATGCTCACGCAATTGCCCCTCAACGACTCTTTCAATAATTTTAGAATGAACTTGTAAAACACTAGTAGCCCGAAGATACCCAAATTCAGTGCGGGATTATTGCACTAAACAGAAGTTCACAATATCAGTAATAAAGGACAAAATAAATGGAAAACATATATCCAAGATGGCGATACAAATATCATGTAAACCAGACGCACTCGATTTTATTCCATCAAGAACACTACCAACTATGGAAGCAAAATGAACCTTTATATCTTTAACATCATCCATATACAAATAACTGACAGGCCTTTTCTTACTGTAAATTTCAGATTTCTTCAACTCACGCCACATATCTCTTACAGTTAATAAAAATCATTATGGTTAATAGACGTAAGATTCGTATAATCAACCGCGGAGATACCTTTTCTCTACCGATGCTAATTCTACAGTATATGAGCTCATGATCGGATAAGGAAGCATTTAGTATACCAAATCCCGCAATCAAACGAACACCAACTAAAGCTAGAATGGAAATCTTCCACGAACAAACCACACTTCAGCAAATCAACATTGACGTGTCGAGGCAGGAGATTGCATCACACAAAGGAAAGCAATAAAAGCATTTAAAAGTTCATACAAAGTGCATACCGTAGTCGACAAATTTTAATTTCTGTTTATACTTCTATCCCATGCGGAAGATGACCTTATAATATGCAGCGATGCCTGCTTGCTAACAGTGGTGGGAGAAGCAACGCAGTGTCGGGGGATCCTCACATTTCATAGGAAACGTTTGCCGAGTGTACTTGGCAGCTCGCTATATGTTTATTTTTACTTCATTGCGTCGTGCTCTTTTCCTCTTTCTACTTTCGTATCAGAAATTAAAATTTGTCGACTACGGTATATTATAAAGTAGGTAATGCAACAATAGATGTCTTGTTATTTCGTAATTGGGTCAAATCCATTTTATATACCTAAATAAATTTGTTGTTGCTTGTACTTGGACTATTTTAGTTGAATTTTTCTTTTTCAGTCGGAGGAAGCTTTATCATTTTTATATCGATATCCTATTTCGAAATTTTCAACAGCAGAAGGTTTAGAAATGGAGTATTTGATAAATACATTAACAATTCAAAAACCAGTTATTACGCTTTTTGGTACTTACACCATTGGTAATCGACTAATAGCATCGGTAAGTAAAATTATGTATGGGGTATGCATGTAATTTTTTTGGCATTTTTAGGTATCCGGTGTTGGAATTACTTATCTCCTAGTCGCTATCCAATTCTTTGTTACTGGAATACATTATTCTGAAAAAAAGTGAATTTTGAATGAAATATATATACCGGGCGTCCACAAAATAAGGCCCCAGCTCGTATCACCTTTATTTGAAGCCTGATTGTAACGATCGACATGTCACATTAAACGACTTAAAAAGTACTATCAGAGAAATATGAATTTTTATTTTTAACTATTCGGTTCATCAAGGATCGATAATCAACTTTTTTATGTTAAATGGCCGCCTGCTACTTTTTTCACAGAATTTGATAAAGATTTTTTTTTTCTGAATTCAATGATGTAACACAATACCGTTTCTTGTTTTATTTCAAGTTGTTAAAAAATAAAAACATTTCAAAAATACTTGTACTCTATTAGTAATAGGGTGCTTAGACATTATTGTCACCATGTGACTTTTATGTCAGTGTCATTAAACCAATTTTAGTTGTTTCAATTGAGGGGTATAGAAGCAAAACCGGCAATCTCCACTCTAGCTACTTTTTCAGGAAACGCATTTGATTGACAGAATGTTTAATATTTATGAAAACACATACACCTTTTACTTTCTATAGTTATTTCGATGCTTCTGATTTCTGTCATTGTAAAGAATCTTAAATTATTTCAATATTTTTGGAATAATTTAGAATTTTAATTTGGAGATTGCCGGTTTTGCTTCCAACTAGCGGATATTGCCGGTTTTGCTTCCAACTAGCGGATATTGCCGCTTTTGCTGCGTACTACTTAAATCAAAAATATGTTACACAGTTACATTGACTTGTTTTTAAATAAATTCATTTATCTTTTTATAGTAAAACTCACGTATAATTTTTCGAAATGCTTTATAAAAACTTTAATACACAAGTAAAGAAAACTAAACGTGCTTTTTTGTTTCTTAAACAAATGTTATACAAGTAAATCGGGAAGTTCTTCGTAACCATCTATTTAACCTTCAATAACTTCTTCGTCTGGTGCAACAGTACTTCCATCATTTTGAAAAATATTCTTAAAAAACTGCAGATTGTCAACTGTTTCCCAATCTTCCCCCCAGTGTTTAACCAGCAATTTTTTAACGTCTCGTAATTTTAAATTGTTCACAGGCACACCCATTTCTATAACATTGTTATATTTTTTGCAGGTTTACAAACACTTTTGGCTTGTCCTATGTCGTTACGACAATGTGGCTCTCCGCGTATCAAAACATTCATGCCGTTTTTAGCTCTACTTAATATAATACGTTTTGTGACGGAAAACTCTTGTTTCCCATCTGCAACATCGCAATTTATTCCCATGCGAATTACAGGTCCAAAATTATTAAAAACTTCTACATACTATTCGGGGCTCGCTATTACTTCTTTTCTTTTTAATTGTTGTTCGATTCTACCAAAAACTCGATCACTATGTAGAAACGAATGTCCTGTGACTGGGTATACACTTTCAATGGAATTTAATTTGTTAGGAGCCGTTGAAAACCATCTAACACAGGTAGCCACTATTATGCAATTTTTGGTTTGTCCACCACACCCATCGCATACTAATCTCAAGGTTTTTACACCCTCCAGTTTAGACTGGGACAGACGATGAAACAGTGCTGAGCTAATTTCGCTAGAACCTTTAGAAAATTGATTTACAGTCCAGATTTATGTACATCTGGACTGAAAATCAATTTTCCAAAGGTTCTAGCAAAATTAGCTCTTCACTGTTTCATCTTCTATCCCAGACTAGTATTTTCTTTAGTTTGTTTTTCTTTTGACGAACCTTCTACAAAGCACAGATTGTAGATGTATAACTGACGGCTATAATAGGCATTTTAATCGGGAACTTTAGGAAAAACCTGTTTTCTTGTTTGGCAGTCAAAACTAATAGTAAGTAGATCATCCCTGGGTGTCGAAGAAGTTAATAAAACGCATTAGCCCTTAGTTTATGAACCCGTTTTTCAATTATATGTTTATTCTTTTCATCAGTGTTTATGTTGTTTTTTATTTGTTCGTCTAGAGATAAACTAGTTGAACAGACATCGGTTCGAGGTGTTCCGAAGCCCAAATTAAAACCTATATTAAAAATACTTCGAAAAAAATATCTTTAACTTTTAGATTCAAGTCCTCTATTTCGCTGTTGTACATTTTTGACATTTTTTTAATGTTCAACTCGGAGGGAAGATAACGTCTGATTATAGTTGAAGATCTTTTTATAAAATTAATTACTGCCTCCTTTTTATTTTTAAATTTGAAACTAATACGATCTTCCCCTCTTCTTTCACTTGGTGATTTGCCTGTTATTTCATAATGTTTCATAACAAATTGTAGCCTGTGTTTTTTAATATGCAAAATATTCAAAAATGTGGTCTGACAGACTGGCACCAGATCTGCTTTACTCTTACAAAACATTTGTTGGTAAAACTTTAGGCGTGTTGAGTTGATTTTGTGGGCGCCTTCTTTTACAAGTTAATGTTTTGCAGTACCTCGCCAAAACTGCATCCTGCAACTGTTTGCCTTTAGAAGCATAGAAGTCCGATAAAATTTAGCAATATCAGACATTTTTAATGTGGCATATCTATATGACATGGTAATGTGATTAAATTTAGGAAAATCCGGAGGTTGTAGAGGAGCATTTTTTCTAGTGAAAACGCAAGTTATGGTGGTATAAGCTAATTACTGAGAAAAAAAACAAATTTATTAACATAACCTTACCGTCGTTGCTTTTCTATATTCCTTTTCCATTTATGCACTTGTCTGATTCGTTTACGAGTCTTTGTAGGTGTAACCGGCATTGCTTCGGTCTCCATTGTTACTCAAACAAGAATATTTTCACAAAGTGAACTAACTTAAAAGCACATGGTTGTTGATTGTGGAAATATTAAACGGCTGAACAATTATGTGAATGTTAAAAGACACAATTTCCCACGTGGTCGTTCGCTGATTGGTCAAAATGGAGATTGCCGTTTTTGCAACTAATAGCCCTAAGGGGATTTCCGGTTTTGCTTGTTTCTTTAAAGTTAAACGTCAAATTTAAGTGAGATATTACTGGTTTGGCCACGTAATAATTTCACTTATTGGAGATATACTTGTCAGCTATTGTATGCAAGCTTTAACTCAATTTTGCCGAAAAGTGGAGATTGCCGGTTTTGCTTCTACACCCCTCAATTGTCATCATTTCATAGTCATGAATAACGAGTTCGTGGATATGCTTGAAATTTATTTTGGGTGTCACAAAAACAGTGCGCAAAGTTGTAGAATCTATAGAGAGCGCTTCTCGGACAGGCGAGTACCGAATCGCCGTCAGTTTACCCGATTAGAAATCAATTTGAGACGGTATGGATGCTTTAAAAAATCGGAAATTTCGAAATGAAAATTTAGAGGTGGGCGTTTTACTGTGTGTTGAGAAGAATCATTGAACTTCTGTAAGAGAAACTGCTTCAAATCTACAAGTTTCTAGAGCAAATGTATGTTCAGTTTTGAAAAAACATAAGTACAAAGCATTTGTGCCGCGTAAGATCCACACATCAGAAGAAGGTGATCCAGCACGTCGTATAAACTTTTGGTCAGTTTTTTGAAGTGTAAACTTCTTTAGGCGCGTTCCGCTGATTGTAGGCAGTGAACAAGACTGACCTGCAACGCTCGGATATGTAACGCTCTTCGGGTAAAGTCGGTTAAGGGAACAAGATAAATAAATATATCATATAGAGGTATTTAATTTCATTTAAATTGAAATTTAAATGAATAAATAAATTCATGTCCCAGAACAGATTCGATCCCGAGACCGCACGGTTATGAAGCCGATACGTTACCATCAGACCAAGCGTGGGACCGTAAGCAAGTATTTATATCGTCTATTTATACATACACATACATACGAACCGACCAAACGAAACGGACGCTCGCGTATATGTAATAAATGTGCGAATATGTTTTATTTAATACGTTACTGAATATTATATGCATGTATTTCGTATTATCTACGGTATTATTAACCTCGCCTTGATGAAGTTTACACTTCTGCCGTGTGGTTTTAAGCACACTCATTCTTCTTGTTTTAAATCAGTTCAAACGTGAACCGTTGTTTTACAAAAAAAATACTATGGTCCGACGAATGTCAATTTACAAATAAAAAAAAATTAATCGCTACAATCATCGCTACTGATATGTAGAAAATCCACATATTTCCGTAGAACAAGCTCCACAAAGAAGATTTTCACTGAATGTCTGGTGTGGAGTATTAAGGTGGCTCCCCACGGCCCGTGATATTACAAGCCAGCCCGCGCCGAACCGATTTGTGTGGACGAGCACGGGCCACGGGCGAGCCTGGACCACCTCGGGCAACACCCTTCCCACGGCGCGTGTAGACTCGATTTTTAACGGTCATTTCCATAATATCGCGTGAAGAAAGCACTGTTGCTGTAGCCACTTTTGAGCTATTAGTGGATATTATTTACTAAATAAACAAAAAAAGAAAAAGAAAAGACGGTACATTGTGGACATTAAATTATCCCTTTTTTTAAGTTCTTTAATTGTGATATCATTCTTCATTTGCCTTTGGATTCTAGCCCATGAATTCTTCTAGTCATTGCGATTTTTGTGATCTGCACTTTTAGTACTCCACAAAGAAGTTTCTTTTTCATAATAACTTAAAAATTCGAAAATACTTTTGTTTGTACAGTTCATATTTTTGGAAATACGCACGTCAATACTATAGCACGGTCAAAATACAAATAAACAGGCAGTGACATGTTGTCGCGCCAGTCACGGGCCTTTGAAGTTACCGACTCTCGGCGGATCGGACGGGTCGCCCCGGATATGCTCGCGCCACCTCGGACGGCACCCTTCCCACGGCCTGTTGGCGCGAGCTGGTGCTGGCCCGCAATATCGCGGGCCGTGGGAGCCAGCTTAAGATGGACGAATAATTACCCAGCAAAAGTATTACCAAATTTTAAATGAAGACTTACTAGAAGTTCTTGACAATTTACCCTTAAATGAAAGAAATAATTTAGATTTTCAACAAGATGGAGCTACGCCACACAACGCCATAATCAACTGATACTTTTTGAATAGAGAATTTGGAGATCATTGGATGGGAACATACGGTCCTATCTTGTGGCCTGCTCGTTCTTGTGATCTGACCCCGATGGATTTTTTCTTCTGTTCACTTAATTGAAAAATTATAAGAAATATCATTGTATTATTGAAAATACTTTGAATGTGAGAACGTTCTTATTTAATGTAAGGTACCATCAAAGCTTTTTAATTTTAAACATATTATGGTTGACACAACTACCTACTATGGTTGTCATGGTTTCAGTACCTGGGTAAATCGGGATAATCGATTTTGCAAAAAGGTGCTCATTCGAAAGCACTATCCTTCCAGTGTCTATCCTGAAAATTTCATATGGAAATTCGCAATTAGGACGAAGTTATAGCGTTTTGTAACTGACCGGGTAAGCAACGAATAACGGTCGGGGCGTAGGTAGACGCGAAACAGTATTTTCAAAATCGGTACCAGAAATATCTCCGCAACTACTGGACCTATCGGGATCAAGTCTTGCACAGTTATGCTTCACACAATAACCTAGTACTTATCGAGCCGTTTTTTCGATATTTGGCATAGTTTTTTTTTTGTCATAATTACTCAATAATTTTAAGACGAAAAACCGCCAATTTTATTCAAATGACTGCCATGACCCGAAAAAATTGAATTCGCAAATTCCGGCTCGATAAGTACTAGTTCTGTCTATCTACTTCAAGAAAATAATTTTTGTTTTTTTTTCAAATAAGAAATGGCAGAGGCACGTCTGGTACCGCGAACGCTGTCGACAAAAACCCAACTCAGGAAAACGACTGTAATTTTTTTACCGTTCGAAATTTTCGAACCCGATTTTCACACAATTTATAATAAATGCCATACTTCAAAATGTATATTATGGTTTTAAAAAAAATGCAGTTTTATACACGAAAAAAAATCTTAAACGTGACCCTGCTTTTAGGTGCTCAGGTATATGTAAGCCCTTAAGGGTGAGATGATTATTGGCAAGTGATAGTACATTTAAACACAATGTTTTTTTTTATTTTTTAACAACTTAAAATAAAACAAAAAAACGGTATTGTGCTACATCATTGAATTCAGAAAAAAAATCTTTATCAAATTCTGTGAAAAAAAGTAGCAGATGGCCATTTAACATGAAAAAGTTAATTATTGACCCTTGACGAACCGAGTAGCTAAAAATAAAATTTGATGTTTCTCTAATACTTAGTACTTTTTAAGTCGTTTAATTTGGTATGTCGATTGTTACAATCAGATTTCAAATAAAGGTGCTTCGAGCTGGGGCGTTTTTTTGTGGACAATTGTATATATAAATAAATTTACTACAACAAATGATTGGTGCCGCTATTTTTCTCTTCTTATTATAATAATAATAATAATTAGGTACTAATTGTGATGCAACCAAGAAGAATATGAAAAATATTACTGGTGTATCAAAAGAAGTAAAAATAAATTAAAGGCGATGTAGTTTGTTATTAAAACTTTATTTAAGTTGTTTTTCTTTTGTGTATTCTTAGATGAAGTATTCCGCAAGGGTCTATGTTAGGATCAACTCACTTTCTCGTTTGCCAGATGTAGATGATCGGTCATGTATAATAAGAGTTTTAATATTTCTAATTTATAGCATGTGATACAAATCTTTTATACTTTTCAAAGGCGTGAAATAATTTTCTCAATAATATTATATTATCATTGTATTGTGTGCATTGTGTTGGTTTATTGGCTCAATTTTTGGGATAGAATTCAAAATGTCATGTTTTCGAAATGGTTTAGAACTGCAAGCTGAAGAAAATGGATCATTGAAAGTATGACAGATCTTGAGAATTGTAAAACTTACTTGCCTTGTATGTTACTTAAATGAGCTTTGTATGCAGTTTATGCAGGAATTCTACACATTATATTAAACTAACCAAGCTAGTTCAGTATGTACCTGGATGTAGTACTTTGTTTGAGAAAACTCCTCAATATCTTAGAATACTATATTGTAAGATATATGACTAAACAAAGGATTTTTTTTTATTTTGTGTCTATAAAAAAGCTATTAAACCACCCAAGAGATTGCGTTAATAATTTATTTTAATTTTCATTTGAGTTCTGTAATAACCTAGTACATATTATTTGATAGTGGGTACCATAAAAATATGTACAATTTGAAAATTAAGAAACCGCACTAAACAGTGAACAAGAGCAATTTCTATTATGGCCATTCCATTATTATACACATTGATTAGTTTGAGCATTTGTTTTAGATAGTTATGATAATTTCTAATTTAAATTTTCAAAATTCTATTTTATACTTGAAAAGGAAAGGCAACATAAAAAAAATCCAATTGATCTTTAGAACCCTCGCCTCGCCGCTAACCGGTTCTCGTTTTAAATTTAGACTTTTGTAATAAAATCTAGCTTATGAAGCTCGTTCTCCAATATATCATATTGTTACGTTTTCGGGTTCCAATAAACAACTCGTGCAATTATTTATTTAAAACAGTCTGTATATTTATATACTTAAAACTATTTAACAATATAAAAATATATAACTAAAGTATCACACTTAAACTACTACAATTTAATTATCACAGGTATTTATTTACTACTATTATTATTTATATCTCTGTCCGTATTTATTTATATAACAGTTCTATTTATATAAGACGGCACTACTATATTTATTTATTCGGCTACCACTATTCGTTTCCACCACTCGAGACTACCGAATTACTCCGCGATTAGTTTTCCACAATGAATCCCGTAATGAATGAATCCCGGTGACCCACTCGCCTTATATACACTTGCATAAAATGTTCTCGAACAGTACCAGTAAATTCTGCAATATACCAATGGAAATCTGGACCCTTCGTTGCTTACGTCGCACATCTGTGAGATGACTCACAGCATTTACGATATTTACCAGCCGAGAGAGATGATTTATGGCGGTGTGTAAATAAGAGCGTTTTTATCGCGCCGAGAGATCTGATTCTTTTATTTAATGTAAATACATTTCGTTACAATATATTTAGATTCTACATTTCTTATTCTTATGCCGAGTGATAAATTCATTTTATATTGTCTTGGCAAAGGTAATTTGACAGTAATATTTATTTGAATATTTGGCTAGTTTATACCATACTTGATGTTCATTACATGCTTTTATCTATGTATTTTGTTGAAATTTGGACAGTTGGAATTTATATTATTTTGTTTTTTTAAATATCCTACATTTTTATGAGCGGTCATTTAATTTAGGTACTCCCGCTAATTTCGGAAAGTTTAATATCTCTCTCAATTTTGAAGATATCAAGAGGAACTAATAACTGTAGTAGTGTATATAAAACATATATTTTAGGTTTTTATTATACCGTATGTGTCAATTTTCATTAGGTATAGGGATTCAATGTTTACGTGCGATTTATACGTATACAAGTAATACGTGGCAACGTGGCACCCCTACTGTCCGTCACCAATCCCGGCAACAATCGACATCACAACGATTTTCTCCGATCTTCCCACTTCTCTCCACCAGATTTTACATTCAATGTTTAGCTGCGAACACGTTGCGATCTAGTCTGCAATAAAAGCCGTCTTATTACTGGAACGGGATCTAGTAGTTTATTATTATTTTCAGAATCCTTTTTATTTACCTTATTAGGGTTCTTTTTTAATTTTATTAGAATTACGCTTTTGTTTGTGTCATGCAGCGTGAACGCAGCTTAATAATTCTCTGCATTTACTGAAAGGAAAAAGAAAAACAAATCCTTGCAACTCGTAAATATTATTTCTGAACGCATTACAAACACCCAAGCCGGTGGTCGAATAGTTACTGCTAACCACGCTAACTTTTACGAGCATGCATCGGTCGTACTGGCATTGGAAAGGAAAGAAGGGGTACTATGTTGCCACGTACTGTATGGATAATCGCCCATGGCTAATGAAAATTGACACATGCTGTATATACGCTTAGATCTACGGAAATAGTTCAAAAGTGATTAAAAGTTGAAATTATAAAATTAAAAAAAAAACAATTTTAGAACCAAATATTATTTGAAAATTACTAAATGATCTAACTAAAACATGAAGCAATTTTGAATTCTTTAATGGTGCGTATAGTGACGTATAATCAATACCTACTTCAGTAAGTAGTCATCTTCAAAGCACAAGTTTGTGATGTTGAAGGAATTTATAAATGAACTAAGTCAGGAAGGGTGAAAAATAGTGAGACGTACACTGAAGATGAATATAAATAAAACTCTTCTGAATAAACTGAATCACCTGAAAGGCAGTGGCCTTCAATCAGCAGCAAACATATCAATTATTTAATCAAATAGCATATGTACTGTTTACATAGATTTTTTCCTAAACAAACTATAAAAAGACACACATGCTGGAGATGACACAACATTAAGCATAGTGGGCTTAATAAAAATTATTTTAATTTAATTCAGGGAGTTGTTTACTTACTAAACTGACAATTAAACGTAGCAATGTAAAGGAGGTGTTGTTAGGCCAATGATTTCTACTTACTTGAACTCTCGGTGTCATCTATCTATCGACTTACTTAGTCCATCAAAACAATTTGCCAAAGATTACTCAATTGTGACCATTAAACAGCTATTACTATAATAGCACTTATTATACTATATAGCCAAAACTTCTTGCTTATTTTATGTTACTGAACAAACATCTTGAAGCCAAAATACATAATCAATTCGTCAAAATTTTCCAAATTTTAGTACAGTAGAACCTCGATTATCCGTGCTCCACGGGACCGGACGAGGCACGGAAAATTGAAAAGCACGGATAATCCGAACATTTATTTCTTATGTGTATGTATGTATACATACTAAAAAGATAACAAAATAAAAAACAGAATTCTACATAAGTAAACTTTTACACTAAATAAGAAAAAATAAACTCTACATAGGTAGGTTAACTTGCATTTATGTACATAAAGCAGATGAAAAGCGAATAATTCCCAGGGATTCCACTAGTACACTGCTGGCGATATCGATATTGCGTCATCATGCGTATGGCACGGATAATCCGCAGCCCGGATAATTCGCATACGGATAATCGGGGTTCTACTGTATTTAGTATTTCTACTAATAAAACAACGGCTCATATAACTGTTTTGCGTAATAGTCAGTTAGTTTATAAACCACCCAAGTTTAAATATATAACATATCGACGTTAATACGGAAGAACGACGTAAGCGCCACTGAACGAATTGTACAGAAGACTGAAAAATCTTCTTTTCTTAGTAACCTCTAAATTTATAGAACGTTATCTATATGTACAATTTTAAAAAAAATACATTACACACTCTTAGGCTAAAATTATTTGACTTGAATGTTGCAATCAAGACAAAAGAATAAAAATGTCGTTTAAGCCATTCATTATACTTACGTGGCGTTTATGCCATTTATAGAAAGTCGTTTACGCCATATAAACCCAATTATTCTTATTGCGATTGGCGCTTACGCATTCCTTACGTCATTTTACTCTATCCTAAAAGGACGTGAAAATGTCGGTTACGTCTAAACAAATTTTTATTACAAAAATAAAAACTAAACTTTATTTTTAAGAAAAACTACAATACTATTAGGTATTTAAACAAAATATTCTCGCAACACAACATAAACTATATTCCTATACCTAATTTTGGTACTTACTGTACAACCAAAAAATAATACTGCCGGTAATTACCATGACTATGATAAAGACAATAATTGTCTTTATCATAGTCTGATGATACAATTATTATTCTTAGATTTCCACTACTTGGTCTTCTATATCCGATTCGTCGAAAACATCTGGTATGTTATTGTTAGTCTTTAGTGTCAAGTATTCAAAATGATATTTGGGATCTATGGCCAAAGATTCACAAAGCCCCTTTAAGTTGTATTTCAGTTTATTGATGGGTAACTCCCCCTTGTAACAGTGGACAGGTGCGGATCCATTTTTGGTTTTCAAATTAAATGTTTTTTCTATTTTGTCATCAGTAAATGACGTAATGTACTTAACTTCAGTCAAAAATTTGTTGAAAGCTACCGTTTTTACCTCAGAAATTTTGATTTTTATAGGCGCCACCAAATTAATCGATTTGAAGTCCTTAAAATCCTTGTAAGTCATTTCTTTTACCACGTAGGGGAATGGATTTTTTCTTGCATTTCGCAATATAGGGTGCCTGTATTATCGTTTTTTTAATGTACTTCTCGATCACTCCATGCATGGAATCCACAGGCATGTAGGTGTGCCCCGTTATTAAAAAATTCAAGCAGATGTTTTCAATGTAATTAGCCTTATCCAAGAAGTGTCTGATCATTGCAAATATAGCCTTATTTTTATTTTGGCCTGCGCAGTTATCACAGAATAATGAGATCTTCTTAAATTGCTCTTCACTATCTAGTTGCTCCAAGTAAGTTAGTAAATTGCTAGCGATTTCATTGGATCCTCTTTTTCCATCTTTCTCGCCCCATATGTAACAGAAACCTCGTCTAGATTTTGTCTCGTATATGGTGAAATTGTAGACTGCATACTTCCTACTGAAACCAAGTGTCATTGTATCTCCATGGGGTGTTGCTAACACTTTTTGCAAATCTAGACTGGCCACAAGAGTTCCATTTTCTGACGAAAGCGCCTGTTCTTGCAAAAACAAGTTTTTGGCCCAGTCTTTTTCTTTAATGTGATCTTCGTAAATTTTAGTATCGGTTGGAGATGCACTGCCTCCTAAATTTTTATACCTTTCACATTTGATGCACTTATCTTTCCTTGGTACGTGAATACCAATATTATATTTGGTTTTAAATAAACGAAAAAACATACAATTTTTTAAAGCAGCAGATCTCTCTCTACTTTTACTGTGACTATCTAAATATTTTCTGTACAAATTGCTAACACTCTTTACTTCTGCTGGCAGGTAAGTTTTTGAAGAAGAACTTCTGCAATAATGGCTAGGAACTAGTGGCAACGATTTAATGAAATTATCAAGAAAGGCCAGCTGATCTACAGCGATTTTGTTAGGAGGATTCTGGATTCCTCGTAAATCCTGTTTCGGAAATTTACATAAATTTTTATTCTCAATCACAGTTCTAATAAGGCGTTGAGTGATTTCCAAGGTATTTATTAAAAAGTGCTGGCATACCTTAAGCCGTACGTACTGTTTAAGTAGATAATATTCATTTGATATGTTTCGGTTCACTATTCCTGCCGACCGTCGTCTCCTTTTTACTTCTTTAACTACAACATAGTCGTTCACAAACGATTTCTGTTTGTTACTATCGCCTAATTTCCAATAATAAGTGAACAACTCTTGTCTTTCCTCATCTGAAAAACTGTTGCATTTGTTTACACAGTTTCGTTTTCCACAAGGATTTTCTAACATTTTTTTTTCCTTTACCAAGTTTCCCCGTGAATTTACATATATTTGACCAGAATCTTTCAGTGTCTTCATTTTTCGCTTCTTGGTAATTTTTCTCGGATGGCGTAAATGTGAGTCTTGTGTTCCTGGTATCTTATTTGTATTTTCTTCATCAGGTATATCTTCATCACTGCTGGTACTGCTGTTAGAATCTTCTTTGGAAACAACATAGTCTTCATCGGATTTGTCACGTTCTGCATCAGACAAATCTTGTTCATTATTAATATCCTCTAAAACATTGCACGAAGTGCGATCACATTGTAATACCTTTGGTCCTACATTATTTGGTTCTGTTTCTTCTTGATTATAACTATCTAATATTAATTGGTCACAGCCGTTAATCCAGTCTTGTGGTTCTAGTTCCATATCCTTCATCGTAAAAAGAGTTGTTTCTGTGTTAGCAAGGGGTTCGGCCTCAATGCTATTAATAACGTTTAGAGCCTTCTCCCATTACAACATCTTCAATAATAACGGCACTTGGTGGAAGAATTTCGCACACAGTATTATGACTGTCATTTTCTTGGGAAATAACGGGGATATCCTCTTGGCTTGGATATATGATTTGGTTTTGTAAAATAATAATGCTTTTTTCTGAGTTCTCTGAGTGTCGGGCGCTTGAAGGTTCAATAAACTGAGAATTTTTTTCCCTCTTGATAAGGGCTCAAAACTCTTAGGAGTGGAACTCATGATCAAAACTGTAAAGTAAATAAATGGCGTAAGCGACAAAATGGAAATCATGTTTTATGTGAAAAAGTTGGCATTACAAACAGGTTACATTATTTTCTTTATAAATATATACCTACAATTAATCATTTTTTATCGTTTCATGAAAGGAAAGCGACTAGAATTTTAGAAAAGCAGAAAAACAAAACGTGTATACTAAGCATAGGCAATTGGCGCTTACGCCAAATGAAATATGGTTTTACCGTTTGGCATAAACGACTTTGAATTTTAATAGGATTTTAAGCAAGTAAACAGACTTTATTTATACTTATTGTAACTGCAAGGCATGCAAGGAACATGATGTTTCCATGGTTGTTTATTACTTACATTATTTGTGTCCAAAATCAACGACACTGCCACTTTAATAACACTGTGCTTTTGTTATGGCGCAGGTGTCGCTTACGCCACAAGGAAATTGAAAAAGTTTATAGGTGGCGCATACGCACACTTTAAACCAGAATATCTCAAACAATTATTTTTTTGTAGACATTTTAGTGGTACCAAACAATCCGGCTTCGAATGGCGTTTACGCCGATGTGAATAACTCATTTTCGGTATATTTGGCGCTTACGTCGTTCTTCCTTATACACGTCGATATACAAATAAAAATATTCAAAAAAGGTAATTATTTATTGAACGATATAAATAACAACAGTAAGTACTCATATATATATATATATATATATATATAATATATATATATATATATATATATATATATATATATATATATATATATATATATATATATATATATATATATATATAATTTTATTAATTAGTTCATAGAATCAAGGTTTTCCAAATTCCTTGATGTTCAATAGCTTCATGCTAAAATTAAAAAATTGTTCTTGCAATTCCTCAGAGTCTTTGGTAGCACACGTATCTTTCCTTACGCAATTTGTTATATAGCATCCTCCTAAGCCTTTGGCCAGAGGCGAAATTGCACAAAATACAATTGGAATTGCTCCTTGCACTGGAGACTAGAATTAAATAATGAACATTACATATACCAAAAGCTAATATGAAAATATTAAAATGACGTATTTTATTTCAAAGTTTACTTGAAATATATACAACAATTACACAGGTCAACAACATTTTTGGAACTGTTACACCACTTGGTGGATTTTAAAGTATTTTTTATGGTGAAAAAGAATATGTAATTAGAAATCTTCCATCACGTCACATTTTTTAGTTATCTTGATGTAAAGTTTCTCATTTACGCAAAATCGATGTGATCTCATTTTATGCAAGTGCTTGTTGAAACAAGCATATGATGACATCACCCTAATAGTAGTTTTACAATGAACAGGCAACGCCGTAATTGTGAAAATTCAGCAAACACTTCTTGTTATGTCTGTGGTGAGTTCACGACAAAGAGTCAACGTAAACCCATTTCAAAATTAATAAAAACTGCTTATAAATTGTATTTTGGGTGTCAACTTGGGGAGCAAGATAAACAATGGACACCCCATATAACGTGCATTAGGTGCTATGTAAAATTAACACAATGGTTGCAAGGGAAAAATGAACATATGCCGTTTGGCAGAAGGTTTGGCGTGAACCGACAAATCACCATGATGACTGCTACTTCTGTATGACAAACGTTACTGGATTTTCTTCTAAAAATAAAAACAAAATTGTCTATCCGAATATTCCATCGGCTATGAGACCAGTTCCGCACGGAGAAGATTTGCCTGTTCCGTTAGCCCCAGCTTCCTGCCAAGAGATTTCAAGTTCTGAAGAGGACTGGTCTGAGGCAGCAGGATCATCAAAAGACGACGATTTCTTTCCAGAAAAATCATCTGGTGAATCACATCTTATTTCACAAGTGGAACTTAATGATTTGGTTCGCGAACTATATTTATCAAAACAGCAAGCAGAACTTCTAGCTTCACGGTTAAAGGAGTGGAACTTTTTGGAAAACGACACCAAGATTTCGTATTACAGAAACAGAAATAAGGATTTAATGATATATTTCACTAAAAAAAGATCGGCCGTGTTCCTGTTGTAATGTAAATGGTTTGATGGCTTCTCTGGGTATTGATGACAATGCTAGCGATTGGCGGTTATTTATTGACTCATGAAAAGCAAGTTTAAAGGCCGTGCTATTACATAATTCAAATAAGAATCCTTCTGTACCTGTAGCGCATGCGGTTGGAATGAAAGAGACATATGAAAGCATGCGTCATTAATTTTAAAATCAGTCAATTACCAGGCACACTTATGGAAAATCTGCGGTGATCTTAAAGTAATAGGCCTTCTTCTCGGGCTACAAGGTGCCTTTACAAAATATTGCTGCTTCTTGTGTTTATGGGACAGCCGTGCAACAAATGACCATTACAATACTAAAATCTGGCCAAAAAGAGGTACTTTCATACCTGGACAAAAAAATATTGCACATGCTCCTTTAGTCAACCCTCAGGAAGTGTTTTTGCCAGCATTACATATAAAATTAGGGTTGATGAAAAATTTTGTCAAAGCACTAAATAAAGAAGGAGACGGTTTTAAATATTTAAAAATTGTGTTCACTAAGTGAAAGAAGGAATATTTGTTGGGCCAGATATTAGGAAACTGCTCAACGATGCAATTTTTGACTCAAAGTTAAATAGTGTAGAGATATTGGCATGGAAGTCATTTAAGGATGTGGTGCATGGTTTCCTGGGTAATCACAAAGCCGAAAATAGTGATCAGTTAGTAGAAAATCTATTGGTAAACTACAGAAATTAAGGCTGCCGAATGTCGTTAAAAATACATTTTTTACACTCACATCTTGATTTTTTCCCACCTAATTTGGGTGCTGTGAGTGATGAGCAGGGGGGGGGGCGCTTCCATCAGGATGTATTACAAATAGAGCGGCGTTACCAAGGCAAATGGGATGAGTCAATGTTGAGCGACTATTGTTGGTTATTGCTACGAGAGGACTCTACTTCGCACAAAAGGAAAAAGTAACTTTTTTCTTCAAGATTTCCAGTTTTTTGATGTTTTACTTTTTATATTTACATTTTAAATGATTTTCTTTTATTTTAAATACCAAATAAAATTTAAATACCGAAATTCAAAGTAATAAATACCAAATATTTTACAACAATACACTCACTCAGTTTTTACATTTGACACGACGCGGCAATCATGAAGGGTGTATAACAAAAAATGAAGGGTGATGGAGAAAAACTGATTTCGTTTTCAGATTCAGTACACAAAATACATTAAGATTCACTTATTTACGTTTCAGTTCCGAGAATTTTTTTATAATTTGTAGACCAGTGTTATTATTAATAATAATTTCTTCATGGATACTTAGTTATTATCAATGATTTTAATAAACTTATGCATTATGTGTTTACAAAGTAAACAATACATACCTTAAATATTTTAATTAGAGAAGGAAACACTTTCTTCAATAGTGTTCTATTAAATATTTCAGTGTTAACAATACCGGGATGCACCGCGTAGGATTCCACATTATAATTCCTTGCCTTAAGCAAACCATTTAAATATATGGCAGATAATAAAATGGCTAGCTTAGTTTGAGCGTAAGCTTTAAAAGCTATGTATTTCTTACTGTAAAAGAAGTATTACTTAAGCTACGTCAGTGATTTCACATTATGAACTTTCTTACTCGCTGTTGATGTCTTCGAAATTAATTTCTCCAACTTCGTGAGTTACCGAGGTCACATTAATTATCCTGCTTGGTTCGTCTTCTGTACCAGTGGCTGCTAATCGACTCAATAGTAAGTGATTTAAAAGAAAGTGTCCCAAATAATTCGTTGCTAGTTGCGATTCAAATTCATCTTCTGTTTTGGAGTATGGCACAACCATCACACCAGCTAATTTGAACAGACAACTTTCATTATAAAAGTATTAATATAACAGAAAGAGAAGAGTGTTATTCTTGCGATAGAATAATATTATAATAGATATAGCTTTCTTGCAAATACGGAGTTAGTTCATAGATGACAAATTTTTGAATCAAAATGTAATCCCCTCCAAATTTGATATCACCGAGAGCTTCTTTAAAAGGTCAAAAACATCTCAAGCCAAGAAATCTAAAATATCATGAGGTTAAGGGGTGATTACCGTGGACGTGGAGCAAGCTTATGATAAATTGGGGCAACATGATGGTTTAAATCATAAACTACGAATACTCCTGTCAAAGCAATATTCTAAATTAGTCTTTTATCTCGCACAAACATTTCGAATAAAACAAAAAGATGCTTATTCAGAATTAAAAAAAATTAAAGCAGGAGTACATCAGGAGGATGTGCTGGGTCCGGTGTTCTACTTACTTACTGTACACTTGTGATATATCTAAATTAGAAAATTATACAATAGCTACATTTGCTGATGGAGTCAATCTAGCTACTGGACACCACAGATTTAGTGAGAGGACTCAAAAGGACCAAACCCTTTGAGTTGATTTAAGTGTTAGTTTAAAAGCAGGTACTGGTGCGGGAGGTGCATGTTAACAATTTAATGTAGTTAAGGATTAGAAAAAATAAGGGCTGATATTGGGTCAATACTTAGATTAAGATTAAATATTATTAAATTAGACTAGAATTAAATTGCTTATTGATCAGTTATGACTAGATTGCATTTAAAAAGCTCTTCGAGTAACAAAAAAAATCTATATGTTAAATATTAATATATATACAATATTGGGACACGTATTCTAATATACTTTGCTGAATGTAGATTGCATATACTCGTATTAAATTTATGGAATGTATGTTATATATTGCACAAAAGATAACTGCTTCGAAATGATACTACATTTGATGTCATACCCAGAATGAATGGAGGTTAAACCAGAAACCTAACATTGGTGAATGAATTCACGTATATGAGCTAGATAATATTTTTTTAAAAATATTTTACATATACAGGGTGAATCATTAGTAACCGCTTCTTTGATTACCCTTTTGTGTTTTAAATATAAGAAAAGTAATTAGTGGAAGATACATGGTTGTTTGGGGCGCATATTTTAAAAATACTTTAAGCTCTGACGCACTTCCGGTTTCAACGGAAATGCATGAAATTTAATTTTTTTTAACGACTCACTCTATATATTTTTGGATTTTGTAGTACTGCTTTAAATTGTCTATTTAAATGTTTTTTGTTTTTCTAAATTGAGCCATTAGTTTTGAGTTAGTGTTCAGAAAAAAAAACATTTTCTAATTGTTTTTAAAAGCAGAAACATTAATTTTGGTGATGCTTGTAGCCAAGAAAATTCTGCATCATTTGGTATAAGTTGCACTGGACAATATCTCAAAAAACTGTTTTTTCAAAGCCTACTTTTTGAAATTTTCACATACCAAAAACTTATTTCTTTTTTAATGGAACACCCAGTATTTTATTATGGCATTTTGTTCCCTCTTTTATTCTCTTTCGTTTTTGTAACAATGTCCTCTACCTATCTTTTGTAATTTCTGAGATAATCACTATAGGAGTAATTAGCGGTCAAACAAAGAACTACGAGCGCTGTTCTGTGCACCCAAATATTCGTCCAATACAGCCTGGAATGCAGCCGACTGCCTGAGTCAACTGTTATGTCAAACTGTCAAAAGTATCGCTATTAGTTATCATCCAAATAAATTATTCTTATGAAGAATTAATAGATATAATTGGCGTTTTGGGTGAATCTGAAAGAAACTCTTTGCTAGCATCCAGACTTTATGCATAGCGATCCCTGGTAGAAGTCAACCGAAGCCAGAAACCTTCGAAGGTATAAAGTATTGAATATGAAAAAAGAGCGGAAAAAGCAACAACTGGTGAGGATAAGACAGTTATGGTACTTGCGAGTGTAGTCAAACAGTACTAGTACTACGAAAATTAGTCGTCAGATTTAAGTCAAATTTGAGAATCCAGAATAATTAGGAAATATGTAATTCATACGTAGCATATTCGTGCACAGAGTTAGATGAACGAAATTTTCAGAATCGCTTACGCTTTTGTCAATGGGCAGCAGATAAATTATCCTGGATTCCTCAATTTTTTGTTGTTTACCGACGAAGCCACCTTCTATTAAAGTGAATACGTTCATCATCACAATTTTCGTTATTATAACATATAAAAACCCTCACTTTATCACAACCGCAAACTTTCAAAATCGTTGGTCGTTAAATGTGTGGGGAGGAATAGTGGGTAGTTACATAAATGGACCTTATTTCTTTGATGAAAATGTTAATGGAGGAGACTATCTTCGCTTTCTACGGACGGATTTTCAAAATTATTTGAAAACATTTTCAAATATGTCAGTAAACATAACCTTTATTTTATTTCGTTGGTAACTAACAGTGTAAAACATGAAATACTGCAACTGGACATTGCCGGAATTAAACAATTGAAATGCGATGCTCTTCATTCTGTAAAATTATTACTTTTGGGATAGTTGGATTTAACATTTACTTTGTTTGACAGTTGACTAAGAAAGTCTGGCCCCATTCCTGCCTTCCATTGGTAGAACGAATATTTTGGTGCATAGAACAACAGCGCTTTAATTGACCGCTAATTGCTTCTATAGTGATTATCTCAGAAATTACAAAAGATAGGTATAGGAAGGGCATTGTTAACAAAAATAAAAGAGAATTAAAAGAGAAACAAAATGTCTCAATAAAATACTGGGTGTTCCATTAAAAAAAAAAAAGTTTTTGGTATGTGAAAATTCCAGGAAGTAGGCTTTGAAAAAAACAAAGTTGTTTGAGGTATTGTCGAGTGCAACTTATACCAAAGGATGCAGAATTTTCTTGGCTACAAGCACCGCCAAAGTTAATGTTTTTACTTTTAAAAACAATGTGAAAATGATTTGGTCAAATATTTTCAAAAAAAAATTGATAACTCAAAAAGGATTGACTCAATTTTCAAAAAGAAAAAACAGTTGAATAGACAATTTAAAGCAGTACTAGAAAATCCAAAAATATATAGGGTGAGTCGTTTAAAAAAATTAAGTTCCGTGCATTTCCCGTGAAACCGGAAGTGCGTCAGAGCTTAAAGTATTTTTACAATATGCGCCACAAGCAACCATAAATTTTGCCCATAATTGCTTTTTTCTTGTATTTAAAACACAAAAGAGCAAATGAAGAAGCGGCTACTAATGACTCACCCTATACAGTAAATATGACTAGGGAAATAATTAAAATCTAATTTATTATGTACATTTATTAATGTATTTGGAATATATGATTTTATTTCTTTTAAATATCCACAACAAAATTAAATTATCATTTTTTAATTTAATCACTTATTTCTACATTTTCTTCATAAGGTTTTTGCTTAACTTTTTTATTACGTTACCTCAACACCGTTGGCAGAATTAACTTTTTGATTGATTTCACAGTTTATCACATTAATCATTTTCACCTTTATAGCACTAAGGCTTTCCAGGCTCTACCTTTTGTTCTCCATTTATAGCAAGGATATATTTAATCTCCCATTTTGATGTATTCTGTAAAAGTGTATATCAGCAAAACAAGTACGAGGGTATATCAAATTTAAATGGGACTGATTTTTTTTACATTATTTACAAAAACAGATTATTTTTCCACATAATCCCCTGCCTGGAAACGCATTTTCCCAGCGGATTGGGAGTTTTTAATTCCTTTGTCGTAGAAAGTTTTTGCTTGTGCACGTGGCCAATGGAACACAAATTGCTCTAATGCTTGGTCGATAAGGCGACACGTCGGACTGTAGGGCGGATGCTCAAACACTTCCCAGCTCAGACTAATTTTTGCCTTGTGACGTTTGCTGAAGGACGCCTGGCATTGTCATGAGGAAGAATCACACTTTTGAGAGATTTCATGTTCCTTTTTCGTCGGAAAGACAGCTTTGAGGCATCCAAAAGCTCGCAATAATATTCAGTATTAATTGTGTGTCGATCATGGAGAAAATCCATGTGAACAGCGCCAAGCTGCATAACTTTTTCAGCTGACAACCTAGTCTTCGTCTTCACCGAAGCTTTTTCACCGCTCTTTCTTCACTCCGTACTGCTGATGCAGTTTTTGTTCATCCGACAACAGCCGCGGAACTCCTCTTGCAGACACCTTGTGGAATTCCAAGTCCACTGCCACGATGTGTTGAGCACTCCCGTAAAAAATGCTAAATTCCTCGGTCATATTCCAAAGCGTTATACGCCTCTCGTCGTCCATGAACTGTCGAACCGCCTCGACATTGGCTTTGGTCGCTCTTGTCCGTTGGTTTCACACTCTCCTTGTTCAAAAACTTGATAATTATCCGTTGCTCCACAGAAACATGCACTTGTTGATCACTCATGGCCGCTGTAGGACTAAGGTGACCTGAGAGAATTCCACCTTAGTGAAAATCAACCCATTCCAGGTCAGCGACCTGTGTAGAATTAAAAAAAAATCAGTTCCGTTTAAATTTGATATACCCTCTTATATAGGGTGTCCCATTGAGAGCGCAATATTTAATTTTGTTATAAAATGCTTCATATATTCAAAAATTTTATTTTTTTTTATTTCTGTATAAAGTACACACACTGCGGTTAAGCGTGGAACACATATAAAACATTTGTACACTACGACTCTGCTGGCACGCTCTTACTCTTTTTACGAAATTCTCGATGACTTTTGCGCATAATTGTGGTTCGATTTCGCCAATAACACGTCTAATCTCCTCCTTCAGCTCAGGAATTCTTCGTGGATTGTTGGCATCGACACAAGATTTCGCGTATCCCCAAAGAAAGAACTCGCACGGGGTCAAATTGCACGAGCACGGGGGCCAATTCCGATCGCCATTGCGTGAGATGATTCGCCCAGAAAATGTTTCTCTCAACAAATCCATTGTTTCGCGCGCCGTGTGACATGTTGTCCCGTCCTGTTGAAACCTCATTCCTTCAATATCCATTCCAGCCAACAGTGGCCACAAAAACGGTTACTGCTTGTTCAGCACCATTTTCGAAAAATAAGGCCCTATTATTCCGCTAGCCCAGAATTCACACCAGGCAGTAATTTTTTCTGCATGGAATGACTTTCCATGAATTTCTCGAGAATTGTCCTCGCCCCAAAGTCGACAATTTTGAGTATTCACGTACCCATTCACCTGCACATTCGCCTCATCGCTAAAGATAATTGACTTCGAAAAATCGTCGTCCTCTTGTTGGTATTCCAACACCCAATTTAATAAATCGTCGTCCTCTTGTTGGTATTCCAACACCCAATTTACAAATTCTCGACTCTGGCCACGGTCTGCTGGCTTCCATATTTATAATGTGTTTCCACAACAACAACGCGTTGTTCCATAGTGTAATGCTCCATGACTACTAATCGCAATAATAACAGATGAAGGATGTTATAGTTTCAGTGCCGCCAACCTAACTAAACGAATGTAGGGCACATTTTAAATATTGCGCTCTTAATGGGACACCCCTTATATTCTCCATTTCTTATTTTTAAATATATCTACTGTTTTGTAATTTCTGTTATGGTTTTTTATTTGATCTGAATTAAGTAATTGGCCAGTATAAATACTATATTTTAGAAGTACAAAGAAAAAGTAATCTATAAAACAGTCAAATTTTAAAGTGGATAATTTTCTATTCCAATCGCTCTCTTACAAAATATTTCACAAACAAATGCAATACTGCAAACATATTATTATGTTGGAAAAAGGTTGATACGAGTGACAACTACTTGAGTGATAATCCGATTATGTATTAAGATCACTCCGTTATTGAGATAATTCCTTTTTGCCCATCGCTATTCTGAAGTTAATTGAAACAACCTTTTACCAGTTCATTTGCATTATGTAGATATTTTGCCGTTGCAATCAACCAGTCCGGGTCATATACAAATTGTCATTGTTCCACTATAAATAGTTTTTCTTTTGTTATTTTGAATTTGAAGTTAATGTTGCAATATGTAACGACTTATTTTATGATTAACCAATAGATCGACAATAAAATAATTTTTAACTCGAATGGAAACAACTTGATCTTGGCATCTAAATCATAGTACGTTAAAGAATTATTATAACAAGTAAATCCAGTAACTTACCATTATTTATTAGAACATTAATTTTAGGATAGTCTCTTTGTAGACTTTCAGCGAAAGCTTTTACGGATTCCATTGAGCTGACGTCCAGTTTTTTAAAATCTAATTTTCCAGAATGAGTTCCATTCTTTCTCATTTCGTTAGTGAAATCGCCGCCCTTATCTACTGCCCTGCATCCTACGAAGAATTTCGAGACGTAATTTTAATGCCGTGGCTTCAATGTTTCCTTACCAACTACGACTGTTATATCGCATTCTAGTAACATGCGTATTACTTCTACACCGATGCCTCTCAAACCTCCAGTAATTACGACTACGTGTCCGGGTTTTTGCTGCAATTCTACAAATACATTTTGGTTAATACCGCGTATACAAAGAACGAAAATCAAAGCTTTCCAAAATTAATGAACATATATTCCAACAGTGGGTTTCAGGAGGTAAAAATCTATTTCATTTTCATATATCATATTATTGTAATAATGGGTGTTTGTAATTGATTTATGCAATCAGACATTAATCAGACTGTCATACAAGTATACAGTTACATTAAATTGAAATTAATTATAATTATGATATCATAACATGCTGCTATAAAAATATACATGTAACAGATTTTTTTTCTGTTATAGATAATGCAGACCGCTTTCTTCTAAATGAGAACGGACTCAGTTTTAATGTAGATACATCTTCAGAACAACAATCTATAATGCATATAGCAATATGCACTCCCAATGTATTGATATAACGGAATTCCTTTATTTTTCTTAAATCTAAATGGATCAAAAAATATAAACTACTAAATTGTTTAAGTTTAACAAATGTGCAAGTTTTCACATGCTCATAAGTACCCACAGTTGTATCATTACATGCACTTCACCTTTTAAGAAAGAATGACTTGCGCCCATAAAGTCGAGGCTTTTTATATTTTGAATATTCTTGAAAATAAGCCAAAAGTACGTTTTCAGAAATTACTAATGTATTTTTGGAAGTACACTATTTTTTAAATTCTGTACATGTTTTCATGTAACTATAAGTGTTTAGATTTATGCGGAAGCAAGTTCTCAACTGCCTGTTCTGCAATCTCGCGCATTTCAGGTGGTGTACATCTAAACTCTTCAGACATTATAAATGGAATGAAAAATAATCAAATAAATACTTGGCTTTTAGTTTCAGCATTTATGTCAAAACTTATTTGTCAACATCAAAATATAGCCTACTTATTTTTTTATCTGAAGTTTTATTACAAGGGCATTCTTACATATGGTGGAAACGCGTTACATTCAGTTGCACGTCATACTAGATCCATGACGACTCGCCTTGTATATGTTGCCGGATCTATTTTTATTTCTGTCAGTGACATTTGATATAACCAAAGAAAAAAATTATTCACTATACAATAACTATAACGTAATATATTTAGTAAATGAAATGCTCTAAGACTTCAGTCTTTCTCAACTTATTTATTATATTGATTTAGATTGTCGAAAAACCTAAAATGTTTCATTACGTATCCATAATATAATTTAAAATAAGCAATACTCACGCAATTCGCATTAAACTTAACACATGATTATAGAAAAGTTTGTAAAAAGCCTCGACTGTTTACAGAAACCTTTCGGCATTATATTCAATGGACGCAAATAAATAATAAATACACTTCTAAGAAGCACTGTTTTTAAACAATTTATATTAAAGCAAAAATAAACACGCAAATTTAACAGGCAAAATATACAAAACACGCGCCTTTTTGACAGATATGATTTATCTAACAAAACCGAATTGAACTATTAGTCTATTAAAAATATCTAATAAAGAAATTTAATATTGAAACGGAAATTATGTGTTTATTTGCCATGAATGCGTATATTACGATCAATTTATAAATCTTCTATTTAAGCTAATGAAATAAATGCCCTCAAGTGTAATAAAAAAAAATCCCGCCTGCTATAATTTAGAATTTAAATGATCGCGTGGTATAATTTAACAAAGTAACTTTTTTAGTTTCTCTAATACAGTTATGACAACATGTAAACGTCATCGATGACGTGCAACTGAACTTAACGCGTCTCCAGTATATATGAGTAAATTTATTCATAATTATTAAGGTTTCAAGATCCAATAGACTAGTGGTACAAAAAATAGTATACATACTACGGCTGAGAAGATTATTATTGCCCTTGTGGCTTAAATTCCTCGGCGCTGCGCGTCTCGGAATTTAATCTCGTCACTCGGGCAATAATAGTCATCTTCTCAACCTTGGTATGTAGTATACTATTATTATACAAAAAGTTGCATTTACTTATGTAAGCCAATAACACCGTCTCCCAGAAAGAACTGCATTTCTTTTTCATCTTCCATTCAAAATAACTAATAATCAATTTAAGTTCGCAATTTTTAAAACCAAAGACAAAATTGAACTGAGAGATATTTGAATACTTTACAGGTTTCCTTGGCAACGCAGGTCTAATGTCGCTATAAGTACAACAGCCTAACAATTTAAAATTTAAAATTTCACATCCATTGATTTTCTCACTTTAATATATAGTAATAACATGTTTTTTTCATTCATAAAATCATGAGTGATATAATTTTGCCGGCAAAATTTAATTATTATGAAGAGAGTTTGTTGCTTGGCAATTTCGCGAGTGACATTGACAGATAAAAATAACGAGCCGTCAGGCGAGTTATTTTTGTCAATGTCACGAGCGAAATTGCCTAAAGCAACAAACTCGAGTAGAATAATCATTAAATTTTGCCAGGCGAAATTATATCACGAATGGTGTTCGGCATGACTATTTCATGAATAAAAATTGACACAAAGAAAACAATTTTATTACTTAGAAAAAGTAAATTTTAACAATTAAAACAATCTATTTAGCATTATTAATTATGTGAAAAGAGCAATTGTAATATACATTTTGTCCCTGATCGTTTACAGTTTGTAATCCGTGTAATTCTTTGCATTCTCCTTCTTTAGAAGTTGCTTGTTTCGAAGAGCTGTTACTGTTCCCTCTCAAATTTTGAACTAAATTGCCATGATGATCTACGTCAAGCTAAAGATAGGGTTTCAAAGAATGAGCACTTGCGTGTCCTGTTAGCTTAATTAATTGTTGCTCCCCAACCCCATTTTTGGCTAAAGCAGATATTGCAGAAGATCTGTGACAATGATTTGTTATCTTTAACTTCTTAGCATCTAACCCAATGTTGAGTGCTGATTCTTTTGTCCATTTTGATAAGGTGTTTAAGCCTATAGGTGAGTTTTTGAACCAAGAACTTTTCTCCCAGGCAGGGTTTACAGTTAGGAATAGCCTGTCGCTTGTTATTGTTAAACCTCGTTTTTCTAAAAGTTTTTTAAGTAATCTCACAGGACAGAGACTCTCACTTTCTCTATTTCTTATAAGCCATTTACTGGAAGCCAAAACTTTGGACCCACCTTGCGTAGTTTTAGAGAAAATGGGATTAAATTCAATGCGACCGGTGAATTGGCCTTCATTATCTATTTCATCTTGAAAATAGTGCACTTTGCAATTTACAGCTTCGTTTCCTCTCCAGGCAAGCTCGAACGAACAAACATGAAAGAATTTTCTCTGTAACCCCTCCGGATTTTCTTCATTCCAGCTGCTTGCCATGGCCCGAATCTCGTGTAACGTAAGAGCTTTGGCACTCACTTTTCTTGTCTCAGAATTTTGCTGAAGAAGTTTTCTCTTCGCATCACGAGCATTCCTGGCTTCCTTAAAACAAATATCGGAGAAAGGATTGATTTTGATATCATAATCTTTGAAATATTTTTCTTGTACCATTAATGCTGTTGTGTTCCATATTGATTTGACACTAGTTTCCTTGTAGTTTTCTCCGTTTTTCTTCTTCATGTTGAAAGCCCAATCTTGTAATATTTTTGCGATTTCTTCTGGAGTAGTTGTAGGAAGTAAATCATAATGCCGCTGTTTACAAAATTCACTGAACTGTTGCCACACTGACGCTTTAGTTTTGACTGTGTTAACAGGAACAACCTTGGAAGTGGCCTCTTTAATGTTTTCAATGGATAAATCACCGAATCTTGAAGAATTGGGATCATTATTATCGCACATCTTTTTCAACTGACGTTTGCAAAAATTATTGCAATGGCGGCGACTTGTTGAATCGGTTACTATGTTTGCAAAAAACAGAGGAAAATTTGCCGCTGAAAAACAGGTTGGTTGCTTCATTCTCCCTTTTTATTGGTTGAGCAACCCTGGCAATATTTAAAATTTGAAATTTTGTCGATGCGAAACTATTTTTTGATTCAAATGATCAATTCTTATTGGGCAAGATTTTTATGAATGAAATAGTCAGTATTAAATCGTCGTTTTTCCCATCATAGAAAAAAATAGTGTATTATACACGGGTAAAAACATTAGCTCTCGAGCTAAAATCTAATACTTTTCTACCCTGTATAATAAATAACTATCTTTTTAATAATAGTCAAACAAATGAAAAAATTATAGTAATTTATGTATCAAGGGAGTTATAAGGGTGATAATTGCCGCGGGCAACGGGGTTACTATCCCGAGGGAGCTTGCTCCCGAGGGATAGTTAGTTGCCTAAGGTTATTGTCAACTGATAACTCTCGTGATAAATAAATAATTTTATTTCTTACGGATTTAAAGCAAAATATGATCAAATTGGCCTAAAATTCCTAAAATTTGATCCTAAATTAAGCTAACTCAGTTAACTGTTCATTTTATCAAAATGAGTGACACCATAGGCAAAAATACTGGTATTTCGCAAGATTTAGTAGCAAAAGCCGAAAAAGCTCGTGCTACGCTACTGCCAACCCAAGATTCTTATAAAAATGAATATACCAAATTTCATGAGTGGCTAAAGGTGAACCAACCAGGAAGCAAAAATATAGATGAAAACATATTACTGGCATATTTTCAAGATATGGTACGTTTTTATCATTTCAAACTATATTATTAATTATGGTTTATATTTCTTGCAGTCCGAATCGTATAGTCCTAATAGCTTATGGACTAAGTGATCAATGATAAAAACTATGCTGACAATATACAATAACGTAGATGTTACAAAAGCTCATTAATTGCAGGCGTTTCTTAAGAGAAAAAGTAAAGGTTACGTGCTTAAGAAATCACAAGTTTTATCTCGGGATAATATTGTCAAATTTTTGAAGGAAGTTCCTAATGAAGTTTATTTACTAAATAAGGTAAATAATGCATGAAATTGCTTAGATTGTTTTATAACGGATATTATCCTGTAATATAGGTTGTTTTAATTACGGGGTATTTCGGAGGATGTCGAAGCCAGGAGCTGCTGAATATGAAGGTTGGAGATATTGATGACAGGAACTCCGTCATGGTTATTAATATTCCAACTAGTGAAACGGGTATTCGAAGACAGTTTACAATTGTGGAAGGAAATGAGTTTTCTGCATTGCCTCTGGTCAGAAATTATATGTCGTTGTGACCGCCAGGCATTGAAAGATTCTTTCTAACTTATCGCGAGAAGCGTTGTACAGTGCAGCCAATGGGAAAAAAAAAAGTTTGGAAAAGTTCCGAGCAAAATTGCAAGTTTTTTGGGTTTACCAAATCCAAATTCCTATACGGGGTACTGCCTACGTCGAAGTTGTGCGACTGCTTAAATGCGGGTGCATATACTGTGTGTCCAAAAAGTCTGGAAACACCCAAATAAAATCGAAACGGATGATTTTTGAGAAAAATGCAAAAACAAGTCAATTAGTATTTTCAAAAAACTACTGGCTGATGGTATCTGTTTGGAATTTTTGATGACCTTGAAAAAGTTATGATATAAAAAAAAATTAAATGGCAACGTCGCATTTTTAATTTTATTTTTGATAGATCTTTTAATTGTCTAAACGACAGTCAAAAAGATTTTCATTCTACCTAAGAAAAATTTTGAAAAAAAAATCATTATAGAAAACAAAGAAAATTTTAATCGTAGAAATCAGCAAAAACTCTTACAATAAATGTTCAAAATGTTGTCCTTGAGCATCTTGGCAATACCCTAAACGATAATAAAATTCATTTTGAACGTTTTCATCATTTCAGGAGTGATCCTTCGTACTTCAATCTCAATCCGTTGACGCAAGTCTTCCAAATTTTCAGGTTTAGTTGCGTACCCCTCATTTTTTAGGTAACCCAACAAAAAATAATCAATAGGCGTTAGATCTGGCGACCTAGGCGGCCACTCGATAGCCCTCCTCCTGCCAATCCATCTGTTTGGGAAGGTATTCTCGAGATAATGCAGAACATTTCCCGCATAGTGGGGTGGAGCCCCATCTTGTTGAAACCAAATTCTTTGGCTGGGCAAATTAGGATCTTCATGGTTCGGAAATATATCTGCTAATGACGGAATTAAATAATTTTGTAAAAAATCCAAATACATTTCCGCCTTCAGGTTACCGTTGAAGAAAAAAGGCCCTATAATTCTGTTACTAATTAAACCAGCCCATATATTTAATTTCTGAGGATACTGAGTTCGTACCTCTCTCATCCAGCGTGCCCAGTACCTGCAGTTTTGTCTATTAACAATCCCATGTAATGTGAACGTAGCTTCATCTGAGAATAAGATATTTCTGATAAAAAACGGATCATTATCACACATAGGCATCAGTTGTTCGCAAAACTGTACACGCCTGTCGAAGTCGTTTTCAGACAGTTCATGAACCAAACAGATTTTGTAGGGATGATACTTAGGAAAATATTATCAATTGTACTCTTCGACACGCTAAACTCCCGAGCAAGCTGCCGTGTACTAGAATTTGGAGTTTCCTCTACTGACAATAATACGTCGAGTTGCGTATCTTCTGCGATCTTTGGACGACCACTTCTAGGGCGATCTCGAACATGGCCTTCTTCTTGAAATTTTTTGTGAATCTTACTCACTGCAGAAGTACTAATTGGGGCACGCTCCGGATGTTCTGTATTAAATAAGTCGCAAACTTCTCTAACTGAACGAGCCCTATCCCCAAAACCAATCATCATCAATATTTGAATACGTTCCCTCTCACTTAAAACCATTTTTAAACAGATTTTTTTAACCTACGCACAATTCGTATTTGACAGAATGTCACAAATAAAACAAAATGTGTATGAAAAATAATCGACTTTTAAGCCAACTATGTTTTTTTTTAAAGACAAACTTTTCCATTTTCGAAGAAGTAATTAAATTTTTCTCGGTCATTTTCTTAAGTAAAATGAACAAATTTTTTACAGTCATTTAGACAATTAAAAGATCTATCAAAAATATAATTAAAAATGCGACGTTGCCATTAATTTTTTTTTTTGATGACATCATAACTTTTTCAAGGTCATCAAAAATTCCAAACAGATACCATCGTCCAGTAGTTTTTTGAAAATACTAATTGACCGGTTTTTGCATTTTTCTCAAAAATCATCCGTTTCGATTTTATTTGGGTGTTTCCAGACTTTTTGGACACACAGTATGTCAACATTGAAAAGACATGGCGGATGGCGGAGCAGTACTGTTGCGGAATCATATTTGGCAGGTAGCTTTAAAATAAAGAATAAAACTGCACGACCGTTAGTTGGTGTGCAAGATGAGTCCAGAGTGTCAGAGACAACAGCAACATCAGTTTCAAGTACAGTTTCTAGTTGCAATTCAATAGAAAAATTAAATTACAATTTCAGTAGAAACTATACAAACTGCAAATTTTTCTTTTAGACTCAAGAAAAGCCTGAATTGAACATTGAAAATTTTGCAAATAAAGACACAATTAGACACTTAATATCTATAGGTATTATTAATTAATTTCTTTTAGTTACAAAATTTTGATTTATATATTAAGTATTTATGTTATTTCGTTTTATGTTTTTTTAAATCAATTATTAATGAATGTTTACATTTTACAACTTTTATAAATAAATAAATCAAGGAATCAGCATGTCAAAATTAATATCCCAAGGGAAAAAGAAAAATTCCCAAGGGAATTATGAATGTCATAATGGTTACCGTAACTACGGTATTATTGACATGTAATGGATCAGTAAGAAATAAATAAACTAATCGAAGATATCTGCAAAAATTTCGAGATCGAAAACTAGTATTAGACTTAGTAAGAATCTGTGGTCAACTGCTTAACACGAAAAATTAATATTGTTATTCTGTAAGTCTAATAATATCTCTTGAATGCAGCATATAAAAACAATATGAATCAAGATATTTTTTAAGTGTTTACCTGGTTGGGACGAGTTTCTTTATGTTTGTAATTTTTTTGAAGTGTAAACTTCTTTGGGTGCGTTGCGCTGATTGCAGGCAGTGAACAAGACTGACCTGCAACGCTCGGATATGTAACGCTCTTCGGGTAAAGTTGGCTAAGGGAACAAGATAAATAAATATATCATACAGAGGTATTTAATTTCAATTAAATTGAAATTTAAATGAATAAATAAATTCATGTCCCAGAGCAGATATGAACCGGAGCCGCCTGGGTGAGAGGCCAGCACTTAACCATTAGACCAAGGGCGGGAACCGAAAGCCAGTATTTATATCGTCTATTTACATATATACATGCGTCCGAAAATCTCCTTAATAATGCTTGCGGCCGAGGCAAGACAATCTCGAGTACGTTAAAGTTTTTCGCGGACAAGATATACACACAATTTTTTGGGCAACCGTTAAATTTTTCAATCGATTTAATTTAAATTGAGACACAATTTAATTTAATTTAGTTCTCAAGGTGCTAAATTAAAGTGGTTTACTTGCTTTACATGCGTTACCATGGAAATGAGACGAATATAATAAACTACAAATACTTGATAGTTGTCAAAATAAGTCGTAGAATGTGTGATTAAACATGTGTCAAAATGTGTATTTACTTTAACGACCGCTGCCATAGCAACGGCCGCGAAATTGTATTTCGCGAACTGTGTTGCGTTCGCGAATTGGTAACTTCGCGGACGATTATTTAAATGTAATATAGAACGAAAAAAAAAAGTTGTATTTCGTATTATTAACCTCGCCTTGATGAAGTTTACACTTCTGCTGTGTGGTTTTAAGCACACCCATTTTCTTGTTATTTATGAACAAGACTAGGTATATAAAAGCAATTGAGAAGGTACAAATGACGTAAGTATAATATTTTGTACATGTTTATATTGTAATTAATTTCTAAACCATTTCCATGTTTAGGGAAATCCTAAAATACTTGATTTGTTTCCTTGAATGTTAGTGATTTTTGGAATTATAAATCGCATGACAGATTCATAAAATTTCAAGACTGATTTCTCTAAAAGAACGAGAACTGAGCGAAAAACGTCCCCAACAGCCTACAAGTTCTTCTGATAATATGACGACAAATGATTTAAATTTTAAAATATAAAAAATAAATAAAAGTAAACAAGTGTTTATATAATGTTTCCAATAGAGTTCACATGGGTAATCCCTGTAGATTAAATGTAAATAAATAATAAGCCATTTGTAGTTGTTATATCGTAGTCTCACCAAACCACGATATAACAATGATCTGCATAAAACCTATGTTTGTCTGGAGTTTTTCCATTAAATTTAAAATCAAATTGTTTTTTATTACAATAAGAATTCATGGAAAAAAATGTAAACACAAATGGAAAGTTTGTTATGAAAACAACAGTATTTATACAAATCTCATAGTATTGTAACCAATTTTCTTTTCTTATACGTTATATAACAAAGAATTGTACACATGGAAATTTTCATTCTCGAAATTTTTGCAGATGTGCAAGTTTTAGAATGCCCTGATACCAAAAAAATTTTTTTTTTAATGTCTGTACCTCATGATAGCGGCCAAACGGTAAAAGATATCAATACTAAACTTTATATTTATGAATTTAATATGGCTCTGGAGATATGATTAGATTTTCAGTGCAATCGGTACCTACACCGAAAGCAGTAGATAACTTCCAAAGTGAATTTGCAGCATTTGTATAAAGGTATTTTGAAATATCTACTGGAAGTAGGTCTTTCACAGTGTAAAATTAATCTGGAACTCTGAATGTATTTATGAAATGTGATTACTGCTATATTGACGATAGATTGATAATCTGATTGTTAAAATATTCCAGAGCATACAAGTAAAATATATATGGTTTGAATGAATTACCACGATATTAACACTAATTGAAGATCTAATAGTTATGCTATTTACACGAATATAAATAAAATGTTTACAACTTTCTAAATAGGTGTGAACTGAAATAGTCTTAAGTAGAAGAATACTAAATAGGTGTTGCAAATCTTTTACAGTTCTTTGAGAACTATTATTTATTTTTAATAATAATATTATGCATTTACTGCAGAAAAAAAAATCTAATTCATTATCGCAAATTTCATTACAATAATTACAAATCCCACAAAGCCGGGATTTTATAAAATATTTGCTCTCGCTCTTGAAAATATATAATAAATAACAAAGCGAGGATATTGAGGAACAGCAAAAAAAAAATTTCTAGCAAAATAGGGGCATCAATGCTATCACGCAATATCATAAATGAATGCACACAAATATTTAAAAAATATTTGGTAGTGTAACCCTGAAGAATTTTCTTTTGCAAGCTAGTTTAATATGTACTCAAACTAATGTATTAAAATAATTGAATAATATTTCTATTTATTTGGTGCTAAATTTACTGCAGTTGACTAGGCAATTGTTTCATATCGCTGATCTTAGTAACCGACAAAACTGCTTACGCAAATATACAATTTTCGTCGACAACGCGTTTAACTATTATCTATGGTGAACAACTCAGTAATGGCAGTAATTTTAACCTCAACGATATGTCTTTGCTCTCGTATAGGCAAGAAGCGAATATCATTTATTATCTCATCTATTCCACTTAACAAATTTATCGACGACATTCTCTAAAATATTCAGCACTCACAAATATTCTCTTATAGCCTCAAACTTCTCCGAAAATTTAATTTTAGTTATTTTGGTTAATTAATTTTTAATTATATGCAGGAATCTAAAATTTCTATTTTTACAAAGCTTAAGTTTGTCTTCGTTTTCATTTTCAATCAATTATTTATTTAAAAAGGGTGGAATTAATTATTTCATTGATTTCATAAATGAAATTATTTTACGAGTTTAAGTACATCTTCTCGCATTGGATTGAGCTCAAATTATACATTTCTCATGTGTATATTTCCATTCATAAAAATTAAAAAAAATCTGTGTCAATGTCCAAATAGGTACCGATCATATATTTATTTACTGCACTGAAATGTGGATTTCGGCCTACTATGTCGTGCACTATAATGGGTGTCTGTAATTACTTACGTATTGCGAATTTGTATGTTATTAAAATGTCAACACGTAAATCAATTACAGACACATTATACAGGGTGCCCCACTGAAAACGAAACAGATTGAATATCTCGAAGGAGAAAACTTTTTTGAAAAAACGCAAAAACAGATCGATTTTTGATCCAAGGGGCACACCCTTCCATCATATCTTCAACTGTGATACATCATTCCCTTCCCCTCCATCACCGTAGTGTAACAGAACAACACTGCGCTACGGTGTGTAGACAGCGCGATTTTTAATCAGTGCTACTGATGATGACAACTTAGTTGTTGAAATACGTATTTAGCCCTCTTGTGTGGCTTTAGTGTGGTGAAGGTGTTTAGTGTTTTTGTTAAGAACATGAGGAAAATAAATATTACCAGTTGGAGGAGAGAGGTAGAGAATATAGAAGTATGGAGGAAAAACACAGCAATCTGAAAGAGGTAAGAAGGTTAGGACAATGGACTGATCTCCCGAGAAAATGGATTGAAGATATCATATGAGCTTCTGATATTTTAATGAAATTTTAAGGCCAATACATATTTCTTAGTGGCATAAAAACTACTAAATTGTCTTATAATTTATTTCGTCGAAAAAATGCAGCGTAGAAAAAGCGTCTTGTAAAGCAGTGCGGTAAGACATAAAACGACCTAATGCAAATATATTTGACTTTTACCATTTACTAATAGGATATGTTCCTTTTTTGCCTAAAGACTTTTTTTTGAGAGGAAACACTCTGTGTATATATCGCTTCATTATTAAATTGATTATAAAGTTTCGCACCAACATACGAGACGTTATTACTTCAAAAGTGACAATTTCCATTTTTTAATATAATTTTGTCAACTTTATATTCTTCATATCTGAGTTGACAAGCGTAATTTGTTGATGCCAGTCAGCTTAAAATAATGTCAACAAAAGTGATTTTAATATAATTTTTACTGGTGGACTGCCAAAGAAATTATTATTATTTATTATATATATATATATAATAATTATTATTATACAGATGATAAAAATATATTACAAGTTCTTCTGACAACATAAAATTAGGTAAAGCAGCGTTGTAAGGGTCTTAAAATCAAGTTACTTTTATCTGTGTGAAATATATTGAAATAATAAAATGCCCATTATTTAGAAGCCAGAAGAGTGTGCAACCAATGGGCAACAACTAAAATTACTGCCGAAGCTATTTCCAAATTATTTGCTGTTTACGGATAAGGCGACTTTCGATAGCAACGGAATAGTTAACAGCAGACATGTTCGTTATTATCAAAATGATATCCTCACATCACTAAGCAAACAGACCATTAACATAGGTGGAGCATAAATGCAAGGGGAACTATTCTAGGCAATTTCTATCAAGGAAAATGGTAGACTTATTGGAAGATGTTCCACAAAATTTAGAAGAGACATGTGATGCATCAACAAAATACTACTCTCAACTGAAAAGTAAATGACTAAATGTCATCCATTCAATTGTCAATTTCGATGCTAATATCGTGCAATTAAAAAATGAAGCGACATTAAAAAAATACTTTTGGACGAAAATGTGTCACATAAGTTAAATCCAGTTTTCTGAACATCTTGTTGGCAATTAGAAAAATATGTAATATATCTGCATTAGGTTCTTCTATTATGATCAAGCCTATCAAATATTGTAGCTGTCTAGTACATAGTTTTTGAGAAATATATTTTTTTAAAACCATTGAAGTCATCGAAAATTTCCGATTTTAGGCCTAGAGCCATATTATTACTTTTTGACTAATATAAGAATGTAATAATATACAGGTGTTTCACTAAAAATACCATAACTATGACCAGCCAGCGACTTATGAAACAGTTTCTATAATTTAAAATAAATTTAAAACGTCCTTCTAATGAGCCGCTATCACAGGAAAAAAACTGCTCTTTATTCACTCATAATCCGCGAAATAAGAAATGTAATTACATTAATCTGTCAACATAATGTAGTGGCTATATTAATTAATAATAATTAATAACAAAAATTACCATAAGGCAAGCACGTCAATTAAGTAGAATTATTGAAAAATCTTTGATTTATCAAAAACGACATTCAGTAACATTACAAGGCAACAATGCCGATCTCTAAGCTTAATGACAAACACAGATAGATGCAGTTTCATCAAAAGACCCATATTTATCGTGTACAGTATTTAATTCTAATACACAAATAATATCGACGAGAACTGTGAAATTAAAATTGTAAATGTAAAAAATTTACTTAGAAGTAGAGAAGGCTCATACCATTGATGTAGATTGATCAGAAGATTCAGGTTTAACATAGACAACATGTTATTTTTCCACATATATGATACTGACATAGGTCAAAGATATTACAATGGAGAATTGTGTAAATCAATTTTATATATATTGTGTAAATCAATTATATATATATGTACATACATATATTTTTTCGCTGAAGAGTTCTGAGATAATTAATACTAATTTAGACAAGTATTTTAGGAACATATTACCATTTGAACAGTGGCGGCTCTTTAATGAGAGCAAGTGAGCAATTGCACCCCCTGGAATTTTGAAACAAAACAAACCAAGCAGCGACTAACTGTGAAAGTATTTATTTATTACGTATTCATAGGTATTGAACAGCGTGTGCGGCGCTCGAACAACCTACATGCACCGATCGTCGTCACAGATATAATGACGACTAACAGCGCACGGATGTAAACTATTCGAATGTTTACCCCTTCCACCGAGAGAAACATACCCATATGCAAAGCCCTACCGTTGCTCCGTTAAGCCATTAACATTACATTGAAGGTGGGGGGAACTGTATTTTGTTCTGCTTCCATATCGTATAATACATAGCCAGTGAGCAGATCCCCAGTCTGCTCACCGCTGTTGGTTCTGCATCTCCACATAATACGTAACGGTCCTGCTTGATTTAATATTTTTATCTATGTACAGGGATCGATTAATATTTTAATAATAATTTGAATTAAAATCCGATAATTCCAGAATGCGTATGCCCCGTTTCCTTAATGGGGAAAAGGATTGTTTTTAACATTGATGTGCCCTTATGTAATAATTTTATTTAAACGATTACGCATACATGCAGAGTGGGCGGAGCTAGCTGAAATTAATTTCTCTTCTGATTAAAGTAAAATTCGGCACTTGGGATTTTTTGTGGTGTCATTGATGGCGTATCCATAATCAAAATGTCAAAAAAAAACAAAATGGCGGAAGATTTTTTGAAAATTGACGTATAAATGTGAAATTTTAGATACGGGGGTGTCTTAGGTCACCGATCACAAATCCAAAATCAAAATGTTAAAAAAAAAATGGCGGGAGATTTTTTGAAAATTGACGTATGAATGTGAAATTTTAGATGCGGGGGTGTCTTATGTCGCCGATCACGAATCCATAGTCAAAATGTCAAAAAAAAAATGGCGGAAGATTTTTTTGAAAATTGACGTATGAATGTGAAATTTTAGATACGGGGGTGTGTTAGGTCACCGATCACGAATCCATAATCAAAATGTCAAAAAAAAACAAAATGGCGGATTTTTTTTTGAAAATTGACGTATAAATATGAAATTTTAGATACGGGGGTGTCTTAGGTGGCCGATCACAAATCCCAAATCAAAATGTCAAAAAAAAAAAAATGGCGGAAGATTTTTTTTGAAAATTGACGTATGAATGTGAAATTTTAGATACGGGTGTGTCTTAGGTCACCGATCACGAATCCATAATCAAAATGTCAAAAAAAACAAAATGGCGGAAGATTTTTTGAAAATTGACGTATTAATGTGAAATTTTAGATACGGGGGTGTCTTAGGTCGCCGATCACAAATCCAAAATCAAAATGTCAAAAAAAAACAAAATGGCGGAAGATTTTTTGAAAATTGACGTATAAATGTGAAATTTTAGATACGGGGGTGTCTTAGGTCACCGATCACGAATCCATAATCAATGTGTCAAAAAAAAACGAAATGGCGGAAGATTTTTTAAAAATTGACGTATAAATGTGAAATTTTCTCACGATTCCAAAGTCAAAATGTCAAAAATTGACAAAATGGCGGACGAGTTTTTTGAAAATTGACGTATGGATGTGAAATTCTAGATACGGGGGTTTTGGGTGTGAAGCTTTTAAAAATTGTCATTACAATCCCAATGACAACGTCTGAAGCGGAACGCCAGTTTTCACGGCTGAAGAGAATAAAAACTTTCCTGAGAAATACAATGAAAGAAGACAGATTAAATGCCCTTACTATGTTATCTTGTGAAAACGAATTTATAAATGATTTCCCAAATTTTAATGAAAAAGTGATAGAACTGTTCTGCAAGTCAAAGACACGCAAAATGGACTTCGTTTATCGTCAAATGTAATCAAACTGTAGTGTTATATTTACTATTCCCTCAAAACAAACTGTACAGTGAACAGTACCTGTCTGGAACAGTATGTCGGTGAAACTTATAAAGATTGGGTAAGCGTTCTTGTATTATACTTTTTAATTTTGAAATTATGCACTCCCTATGTGAACCACCCCGAGCCGCCACTGCATTTGAATAATAAATTCGTAATTGATGTTTACTGAATATTAAATTAAATGAGGCACAGAAAACGGAAAATAGGAACGTTACAATAAATATTTTGGAAGAAAAGGTATTGTGCTACACTTACCGACTCTATTCTTACTTCTCATCATTATATCCTCCAACATCGATTTTAAACCAATATATCCATATATTATTTCGTACTTCACTTCTTCTAATATATCCATCTTTTTTCTTGGCGATCGTACGAAAAGTACGATAGGATAAGAAATGATTAAAATAAATATTGATCCTACAACTGTAATAGAATTAAGTTCCATTGTTATGTGGTCATCGACACTCTTCACAAGCTTCACTCACATACTGACCCATTCTTTTCTTTCTCACAAACGGAGCTACCTTAACAATTTACAAACAAGTTTTCGAATCAATGCTTATTCCGTAGGTTTGCTTTAGCTGATGTTCGAACGTACTTCTTTTGCAAATAAATTATATTTTTAAATTACAAACAATCAGACAATATGTCTCGAATACTAAGCGAAATTTTATGTCTGTATTCTAAAACTAAGTGAAATTTTATGTCTATATTCTAAAAATAATAAGTAAAGTAGTAGAAAGTTTTCTTAGTGTTATTATTCTAATCACGTAATTTCGAAATATATACATAAAAGGATACACCGTTTTACTTCTTAATAAGGTGGTGTATTAATATTTTATTTCCTACAATTTACGATATCAACTATGATATAAATTTATAATAAAAACGCGAGCCATATTTTCAGTGTTGTTAGATTTTAGGCCGCCCCCCCCCCCAAGTCATACAAAATTTCTTATACATCGTGGTAAAAGGAATTATTGTGATAAGAATTTTTGACTAAAAGCAAAACCAAAGTCTATATTTAGGAATATAATCTTCCTCCAAAGATCTTATTAGATTTTCAGTGAAATCAGTACACTGGAGGTAATAGTCTACTTCAATGAAAAATGCTCTTAACTCTTAACAAAAAAAAACTGTTTTTGATTAATATCTGACAAGTTTTGCTTTTTTTTGTCAAAAAATTTTGAAAATTCCAAATAGACGTATGTACAGTTGCGGCCCCTACAAACTCAGACAGTGCGACAAGTATAAAATGTTGGCTTTGTAACATGGTCTCAAAATCGAAGTTTATTAAATGTCACCCAACTAAAAGAACGTCAATTGCGTATAATTGCATGAGACAAAAATCTCATGAGATATTCTCATTGTGGATTGGGACCTTTTAAGTTGGTCAAGAAATGAATGAAATAGATAAAACACTTAATGATTGCCTTCAAACAATTTCAGATCAAAACATATTGCTTCATGAAATTTAAAAGTCTATTTCTATCGCCGGAAACAAAACAGAAAAAAGGATTTTATACAGTGACACTGTAAAAAATAATAATGATAAAATTATTATAAAGCCAAAAAATGAAACACAGAATTGAGAAATAAAATTGACCCTACTAAAATGTCTGTAAGTGTAGAGACAATAAAAAATATAAGAAAAGGTGGTATTTTGGTTAGTTGCGGTGATACTACTTCCAAAGAAAAATTGAAAAATCATATGAAAACAGAATTGGGAAATAAATATGATGTGTTAGATGAAGAATAAAACGCTTTGCACAGGTTTTTATGTAAGATATTTTATTCAAACAAAGCCATTACGCAGTTGACACTTTTTCACAACGACCATCATCTTACTTCTATCTTATATCTAGTTATACCAACTTAAAGTTACCAAAAAACAACTAACGATTCTTAGCGCATATTCTAACATTAGATCCTAAGCTTAAAGATCCACAGATTATTATAGTAGGAGTGGAAAAAGAATATATTGACATGCAGCCAGATGATATTATGTGCGCAATTGCTAATCAGAATGACTTAAAAATACTAGGAAGTGATATAAAGGAAAAAGTAAAAATAAATAGGAAGTAGGTATCTTAGCAAACGGAAACTGAACTATGGTAACATAATAATTGATGTAAAATCGGATATATTTACAAAAATGCTACAGAAAGAAAAAATTAATGTTGGATGGAAGAAATGCAATATATATGAATACGTAAATACAATAAGGTGTGCAGGTTATAATCATTTTGCAAGGGATTGCACAGTAACTAAAACATGTGGTAGGTGTGCAGGTGAACACAGTACAATTGATTGTGTTAATGGTGTTGGTGAAGACGAGAAGTGTGTGAATTGTATGAGGATGGTAGTAAAATTAAAAATTGATTTGGATGTTAACCATAGTGCATTTGGCAGAAACTGTCCCAGTTATCAACGAATTCGAGAAACACAAAAGTCTAAAATTAAGTATATTTAGTGCAAGACTCATAATTATAATACATATTCTAGAAAAATAAGTAATTTTTATATATAAATGTGTACAGACAAAAAAAACGTTATAATAAGTTAGGTACCTATAGAAATTAGAAGTTGTGTATCTATAATTTAAAGTAGGGGAGGGTGGGGATGATTGATACACCTAACTTTCATGGTCAATAAAATAGTGACAATACGTTTTACACTATTTTCCGATTATTTGTAGGGGCTTTTAGGAGATAAAAATTATATATATATAGATGAAATTTTGTTTAAATTTAATAATTTTTTCTGTAATTGTAACAAACAAAACTTTTAAAGTGTATCATTCCTCCCGAAAGCGAAGGGATGTTTGATACAGGAGTAAAAGGTGGATTGATACACACCAAAATATATAAATTCGTTACCTTTATTTATTGGAACACACAAAATAAAATGTTCGGTCGTTTGAAAAAAAAATCGTCAAGTATTTATGTTATGTTAAAATAAAAATCTATTCCATTTCCAGTAGGTATTAATAAATGAACTAAACAAAGGTTATTAAAACATTTCTAATTAATATTAGAAAATGCAGAAAAATCAATTGCAAAAGAGAATTTTCGATTTATTCGAGCTGTACTACCACATTTCGTTGGTTCCGGTAATTTAATAACATCTTCAGCCGGTACCAATCCAATATAGGCAACGTCAGGAAAAACAAAATGGTACCCCCGGTGGTATTCTCCTTAAAAAATTTATGCAATATTCAGAAGGGTTTTCAACACTAACAACTTGGCCAACATAGTGTTTCAATGTTTTTTTGGTAGTGAACTTTATCAAAACAAAGTCATTATTTGAAATAATTCCATTTACCCAATCTTCTTCTCTTCTTTCATTATTAATTTGATTTTCTATATCAGTAACCGCTGATGACTTTGACGATCGCATTGATATATCCGAATGAGAATCATCATTAGTTTCAAAACAAATATTTCTTTTAACTTTCTTTACCTTTACTTCCTGCCTTTTTACCGTATCTTGCTTAATTTCCTCAAGATTTGGGGTATCAGTTAGAATTTTAGTTTTCACTGGTTTTCTTCCGGATGGTTTTTTCCTAGCCGAAGCTTTAGGGAATGGACGTACTTCCTCGGGAGATTTTAACATCTTGCATTCTTGGTTAATGTTGGCATGATTTGATGAATGTGAAGCAGGTCCAGCAACATTTATTAGATTGTCAAATGAAGAACAGTCTTCATCATTTTTAGGCGGAACATCTTGTTGAAATCGACATACATTATTTTCATAAAGTGGATTCTCACGATCTGTTACATAGGAACTTAGAAAGTCATCATCAGAAAAGATGCTAGGGTTGAAAGGATAAATCCCTGTGGCACTAAAACCTTTTGATATATTTACTGGAGTAAAAGCACGATAAAATGCTTTGGATACTAGAGGAACGATATTCTGTAGGGACATTGTTGTACCTGGATTAGAAACCATAAAGTTATCTGCTTCTTGGTTGTAATAACATTTAAAGGGTCCATAAACCGTAACATCTAATGGCTGAAGCCGATGACTGGTATGTGGTGGAAGGGTTAGTATGACAATACCGTACTGTTTGCAATATTCGAGACACAAGTAGGATACGTGACTTCGGTGGTTGTCTAATATTAGCAAAACTTTATTTTCCTGAGAGGATTTTGAGAATTTAGCAAAATGTTCGAGGTATTTCAAGAAAGTTTCTTCTGTTTGCCAGCCTGATGATTGAGCTACACTAACGGATCCTGGTGGCGCTCCAAACGTCATGTAATTCTGTACTTTTTGTCGGGGAAAAATGAAGAATGGAGGGATAATATTGCCGGAGGCGTTTACTGCGCAGCATACAGTCACGGTGGTACCTCGTTCTGCAGAAGTTATTTTTCCTACATGTTTTTGACCTTTTTTAGTTATTATTTTTCCAGGTTTATGCGATGTTTGGACGCCAGTCTCATCACAGTTGTAAATCGAGTCGGGAGTAAATTTTTCACGTTCTAAGACTGTTCGCAACAAATTATAGAATTCACCGACTGTGTGTTGGTTGAAAGCTGTAGATCTGGCTAAATTAGTTGGTTCTGGGACTCTAATGCTTAAATTACTGTGACGTGACATAAACCCTCTTAGCCAATCTTTTGAAGCAGCGCCTTTGTCTTTCCACAACTGCGGCGTTTTTCCAATGTGATTTTCGGTCGCAAATAGGTATGCAAGTTCTCTCGTCTCCCTTGTAGTTAATCCGTAATTCATATTAGCAGCAGACAATAATAATAATAATTGATTTGAAGCAAAATTTGGCTGATATATAGTTTCGTCGCCTCCATTTCTGTATTTTTGTGCATATCTCTTCAGTGACATTTTGTCTACGTTGTATTTTTTTGCCGTTGTTCGTAGCGGTTGGTTTTCTAAAGCATATTCCATGACAGCCCGTTTTAGTCTCTCAGGAGATGTTGGTTAATATATTTAAAAGGCATTTTAACTAAAACCAAAAAGAAATAATTTAGATTTAGCATGAAAATATTAATGTTGCGAATTTTTATCTGACGACAAAAATATACATCTCCATTAAGGGAGGATTGATACTGTATCAAACCTACCATGTTATACCTGTATCAATGCTCCTTTGAGACAACTTTTTGTTTCAAGTATTTTTCAGAGTGAAAACAACCTAAAATTATTCAACATGCGGGATTCATAACCTTATTCAGCCTAATTAAACCCATCTAATAACTATTAAATATACTGAAACATTTATCATGTGAGAGACACTGACTTACCAAGAAATATTACAATATTTTGGAACAAAAAACATAAAAATAACTTAGCGATGCAAAATACGTGCGTGGCTGCGTAAGTTGACAGCAACACTAGCAAATGCCGTTAGGGATATATTACGGCTGACTACAGCGCCTACTTGGTTTCCATGGCGCGAATTTTGTAAGTGTATCAACCATCCCCACCCTCCCCTAGGTTAGTTAGTAAACGTTGCACAATTGGTATTTGTATTGAATTTATTGTATGTATTCATAGACAAATGCTGACATTGTGTAATATATGTAATGTAAGTATATTAGTCAATAAGTCTGCTTACTGTTATTTTCTTTATTAGGTTAAATTGTTTCATGTAAACAACAAAGTATTATGTCAGAAAATGTACAATAATAGCAATTGCTAAATGAACGTATATTATTATTATTATTTACCGAAGGGTGGTAAGTAGATCACTTACCAGCCGTTGTCTATAGCAACTAGGACTTTCAGGGTAAAATTAATTTACTTGCTTGAAAACAATATTCTGGTTATTGTAGTGGGAGCAGTAGTATATATGTACGCGGACGACACCAATATAATAGTGTCGGATGCAGATCCTGATATGTTACATTGTAAACTTAGGACTATGATGGATCAATTTTTTAATTATTGTAACAAAAACGCTTTGGTCGTCAATATTCAAAAGACTCACTTATGGAGATTCACAACAAACAAAAGTCTCCAATTAACATAAATCTTAATCTCAATGGAAGTATCTTGGTGAGAGGGCGTCGGTGAGGTTTCTGGGCTCAATTATTGACTGCCATTTCTCATGGGAGGAAGAAATAGATCGTATATGCCAAAAGTTGATTAAGGGTTTTTATGTTATTTGTACTTTAAAGCGCATGTTGCGCAGTGAAACACTGTTACAGGTGTATTATGCTCGCGTTTATTCGGCAATCTCATTTAATATTACTGTTTGGGGACAGTGTAGTGACGTTAAACGGGTCTTTGTTATCCAAAAACGCATTATTCGTTTAATATTTAATATAAAACCAAGAGACTCGTGCAGAGATGCATTTCTGACGTGTAAGATCCTAACAGTGACGTCAATTTAATTCTAAAGCTCTTGACATACATTTTTGAACATAAGGACTCTTTTCTCAAAAATTCTGACTACCTATCATAATTATAATACCCGTGCTAAAGCAGATATACGTTTGGACAAAGTAAATCACATGTATTATAAGAAATCACCCATAAGTGCTGGATGCCGGTTATTTAATCTGCTTCCAGAGAGGTTAAAGTCACTGCAAAATCTTAACGTGTTTTAGAGGAGGCTAAAGGATGTATTGCTTAATGTCTTTTACAATATTGAGGAGTTGGAAAATTATTTTAAAAATAACTGACTTGGTTGTGCTCTGCGGACATTTCTATGCTACTCTATGACAAATGTTTATAATGTTAATTTTCCGTCTTGATTTATTATTACTTTAGGTTTGCTGTGTGAAATGTTATTTATATTTACATATGTGTACCTGTTAAAATTGCATATGATCTTGCTATGTGTATATCATGTTCATGATTAATGACAATAAAGACTTATGTTCAATAGTAGAATACAAAACTTTTCTAGGATTATTTATTTCTGTGTATTCTATGGTTACTTATTTTGTACTTACTTTTATAATTACCTATATTGTATGTTTTGTATTTGTTTTGACTTGTTCCATGCACATTTGTATCTTTAGGAATGAATAAACTATCTATCTATCTATTAGTTGGAACAATTTACATCTCCTGTTTTAATTTCTGATCTTTGTGTCTTTGACGAATTGTTTTTGGAATTAATAGGCCTGTTATACTGTTATAAAGTTTTTTAATATTTAAAGAATGATAAAATTTAAATATGTTTTTTTTTTATTAAGAATACACATTAAATTTAGGAGTGCACGTGCAAATGTGCACTTATTGAGGAACCGCACCTGAGTGATAGATAAAGGAATATTATAAATAGGAAACATAATGTATAAAAATTGAGTACTTGCGGCACTGCCCTCTTGCGGGCTTAGTCACGTATTACTTTCATATACCTATTCATTTTTTCAAATATGTAATTATTGTTTTCGGATGTGAACAAATTAAATGTGCTCATTTTCACCTCGCTTTAATGCACATCTTAAAGTCTGATGAAAATTAACAGATTCAATTTGTTTGCAAGACAAGAATACTCTCTTTTTAATTTATTTTCACCCATCACAGACTATAGATTGGACAACCTTAAATTCAAATAAATTCCATCCCTATACATGAAGCAACTTCATGACGACGATTGTGATCGTCGACTAGAATTTTGCGATTGGATTGGTTTTTGGAGAAAAAGCGGCTACAACCACATTTTCAAAATTATATCTTATTTAGCGATGAGGCTTCCTTTTATTAAAACGGTTTGGTAAACCGGAAAAATTACAGATATTGGTGTGATAATAATCCTTCTTGGGCTGAAGATAGACGGGGACTAAGACCTGAAGTTAATGTTTGGTGTGGCATATTTAACAACAGAGTGATAGGTCCTGTTTTCATAGAAGGGAATTTAACGGGTGCAAGGTACTTGACATTTTTACGAAATCAATTAGAAAACTTTATTGATGAGCTTCCTCTAAACGACAGTAGAATAATATATTTTTAGCAAGATGGTGCACCACCCCATTTTAGTTTAGACTTTTTTTTCTGGGGACATCTGAAAAATAAAGTTTATGTTAAAGCTCTTCTGTCAATTGATGAATTAAAACTAGCCATACAACGGGAAATTCAAAACATAACCGTATTTGTTGCTGCAGAACCGAACAAGGAAATCAGTTCGAACATTTTTTTAAAAAATAAACGTTAGGTAATGAATTTTTGTTACTATTGCTATTCTTTTAATGTTGGAAAATAAATTAAGTTTAGGCACTATTAGCTCGTAAACCGCCACTCTAATCAAAAACTTGCATTCTCTTTGTTTTATCTAAAATCTGAAGATGTATTAGAAATTGTTAAAAAAATGCAGTGTTGCCATTTAAGAAAATATGTTTTTCAAAAATAGCGCCCAATCTGGCAACAACGCGTTTATTTTTTCCACACATTTTTTCTTATTTGGACTAATTCCTAAAACTTTGCTTCAGGAACCATAGGTCTATCTTTTCAAACAAAAAAGTTAGCCTATGTCAAGATTTAAAAAAATAAGCCTGTATACGTATCGGAATTGTGTTTTCTATTAAGAATTTTAAAGATTATTAATTTTTAAGTCTATAGTAATATTACGTTTTTTACTATTCTTCTTCCGAAAATGTACTATCTGAAACAATCACGATAATTGGTATGGTTGACAAAAGGGAAAGCTTCATAAACTAAGCACAACAGATATGATAATTATTTATTTAACAATATAAATTGTAACAATAAAAACTTTACTCTTATTTACTTTATGGAATTAAACTTTTCCGAATTCCTTGATATTCAGTAGATCCATGGTAAAAGTAAATAATCGCTCCTGCAGTTTTTCGGAGTCCCTAGTAACTGACGTTTCTTTCCTTACGCAATTGGTGATATAGGATCCTCCCAGAGCTTTCGCCAGCGGTGAAATTGCGCAAAATACAATTGGGATAGCCCCTTTATATGGCGGCTAGAATTAAAGACTTATAAATACCTATACTTGTAGCTACAAGAACGTAAAGACTGGAAAAAGTTCAAATTGGAACTAATGGAGTGACGCACACATATATTACGGAGGAAGTGCCTCCGTAGCCGGCGCCGGTTTTAAGTATGGTTGCCGGCACCGGCATATCGTATCGCTACCGGCGGTTATGTGCATATGTGATTGAATCTCCACCCCCTTTTACAACACTTATAACTAAAAATTTCCAACTAATTTTGAAATTTTATCTATAACTATCGCACAATCTATGAATACTAAGATAATTTTGGCAAGTGATAACAGTGACTATTCAATTCACCTGTCATTGTTCAAATATGAACCAATAAAATAGCAAATATTTACTTTCGTATCAAAGCAACAGGAAATTTCAGCGATTATATCTTCCTAGAAGGTATTCAAGTGGATATTTTAAACAAGTGAAAGTTTTTATTAATGTAACTCATTTACTAACAATATTGAAGGTACAATTAGAAAAACTAACATTACTGCAGTGCTGCAGCAGACATTCTGGAACAGAGCTATCACTGGGAGTACCCGAGGGAGTACCTTTCTCTTGTAGCTTAATACCGTCACTATTACTGACAGATGTCGAAGTTGTACATGACACATTTGTCTCCATACTGAATCTTTGGATTTCTTCGTGTTCCAAGGGATATTTTCGCAAATTCCAGCATCGATTTCGTCTTCAGATTTCGTGCCAAATCTTTTCTCAGTTCCCATTATTTAGAAACACCAGTTTTTATTCAACGAAACGAACTAAATAGGAACACGATTCCAAAAATTTTAATGACAAACATAAATGTTTTTTTTGTTGACATGGAAACGTAATCATGTGTAACTAAATTTTGAGTCATTTTAATATGAAAAATTGATTTGGTTCATTGAATAGTCTCTCGAATACGATTCGTAGTCAAAGTTGAGTCTACTATTTTTGTGGTGCTTTACACTCATGTCTTTCATAATTGCGAATACTACTCGTGCTCCGCACTCGTAGTATTTAAATGCAATCATGAAAGACATTCGTGTAACCACCACAAAAATAATCGACATAACTTTGACTACTCATGGTATTATAAGTGACTATTCAATTCACCTGTCATTGTTCAAATATGAACCAATAAAATAGCAAATATTTACTTTCGTATCATAGCAACAGGAAATTTCAGCGATTATATCTTCCTAGAAGGTATTCAAGTGGATATTTTAAACAAGTGAAAGTTTTTATTAATGTAACTCATTTACTAACAATATTGAAGGTACAATTAGAAAAAGTAACATTACTGCAGTGCTGCAGCAGACATTCTGGAACAGAGCTATCACTGGGAGTACCCGAGGGAGTACCTTTCTCTTGTAGCTTAATACCGTCACTATTACTGACAGATGTCGAAGTTGTACATGACACATTTGTTGTTGTAAAATTTCTTCGCATTTTGGTGATAATCGACTCGTGGTGCTCATCATCAAGCTGCAAGTACGATTTTATGGAATTCAGATTTTGGTGTCCCGTTATTTTCATCAGTTGTTGCTCTCCGACTCCAGCTTTCGCCAGAGATGATACAGTTGAAGAGCGTACCGAATGATTTGATATCTTCCTTCTTTTAACATCTAATCCAGTTTTTTCAGCTAATAACTTCACCCATTTACTGATCTCACATAGACCAACTGGACTGTTCTTATACCACACCGCATTCTCAACTTTATCCCAAAACGGATTCGGTGTCAAAAACATCCTTTCTGTTTTCACATTTTTTCCTCTCTTCGATTTCAGTAGATAATACAATCTAAATAACAGAAGAATATTAATTATACCGTCTTGAAATTAAATATAAATAGGTTACCTAACTGGACACATATCGGTATTGCTTTTATTCTCTATCAACCACTTGCTGCCTGTCAATGATTTAGTTCCCCCCTGCGCAGTTTTCGAAAATACTGGATTATACTCAATTCTACCAGTTCTTCTTCCCTTGTTATCGAGTTCCTCCTTGAAGTAATAGGTGAAACAGTTGCTCCCTTCTCCTCCCCGCCAAGCTAGTTCGTAAGATGCTATTAAGAAAAACTTTTTCTGTAAACCGTCTGGGGTACTCTCATCTAATATGCGTATCATATTTAAGTATTCTGGTTCTGTAAGTGCCGCCGCGTTGCTGGTTCTTTTTTCAGGACACGCTTGCAGTTTTCTTCTTGTATCATCCCTGGCGTCACGTGCTGACTTAAATATTGCATCAGAAAACGGGTTTACGTTTATTTTCCACTTATTGAAGAACATTTCTTGAACCATTTTCGCCGTCACGTTCCACATGTGCTTGATGACGCCTTCTTTATAATCGGACCCATCTTTTTTCTTCATATTACATGCCCACGACTTTAAGATGACATTTAAGTCCACAGGAGAAGTAGATTGATCCAGTTTATAGCCTTTTGCTGTTAAAAATGTACTAAATTGTCTCCATACTGAATCTTTGGATTTCTTCGTGTTCCAAGGGATATTTTCGCAAATTTCAGCATCGATTTCGTCTTCAGATTTCGTGCCAAATCTTTTCTCAGTTCCCATTATTTAGAAACACCAGTTTTTATTCAACGAAACGAACTAAATAGGAACACGATTCCAAAAATGTTAATGACAAACATAAATGTTTTTTTTGTTGACATGGAAACGTAATCATGTGTAACTAAATTTTGAGTCATTTTAATATGAAAAATTGATTTGGTTCATTGAATAGTCTCTCGAATACGATTCGTAGTCAAAGTTGAGTCTACTATTTTTGTGGTGCTTTACACTCATGTCTTTCATAATTGCGAATACTACTCGTGCTCCGCACTCGTAGTATTTAAATGCAATCATGAAAGACATTCGTGTAACCACCACAAAAATAATCGACATAACTTTGACTACTCATGGTATTATAAGTGATTATTCAGTCAGTTGAATAATAATGACAGCGATTGAGTTATGGTTATAACTCAATCGTTATGTCAATATCAGTTTCTTTCCGTGAAAGTTGTAGATAAAGTACATATAATATTCGATTCGCGTGTTATGGCTATAACCCACGAAGATGACATGCACCATGAGCGACAGCGCGTGGTGTAAGCATCTGAGGTTCTCTTCCATCGTTGCAAGCAAATGTTTTTCATCAAATAAAGAGTGGTTGCACATAGATCGAGGTTTGAGGATGTGGAGACGAGGTCCAAAACATGCACTGACAACTATCAGGCAACCAAATAAGTTCATGCGGTTTTTTATGGTAAAATATAAATATTTATTAAGAAACAATAGTACAATATTATTCATCAAAGTAATTACCATCACACTCAATGACCTTTTGCCAACGTGACACCAATTTTTTTATGCCGGTATTGTAGAACTCTACGGATTTTGAATCAAAAAATTGACGGACTGCGTCTATTACATTAACTCGAGTTTTAAACTGCCTATGTCTCATACAGTTGTCAAGAGACAAAAAAGATGGTAATCACTTGGCGAAATGTCAGGGGAATATGGAGGGTGTGGCAATATTTCCCAGCCAAGTTCACAAATTTTTTCCCGGGTCACTTTTGCAGTATGCGGTTTGGCGTTATCTTGTAAGAATATCACTTTCTTTCGATTGATTAAAGAAGGCTGTTTTTGGATGAGTGCTGCTTGTACTCGCTGAAGCTGTTCACAATACAAGTTCGCAGTGATGGTTTGGCCCTTTTCCAAAAACTCATAATGGACTATTCTATTTGCTGTCCACCAAACACACAATAAAATCTTGTTTGGGTGCAAGGAAGCCTTGGGAGTGTGAGGTATTGCATCAGTAGGGGACAACCAATGATACGAACGCTTAGAATTTGAGTATAATATCCATTTTTCGTCACAGGTTAACAACCGATCAAGAAATGGTTCATTATCGTTGCGTGAAATGTTTGCCGAACAAATGGTAAGACGACTTAATTTGTTATCATTTGAAAATTCATGTGGAACCCATTTGCTCAACTTCCACATCTTTCCTAGCTGATGAAGATGCAAACAAATGGTTTCGTCACTCACATCGAATCTTTCTGCAAGCTCTAGGCACGTTGTACTGGAATTTGCCTCCACAACCTGTTGAAGATCCTCGTTGTTAATGATCTTCGGTCTTCCAGAGCGTGCTTCATTGGTTAAGTTGAAATCTCCCGAAGAAAATTTCTTGAACCACTTCTGTGCTGTTCGATCACTTACGACATCATCTCCGAATGCGGTACATATTTTTCGCGCCGCCACTGCAGCTTTAGTACCAAGTTTGTACTCATAGAGTAAACAACCTCGAATTAAAATTTTATTCGTTTCCATTTTCAACTATTCAAATTAATAATTAAATAATTGTCACGAAATGTGTATGTATTAAATGACAGAAGGATTGATACTAAAGTGGATGACAGATAACAGACAAGTGCTATCGATCAACAACTTAAAGAATATTCATGGCACTCTGCTGTATACAAAAACCGCATGAACTTATTTGGTTACCTGATATAAGGTGTTTTACCTCTAGAAGACCTTCAATAGTAGGAGCAGGATATTTTTCTTCTTCAATAAATTGAAAATCTTTGCATTTAGTCATAGATTCAAGTTGTTGTTGAACCTTTTTAAAGGCGAAATTCCTTAAAAGTCTAGAATACAAATCTTCCGCTGACAAATTATTTCTGGATAAGGGTCAAACATATGTTTCATCTCAGGATCTTGAAAATAGAAGTATTTTAAATTTGCTTCCACATCAACGTTAATATGAACGTCACATTTGTAAGTATTTCGTAAAATTGATACACATTCATCAAACTTCATTCTGTTATGTGGCTTTCTGTTTAGATTTGTTAAGTCTTTCAAAGTCACAAGGCACCCGGATTCATTAATGATATCATTTTGTACGATTTTTTTGTTGGCGTGAGCCTGCAATGCTGCTACTGAATTAACCTTAAGCTGATTTGAAATGTTTAGTGTTTGCTGGGGTAAACTTTTAAATAAAGTTAGTGATACCGGATGAGTGTGATCTTCATTCAGTACCTTTATCTCTAAAAATTTCCCACAAGAAGTTAATTTTAAAAACATACCGGCTGGACACTTCTGCCTAAATGTAAATGTGTTTTTTGTTTTATTCCTAGGAGTGTGCATTCTGCCACCTTTAATGCAAGCTATTCTTACATAATGGTAAATTAAGTCTTGTTTTGCTTGAGCTGCCACACTTTCAGGATATCTTTTAGCCTGCGTCTTGATGGTTCTAGAATATCTAATCCAGTAATCATTGAACACTTCATTTTTGTATTTTTGTAACTGCTTGTTGAAATTCTCGTAACTTTCAAACTTATCGTCCACTTTCAACATTCTACAATTAGAAGAACATCGTTTTTAACAAAGAGCATAGCTACAGGGAAAAACATAACTGCGAATTTAGATAAATTAAAGAAAATTAACACTAAAAGTGAAGCCGTTCACGCGCGCAATATGGAAAACATAGGTTATGTTGATATGCCGGTAACGATTAGTGATGTTGAATTCAGTCACTTTTCAATACTTGTAACTATCCGTTACTTTCGAATTCAATATCCGTTACTTTAGTCGTTACCGAGTACTCGTTCAAATGTGCGGTGCGGGCATATGTATAGTTAATATATGGTACAAACAAAATGTTCCGTTACACAGAAAAGACTGTATAATACAGGCTATTAGAAATATAATCGTCGGTATTAATTTTTGTTTTACGCATAGTGACAGCAAAAAAATTTAATACACAGTATTACACAAATTTAATATGAATCTCTTAATAGAGATTATTATAACGTATAATACTATTAATTATTCGTCTTCTTTTTTACTTGAAATATTTTTCAATTAAAGTAACAGGAAGTAAGTTAATTAGCACAATCTCTATAGTTGTCTCGATTGGTTCAGCCTATATACAAAAATTACCCGATTGTCTTTCATTACACCGTTGTCATCTGCAGATTAATTTGATCGCCATCGTGTTAACATCAGCAAAGTTGTGTATGTATATACAAAATAAGCAAATATTGAGTGGTCATCCACAAAATAAAACAATTTAGGAAACGACAGGTGCACCACATCATATTTCGATTGTTGTACCCAAACTTTCAACAACAAACAAAGAGCTGCGTCCAAACCGTTACTGTTTTTGGGAAGGTTAGTGTTTAAAGCAATTTTTGAGGTGTTGTTTTTCTGTAGCTATTCCTTTTCATTGTCTGGATTATTGTCTTTTTCAATATATTAGAAAATTTGAAAGCACTTAAATTTTTATACACGCCAAAACTTTATTGTTTAGTAAATGTTAAAGACATTGTATTATATTTGTAATATAGAGACAATTAACTGGATTATTAAGTATTAATAATAGTATATTACATACCAAGGTTGAGAAGATGACTATTATTGCCCGAGTGGCGAGATTAAATTCCGAGGCGCAAAGCGCCGAGGAATTTAAGCCACAAGGGCAATAATAGTCTTCTCAACCGTAGTATGTATACTATTTTTTGTACCAGTAGTCTAATTGGACCTTAAAACCTTAATAATTATGAATAAATTTACTCATATATGTAAGAATGCCCTTGTAATAAAATTTCATGTAAACAAATAAGTAGGCTATATTTTGATGTTTACAAATAAGTTTTGACGTAAATGCTGAAACTAAAAGTCAAGTATTTTTTAGATTATTTTTCATTCCATTTATAATGTCTAAAGAGTTTAGATGTACACCACCTGAAATGCGCGAGATTGCAGAACAGGCAGCTGAGAACTTGCTTCCGCATAAATCTAATCACAATCACTTATACATGAAAACATTTACAGAATTTAAAAAATGGTATAATTCCAAATATACAGTAGTAACTTCTGAAAACGTACTTCTGGCTTATTTTCATGAATATTCAAAAAATAAAAAAGCCTCGACTTTATGGGCGCAATATTCAATGTTGAAAGCTACACTTGGCCTAAAAGAGAATATTAACATATCAAAATATTTTAAATTAGTTGCCTTTTTAAAAAGAAAAACTTAAAATTATAAGCCCAAAAAATCATTAGTATTTACTCGAGGAAATTATAAAATTCTTTACTGAGGTACCCGACATATGTTACATTGCAACTAAGATAGTATGTTTATATATTAATACTTTGAAATTATTGAGAATTTATATCTCTGTAGACTGGTCTTGTAATTGGTGTTGCTGGTGCATGCCGAAGGATGATTTGTGTAATTTATTAATTTCTGATGTCATCATGAGAGATAAATTAATTGTTATTCACATCCACAATAGCAAAAATGGTACGTCTCAAAAGTTTGTAATAATGGAACCACTTTGTAGCTAAAGGTTATATCGAAGATTCCCTAGTAAATAAAAAAAATATAGAATGTATGTTACAAGATCTACCTACATCTACTTACGCAACCACACCTGCAATATATACAGGAATTTTCAATATGAATTAAATAATTATTTGCATCTGTAATAGTTAGGTGATATATTGATTCCATATTATACTATCATACATATTTTATGTATTAATAGACAAATGCTTTTTTTTTTCATGTAAACAACAAAGTATTGTTAGAAAATATAAAATTAATAGCAATTGCTAAATAAACGTATATTATAATTCTGGTATTGTTAACCTAAAATTGTGCCTAAAATAGAGTTATTTATTTTGACGGTTCACAACTTGACATACTACTACTACTACAAGCATGAGTGCATGGTTCCGGCATTCGTTTTATTTGTTTTCATTATTTCCCTAGGTCAATAATGGCCCCATTATTTACCTCTTATTAGTTCCAGGTCGTGAAATGTCATTTCGTGGCGCTTTGTTACGTGTAAAAATGCTATGATTTTTTACTACTGGTACAAAAAACTTATTATAACCGGTATTATATTTTTTCTATAATCTAGACTGTATTAGACAGTTTTCTCTGTGTATATACTAATTTTAATATATATTACGTTAAATAAATAAAATTCCTTAAAAGTATCATACAAACCATTCCAACTTAAAATTAAAAGTAAAATACCAAAGCCTTAAGTATTTTTAAGGAGCCATTTTATTTACGATAGAGGAACAAGAATGCATTTTCTAAAAGTTATATATTATGAAAGTAACTATTTGGAAAAGTAACGATTATTTGAAACCAGTATTCGTTAATTCGGATCTTATCGAGTAACGACACTTTAGTAACGGATAGTTACATTTGCAACACCACTAGTAACGATACGTGAAGCCGGCCGCCGTCCGCAATTCTTGATGCCGTAGCCGGCATCAATATGCATACAAAACGGAGACCGGCGCCGGCTATGGAGGCACTTCCTATTACGGAAGCCTATTTGCTGCAATTATAAATAATAGCTAATAGATGCTATCTATTTCTACCTGTCAAAATTAATAATGGCAAGTAATACACTATACACTTCTTCAAATTTCTTATTATTTAATTAATTATTATTTGTTTATTTTTAACCGCTATTACGTAATTTAAAAGAATATGTAAAATTAAAATTTTGTCAACAAAGAAAGTGATTAGTCGTGAAACCGAAATAATTATAAAACCTAAATTAAACTTTTAAATTGTTCAGCAATGAGATTCAAAATATTAGATTTATAGTAATTGGATAGGTATCGTTGCAGATAATCCAGATTGAATTTTAATATGAAAAATAAAAATACTCAATTTTAATATTAAGTATTAACTGTAATTATTACTAATTTGTTTCAGATTCTTCCTGCATTGTTAGCGAAAATTATACTAGCCAACAATGTTTTTATGTGCTAGTATTGGATTAGCTCTGGTTATAGAGAAAATTGAGGTTGAAATTTCTTCAGATGTGATGTGACTCGTTCACTCAATCTGCATGTCAAGTCTGCATTGTAGTTCTAATCTGGTCGGTTGCTACGCTTTGGGAAGGGAATAAGTAGACATAGTAGACATACTATATATTTTGGGTACGCAATCGGGTTACACCAAATACTTTTTGTCTTTGGCATAGCTGTGGTAGGAAAAACAATGACATGAAGCAAAAGTGGTCACTACGGCAATACATTATACAAGGAAAAAGCAATGTATGGCATCAGCCTTTAGCGGAAAAAAAATGTCATAATACCACCTCTCTGGAAAACGTCGTTAAAGCAGTGAATCACAGAGGTGAAGTTTTAAATAGCTCCGCGAAAAGTTACCAAAAATAACAGAGGGTATTTTGCTAAATTTCAGCTATAAGAAGGATATAGTAAGTGAGAGAAAATATGAAACCAAATTAATAGCGCGGGTGTGTCATTTTGGGGGGGGGGGGGGGGAGGAACGTTTGTCCGGAAAATATAGACGTTTGTTACGGTTTATTTTGTGACTCGTAGTGACATCTGTCGCGGGAGGTCCGTACGGCGACTAGCTACCAGCTGTGGAGGCCGTCGCTGTGAAAACGATTCGTCGATCATGGACATTTAGCGGATTTAATGAGCCATTATTTTAATGTCTTTCTGGAGTAAAATTGCGTTCCACTGCTCTGATAAAGCACATTTCTTGGGATGTAACAAGATAAGAAATTCTTGAATAAGCCATCGAACAAGAATCCATAAACTATGTGGGTACTTTGAACCATTCAGAATGAATCAAAAACGAAGAATTAGGACTGAAGTGGTCTGAGAAAAATGTTTAATACCATATGTTCGTCCTATCCGAAATGAAAAACCAATCTCATAAGGCAGAAAAACCAAACATTAATCAGAACAAAGCCATTGAATTTTTCACAGCTTCTTAGATTTACTATTTAATTTTTTAGATTTGCATATTTAATATATTCTATTTAGTCGTTTTCAATTAGCAAAATATTTTTTATTGTGAAAATGTTGAATTTCGTAGAAAAATGGGAAAATTGTGTTTTTCTGTACTTTGCTCGATAATTCAAACATTGAAAAGCCGGATCAAACAATGCAATTCTAGTTCGGATTTAAGAGGTCATACATACTGTATTTTTGCATCTTCAAAATTCGTTTCTTCACCAAATTTATTGCATTTTGTCGAAAAGAAACAGAAAAGAAGGAAATATGATACGAATATTTCGAATATTCCACTATTAAGGGTCCTCGCTAGTGGATCTGTCAACAATGGCAAAATAGCAGATTTTAGAATCCAGATATTTTTGTTGATTTTAAAGATGGAGAAAACCTTTCAACGTCAACTTATGAAGAATTTAGTAATCTACCCGGCTTAAGAATCAAATTTAGAAAAAAATTATCGGATTACAGAAAATTAATTAATATGTCAAAATATTAAAAACCAGTTTTCTCAAAAATCCTTCGGAGGAGATTTGTTTGCTTGGGTTCACGTTAATCACGTTATAAATTGAATAGAAAGCTACCCGGCTATGCACTTATTTTTCGTTCAACTATTCTTTACTTTGTTTAAAATGAATATAAAATAAATTAAAATTAGGCAACCCACATTACAATGAATTGTTATTCTGCTATAAATATTTCCCGCAGTTACAAATGTGTAAATTGTTGGTCATAAAAGAATTTTTATTCGCTTAGATATTGAGTTATTATTTCAAATATTTATTATATGTTCCCTATGTGTAAAAGTACTCGAACATCCTTGGCTCATTAAATTATGTGCTATGCAACCAATATTACATTTCCCATTCACTAGCGAGGACCCTTAATAACTTCAGTAAATTAATGCATTATTATTCTACAAACTAAAAGCTGCATAAATACCTTACACACCATCCCAAGTAGCCAAGGTAATATTTTCTTTGCCAGTGTATCATTAAATAAATCCGTGTTTACAACACCAGGATGAATGGCATACGATTCCACATAAAAATCCCTTTCTTTAAGAATACCATTTAAATATATTGAAAACAATAAAATAGCCAGCTTCGACTGAGCATACGATTTAAAAGCTGTATACGTCTTTCTGTAACAGAAGAATATATGCTTTATTCTTGGAATGCCATGTAATCTACCATACTCGCTATTGATGTCCTCAAAATCAATTTCTCCAACTTCATGAGCTATAGATGAAACATTAATAATTCTAGTTGGTTTTTCCTCAGTACCAGTCGCTGCTAATCGATCGAGTAGTAAGTGAGTTAAAAGAAAGTGTCCCAAATAATTCGTTGCTAGTTGTAATTCAAAACCATCTTTTGTTTTGGAATATGGCACGTTCATCACACCAGCTAATTTAAATAGAAATCTTTAATGATATAACTATTAAATAAATAATTATTGAAAAAACTTATTATTTTTCTCCATGCCAAAGCATTACCTACATTAGAGCAGATTTTACTGTTTAATTTCAATGGCTTTATCAAGCTAGTGTTAGCCGTGATAGATATGTGCACATAAACTTAAAGAAGTTAAAGATTTCTTAAATATATTTAGATAAGTGCAACTTGTGTAAACATACAAGTTAGACAAGTAAATATTATTGTTATATATATTTACTATATATATTGTTATAGCTTCCTCAGAATAAGGAGACATTCAAATATTGCCCCAATATAGTAAATATTTTTAAGAAATGTAATAAAATCTGTACAAGTACAGCACGAACATGAGTGATTAGTCAGGTCCGTGCAAACTATTAGTGTCACCGCTCAAACAGCCTCAACGATTTGTACACTTAGGCCGGGCGCCAATTGAGACGCAGTTTGGTGAGGTGAGGTGACCGATCGTGACATTTTGTGAAACGAATAAGAGAATACTACACAGCATGTTCGCACGCAGGGTGAGGTGACGCAGTTTCAGAGCGCCTGTGAGCTGTGAAGATTTGTGCTCGTGCCGCAGTTTGTCACTAGTGACTACCACCTGCGAATGAAATATTGTGTTTAAAGTGAAGTTCACGATGGTGCAAAAATTAATAGAGGCAGTTCGAGGGAGAACAGTACTGTACGAGACGTCACACGCTGATTATTTAAAAATCAAATTAAAATTAATTAATTGATGAGGCTGATAAAAAGAACTAAAAATGGCTTTAAATGATTCAGATATTCTTTTTAACAATCAACAAAAACAACGTCTTACGATCATGAACCCCCAAGCACCTAAACTTTATGGATTAATTAAATTACACAAACCAGATATGCCCATTAGACCCGTAGTTTCCTTCATTAAAGCCCCGTGTAGTAAACTTTGCAAACAATTAATTCATATTATACTCGAACATACAAAATTTAAATCGGAGTGGTTCATACAAAATTCACAAGAACTTATTAAGAAAATATCAAGTTTAGATATTCCCCATAACAGTAAATTTGTTTCGTTTGATGTTACAAACCTATTCACCAATGTACCCCCTGCAGAGGTAATAGAATTAATATCTTCAATGCTGGACTTAAGCCACGTTAACCCGATTACCAAAACCGAGATTTTACATTTCTTAAACATCTGTGTAAGACAGAATTACTGTCAATATAAACAACAGTTCTACACACAAACGACAGGTTTAGCAATGGGAAATCCCTTAAGTCCGCTAATGGCAGAAATATTTATGAACTACATCGAAACACAAATAAGTAAGCACCCCTTATTTAACAATTGTGTTTATTGGTACCGTTATGTTGATGACATATTAGTCTGGTTTAAAGGTACTGTTAGGCAGTTAAAATCGTTTCAAGACCACATTAACACCACACACCCTAATATAAAATATACAACAGAAATAGAAAAGGATAAATCCATTAATTTTTTAGATTTAACGATTTCGAATAATAAAGGCAGGCATGAATTTGCTATTTTTCACAAACCTACGCACACAGATACTACTATACATAAAAGTTCTTTTCACCCCTGGTCACAGAAGTTATCAGCGTATGAGTCAATGATACATAGATTAATTAATGTACCGATGAATAAAACTAACTTTGAATTAGATCTAAATAGAATCTACACGATAGCTAACAATAACGGCTATACAGTAAATTTAGTAGACAATATTCTTGCACGAAAACGAAAAAAGCAGGCTTTATCGTTAATTTATCCAAAAATACAAGAAAAGTCAGATAACAAATATAATGCTTTCACCTATATAGGACATACATCAATAAAAATAGGTAAACTAATTAAAAACGTTAAAAATGAGTTAATAGCATTTAAAACTAATAATTCAGTTCAAAAATATATTAGAAATGATAAGGATAAAACGGATAAAAGGTTGAAATCGGGGGTTTATATGTTGACTTGTGAGTGTGATAAGGTATATGTGGGTCAGGCAGGCCGTACTTTTGAACAAAGGACCGTGGAACATGAAAAAAGTTATATGGGTAAAAAACCGGACTCTACTTTCGCAACGCATTGTATAGATGAAGAACACGAATTCAATAGAGATTTCAAAGTTTTACTTATACAAGACAAAGGACAGAAACTTAATTTATTAGAAACCTTAGAAATTAATAGATATAGTAAATTAGGTCGTGCTTTAAACGATCAGACTCAGTTCAACTATTCCCCGTTGTTACAATGCTATAGTTTATAAAATACCCTCACTCATATCCCATACTTTTGTGACACTGTATATTATTTTGTAATAATTTTGTATATTCAGTTACTCATCACCTGATGAAGCCAAAGTTTGGCGAAACGATATTGTAGTAATATTATTAAATAATTTTTGAAACTAAGTTTACGTATTTTATTTATTCAGTCAAATTAAAATTGTTGATTTGGGAAAGAACAGCCCAAGAAATTCGAGTGAAGGTTTTAAAAGGTCCATATAGACACACATCGAGAGGGTGAAATGTTACAAATATTATACCATTGTCCCTACAGAAAAGTATTTTGATCCTGATTTGTTGGATAATCCCAAGCTACCATTAGGCGCACCTTTCATAAATACCGGCTTGATTTTAGCCTTTGGAAAAACATACACCGGCGGCACTGTATTTCCGACGGCATTAATAATAGCACCAAAAGTTAACAGTTCCCCTCTTTCTGCAGAAACCACCTGTGCCACCTGCTTAATTGCCGTAGTAGCAATAACTTTTGGTGCCTTAAGGACTGTGGTGACTCGTATTTCGTCAAGGTTGTAAATATTTGCTGGTGCTATTTTATAATTTTCTAAAGCAATTTGCTGACTATCGAAAAATTGTTTAACGCTGGTTTCGTTAAATCCTCTAGCCCTATCAAGACTGGTGTTTTCAGGATTTATTAAACTGAGATTTCTGAACCTTTTCACGAAAGATTTCATCCAGTCCAAACCCGCTCTGTTATTCCTAGCACAGCTCGTTGGATATTTTTCTGTTAAGCTTTTGAGCAAATACAAAAGCTAGTTCTTGTGCTTGCGAATACGTCAGCCCGTAATTTATTTTTGAACTTTGCATTAGATACTCGCATAATTGTTGTTCCTGGTTTACGGTAAAAACTTGTTGATTGCTATACTTGAACTGAAATGGCCGTTAAGTACAATTTTTGAATCACTTCCTATTGTGGCAAGCGGCAAGTCGTTATTTTCATTCTCCTTCTCTACTAATGCATGTTCTTCGACAGGTTTCACATCAAGAGACTCTCCTGTTTCATCATCTTTGTTATCTTATATTTTCCGCTCTTTGATCTTATTCAACCTGTTTGCAAAGGTTTAACACCAAGCACGAAGTTGAGATAGAACTGCCTCCCAGCTTTCGCTCTCCCTGTGCGCAGTTCATGGAATCCTGCTTCCCTGCGTCAACCTGCGTCACCTCACCTCACCAAGCTGCGTCTCAACTTGCGCCCGGCCTTAGACAACGCAACAAACCCAATAATGGGAATAGCACTAATTGTAATGAACATCTCGGAAGCACAAGTATAATATGTGCACATATTACTTCAGTGACAATAGATTATACTCGACGTCGAGTGTATAGGCATTCGAAACTATGTGAATTTTATAAATTTGTAAAAAATACTGTATGCAAATGATGTGTAGTTTAAAAAAAACAAACCTTCTCGAATGTGGATGATAAAATGAACGGTAAAATTTTAGAAGAACGGCTTGATCAAGTATTGATGAAAATCTTGCTCAAACTGTCAGTTATTAATTTAACACATATACAGTACTAATATATTAATAAGTAGTTTTGATAATATTAGATCTCATTTTATTCCATTCCAATTATTATTTTCTTTTATATAACTTTTCGCAAGTGCGTAATAGTGCCATCATATCGAACAGGAAAATCTTACTGGTGATGTTTCAAATTTCACTAATCATAGATTCTTTTTACCCAAAAATTCCGTCTATTGTAGACAGCAGAAAGAAGATTCAATTACCGTCATTTATTAAAACGTTAATTTTAGGTTAATCCTGCTTGTGAGGGCATTTTGCTAACTGACATTAAAGAGCGCACTACAAGTGTGAGGGGTACATATTATGCGTCTTTATTGCATAAATTAAGGGATAGTATTCGTACAAAACGTCGTGGAAAATTGATAAAAGGTGTACGATTATTGCACGACAATGCTCTCGTTTATACTGCCGCCATTTCACAAGCTGGCATCCGCGAATGCGGCTTTCAAGAATTGCTACATCCACCGTATATGTAGCTCGGATAAGTGAGTTGCAAGCAGCTGTTATAGAACATTTTGACGGAAAAACTTCAGATTATTTTTACAAGGGTATCGAATTATTAATTAATCGTTGTAATAAATGTATAGAAGTTAGGGGAGATTACATTAAAAATAAAAATCCTAATATTGTTCCAAGTTTCTTTTTTGCATATCAGGCCGAGAATTTATGACGCCTACCTCGTACATGTTACGGAAGCCTACTTGCTGTAATTATAAATAAAAGCCAATAGATGCTATCTATTTCTACCTGGCAAAATTAATAATGACAAGTAAGGCACTATACACTTCTTCAATTTTCTTATTGTTTAATTAACTATTATTTGTTTATTTTTTGTGCTATTACGTAAATTTGAAACTACGTGAATTTTATGGATTTGTAAAAATACTGTACGCAAATCGCGTGCAGTTAAAAAACTAACCTTTTCAAGCGTGGATGATAAAATGAATAGCAAAATTTTAGAAGAACGGCATGAACAAGTATTGATGAAAATGTTGCTCAAACTGTCAGTTATTAATTTAACACATACAGTACTAATATATAAATAAGTAGTTTTGATAATATTAGATCTCATTTTATTCCATTGAAATTATATTTTCTTTTATATAACTTTTCGCAAGTGCGTAATAGTGCCATCATATCGAATAAGAAAATCTTACCGGTGATGTTTCAAATTTCACTAATCTTAGATTCTTTTTACATAAAAATTCTATCTATTATAGAAATAAAATTCAATTACCGTTATTTATTAAAACATTAATTTTAGGATAATCCTGCTTCACGCTTTCAGCGAACTTCTTCACAGATTCCAAACAGCTGACGTCCAGTTTTTTAAAAACCAATTTTCCCGAATGAGTCCCTTCCATTCTCATTTTATTAGCGAAATGTTCTCCCTTGTCAACTTCTCTGCAACCTATAAAGAAATTAAATATGCCTTGCCTTTAATGGTCTCTTACCGACTACGACAATCATATCACATTCCAATAACATTCGTATTACTTCTAATCCGATGCCTCTTAGACCACCGGTAATTACGACTATGTGACCAGGCATAGGCTGCAAATCTACAAAGAAAATTATAATTAATATGCAACTTAATGTATTTCTTAATACAGCTAAGAAATCAAACTAGCTGATTCCTCTGAACGACAACGAAAATTTTGGCATGCTGGCTCATACCATAACCGTTGATTGAAGAAATATATAAAGATGCGCAACGCTATAGTAAAATAGCGTGTCTTTCCGTTAAGTCGTCCCGCAAACCCCTTGCCGAGAAACATCATCGCTGTCTCGGGCTGTTTCGAATCTCGGATCCAAACGACTGATGCAGTCGCTATAAATCTCGGATCCAATTTTGGCTACGCTCAGTGCTATGTAGTGGCGCATCTTTATGTATTCCTTCAATCAACGCCATAACACTTAAAATTTCAGCAGGTGACTTAACGATTCTGTCACGTTGATAACGATTTTATAATGATATCAATATCCCCAATAGCGTTGATATAAATATTTGTTTGTTATAATATATATGAATTTTATCTGTCGTATAGTATCTGAGACCACAGTACGTGTGTGCCAAACAAAGAACAATGTAAGCTTTAAAATTTATTAAATATACAAAAATTGCAATAATTTCGCAAGCTAAACTAGAAGTTGTTAAGTTTCGGCATTTCTTAGATATACGATAAGTTGAATGTGATTGGCGTTGCGTTATATACAGGGTGAGTCATTAGTAGCCGCCGCGTCTTCGATTGCTCTTTTGTGTTTTAATTAAAAGAAAAAGCAATGAGTGGAAGATCCATAGTTGCATCTGGCGCAAATTGTAAAAATACTTTATGCTCTGCCGCACTTCCGGTTTCACCGGAAATGCACGGAACTTATGTTTTTTAAATGACTCACCCTATATATTTTTGGATTTTCGTGAACTGCATTAAATTGTCCGTTCAATTGTTTTTCCTTTTTCAAAATTGAGTCAATAGTTTTTGAGTTATTAATTTTTTTTGAAAATATTTGACCAAAACAAGTGTTCAGAAAAAAATCATTTTCACATTGTGTTTAAAAGTAAAAACATTAACTTTGGTGGTGCTTGTAGCCAAGAAAATTCTGCATCATTTGGTAAAGTTGCACTCGACAATACCTCAAAAAACTTTGTTTTTTCAAAGCCTACTTCCTGAAATTTTCACATACCAAACACTTATTTTTTTTAAATGGAACACTCAGTATTTTATTGAGGCATTTTGTTCTTCTTTTTATTTTCTTTCATTTTCGTTAACAATGTCCTATACCTTTCTTTTGTAATTTCTGAGATAATCACTATAGGAGCAATTAGGGGCCAATTAAAGAACTACGAGCGCTGTTGTTCTATGCACCAAAGTATTCGTTCAACCAATGAAAGGCAGGAATGGCGCTTGACTTCCTTAGTCAACTGTCAAACAACGTAAATGTTAAATCCAACTATCCCAAAAGTAATAATTTTACACAATGAAGAGCATCGCATTTCAATTTTTTAATTCCGGCAATGTCCTGTTGCAGTATTTAAGTTTTGACTGTGTTGGCTAACATCGAAATAAAATAAAGGTTATGTTTACTGACATATTTGAAGATGTCTTCAAGAAGCTTTGAAAATCCGTCCGTAGATAGCGAAGATACTTCATTAAAATTTTCATCAAAGAAATAAGGTCCAATTATGTAACTACTCAGTATTCTTCCCCACAGTTTTAATGTCCAACGATTCTGAAAGTTTACAGGTGTGATATAGTGGGGGGCTTTATGTGTTATAATAACGGAAATTGTGACGATGAACGTATTCACTTTAATAGAAGGTGGCTTCGTTGGTAAACAACAAAAAATTGAGAAAGCCAGGATAATTTATCTGCTGCCAATTGACAACGATGTAAGCGATTCTGAAAATTTCTTCCATCTAACCCTGTGTATGAATATGCTACGGGTGAATTTCATGTTTCTCAATTATTCTGGATTCTCAAATTTGACTTACATCTAACTGACGACTAATTTTCGTTATTCTAGTTCGACTACACTCGCAAGTACCATAAACATCTTATCCTCACCAGTTATTGCTTTTTCCGTTCTTTTTTCATATTCAATACTTTCTGTTCACTCAAACCGTCCACTTTATACTTTCGAAGGTTTCTGGCTTCGGTTAACTTCTACCAGGGATCGCTGTGCATAAAGTGTGGATGCTAGCAAAGAGTTTCTTTCAGATTCACTCAAAACGTCAATCATATCTATTAACTCTTCGAAAGAATAATTCATTTGGATGATAACTAATACAGTTGACTCAGGCAGTCAGCCGCATTCCAACCTTTATTGGACGAATATTTGGGTGCATAGAACACCACCCGTAGTTCCTTAATTGACCGCTAATTGCTCTTATAGTGATTATCTCAGAAATTACAAAAGATAGGTATAGGACATTGTTAACAAAAATGAAAGAGAATTAAAAAAGGAACAAAATGCCTCAATAAGAAACTAGGTGTTCCATTTAAAAAAAAAAAGTTTTTGGTATGTGAAAATTTCAGGAAGTAGGCTTTGAAAAAACAAAGTTTTTTGAGGTATTGTCGAGTGCAATTTTACCAAATGATGCAGAATTTTCTTGGCTACAAGCACCCCCAAAGTTAATGTTTTTACTTTTACAAACAATGTGAAAATGTTTTTTTTCTGAACACGTGTTTTGGTCAAATATTTTCAAAAAAAAGTAATAACTCAAAAACTGTTGGCTCAATTTTGAAAAAAACCAGTTGAACAGAGAATTTAAAGCAGTACAAGAAAATCCAAAAATATATAGGGTGAGTCATTTAAAAAAATTAAGTTCGGTGCATTTCCGGTGAAACCGGAAGTGCGTCAGAGCTTAAAGTATTTTTACAATATGCGCCACAGGCAACCATTGATCTTCCACTAATTATTTTTTCTTTTATGTAAAACGCAAAAGACAATCGAAGAAGCGGCTACTAATGACTCACCCTGTATAGTACCCATAACGTGTACGAAATTTGCTAAACATGTTTGTAAAATTACCTTGTTGAATTTTTCTGTTGCAGTTTATAATATGTTCAGAAACTTCTTCAGTAGTTGTCTGCAAATTCTCTCGTAAAACAAATTCATTTAGGATACTTCAAACATAAGCTGGAGAAGTGCGATCATGTGACTAGACCACATATGTAAACACATTAAGAAAAATTCTCTTGTATGGTATGTAAACCTATCCTATTTTCGAGCGTCAGAATTTTTTGAACTCGTTCAGAAGATTTAAAAAAAGCGGATATTGAACATATTGAGCTGTGTTATGAATGGGAACAATCTTTGGCACTTTTTAACATATCAGAAAATATTTCCCTAAGAAGCAACAGGCTGCAGTTTATAATATTTTCACAAACTTCCTCAGTGGTTGTCTGTGAATTCTCTCGAAAAATGAACTCATTTAGGATACTTCAAACGAAACTTGGAGAAGTGAGATCATGTAATAAGGCCAGAGATATGGAAACGCTGTTCCACAGGAAATCACGGGGTTCCCAAGAATCTCATAAAACACATTAAGAGAAATTCTCTTGTATCATGCACACCAATTATATTTTGGGCGAGTAAGAATTTTCTGAACTCGTTCAGAAGATTTTAGAAAAAAGCGGATACTAAAGATATTGAGCTGTGTTATAAATGGAACAATCTCTGGTAGTTTTAACATATCAGTTATTGTATGCAGTTATTAAACTTTTCAATATCCGCTAAGTATATCTTAAATTCCTTAATTATTGGATTTTCTAGCTCTTCTTGTCTTGTTGAATTACGTAGTATAAGAAAGTAAAACGATGTCCACGTTTTGAAGTCCACTGATACCAAAAAAGTTGTTTTTAAAAAATCTCTGTCTCCCCCCCCCCCTCGCCCCTCTCTCTCGGACAAACGGCTAAAGTTATCAATTCCAAATTTATAATCTTCCTCTTGAGATCTGATTAGATTTTCAGTGAAATCAATAGACGAGAAGTAGTAGTTTACTTCGGTGAGAAACTCGAATTTTACCAATATTTGTCAAATACCGAGTGTAAACTAATTTATAAAGAATTCAAATGTACTTATTCAAAAGCCAATTTTATTTAAAAAGTTTTTCGAAATACCTGCCGGAAGTAGGTCTTTTATCGAAAATCAGTGTTTAGCGAATATTTCGCAAGTCATGCTTTCTAGGCAAATGCATTATGACTATAAAAGCATTTATAACTGGATTTTCAACACTTTTTGTATAATTTTTTTTTTTAAATTATGACAGGAAGTAACACTCTTATCAAATAACGATTTTTTGAAAATATTTCTGCTTTCTATATAGATTTATCAAGAGTAAAAAAGTATTTAGAGCTAAATTTGGAATAATTTTTGTATAAAAGAAATTTCAAAATTCGGACCGGAAGTAACACTTTTATCGAGTAGCACTTTTTTGCAAATATCTTGGAAAGTATGCATATGCATTCTGTAAAGATTTATTAAGAGACTAGAAATACTTAGAATAGGATTTTAAATAATTTTTGTATAAAAAAAGTTGAAAATTCGGACCTGAAGTTAACACATTTACTCACAGTTTCATTTTTTGGAGATAAAAGTATGTATTTAAAACTTAATTTAGGACCAATTTTGTATAATTTGAGAGGCACAAACGTATAAGAAGCTCGTGGGGCGCCCACACCTCATTTTTTAATTTGAACTCTTCCGTTGAAGTAACAGGAAACAGGAATATTGATTTAGTATTTCTCTTAATTTTATCTTCTAATCCCACCTTTTGAATTTGTGAAATTTATCTCCTGAGGTTTTACTTACAAATAGCTGGTAAAAAATTAGAGTATATGATATCCTTTTCTATAACACAAATAGTTTTAAACCCGTTATTCTTGTTAGCTGACAATTTGATTACGTTCAACAACCACATTAGCAGGCGAATAGATTATTTATATATATATATATATATATATATATATATATATATATATATATATATATATATTATATAAATAATATATATATATTTCTTTTGAATATTATATATATATATATATATATATATATATAATATTCAAAAGAAATATTGTATAATTTCTTTTTAGAATTTTCTTGGTGTAGCGGCCTCAATTAAAAATTACTGATCGTAATAAAAACAACTTCTTTTTACGTTTCGACTTTTTATTAAGTCTTTCTCAAAATATTAAAAATGTTTTCACAGAAAATACAAACATACTGATGTCAAAACCACAACTGTAATAAATAAGGACAAAACAATAACAACAGAACATTAGTAAAATTTACTTCATTTATTATAAAAATGAAAAAACTGTGGACTTACCAAAGTCATTTCCCAGTGAATTACATTTTATTGTAGTATTTTCCATAGGTGGTGGAAAGCAAAAAAAACTTTTATACCTTTTCATAATTAAATTGATTTTTTAAAATTGTAATTGGTTATTGAAAGACTGTGTGTGTTTGGTGCTTGCTAAATGTATCGAAATGTTGCTTCAAAGTGTATGTCTGTTTATTTCGCTTAAATTTTTTTTAAATTTTTTACTTTATGAATATAAAAATAGTTATTTTCAACGGAGATAAGGAAAGGATGTTTTGCATTTACAATGTGTTTCAAAAATATATGACTATTGTATTAGGGGGTAATAAAATTTCGAAAGACTATCGATCTCACTTCTATCATTAACTGCATTACTGTGTTTAACTATGTGGATCATCTCAAGGACATTCCTTGCCTTTGTATTAGTATGTTTTGTTAAAATTTTTGTATTAGTGAAATTGAAATCATGGTTTGAATTTGTTTGGTGCTTTTTTAAAGCCGTGGAGTTTTTGGCATATTTATGTCCTTTTATCCTTTCTTCTAGTAATTGTTTAGTTTGCCCAATATAAATTTTGTCACATGCCTTACACAAATACCTATTGAAGATTTTTTAGAAGCAATAGAAATAACTTTAACAAATACATATTTTCAGTATAACAATAAATTCTACAAACAGATAGAAGGCTTAGCTATGGGAGCACCCATATCAAGTGTCATTGCCCAACTTGTATTAGAACACATTGAAGAACACACAATAAAAAACTTAGATTTTACACCTACATTATATAAAAGATACGTAGACGACTGCATAGCTTTGATCCCAGAAAATAAAATGCAGTATTTTCAAACTCAATTTAATCTTTTCCATAAACAATTATGTTTCACAATTGAAATAGAAAAAAATAATTCCATAAATTTCTTAGATATGACATTAATAAAGCAGAATAACAATATTCAAACGATATGGTACATGAAACCCATCGCATCTGGAAGATATTTAAACTACAATTCCATACAACCTCTATCACAAAAAAGGAACGTAGTTAAAGCCTTAGCCGATAGAGCCATTTACCTTACCAGCCCAAAATATCGACCAATTGTGATAAACAAAATTAAGAAAATATTAAACAATAATAATTACCCAGATAAGTTCATAGAAAAAATCATTAAACAAACTTTACATAAATTTTATAATAAAGAGACAAGAATCACAAAAAATATAAATAAACAAATTGTAGAACCTACTTACATTCCTGTACCATATGTCAAACATTTATCAGAAAAACTCAGCCAAATATTAAAACCCTACAATTTCAAAATAGGTCACCAAAATAATAGTAGCATAAAATTTTTATATACTAAACTTAAAGATAAAACTCCACCCCTAAAACAGTCACACGTAGTTTATAGCATCCCTTGTAAGGCATGTGACAAAATTTATATTGGGCAAACTAAACAATTACTAGAAGAAAGGATAAAAGGACATAAATATGCCAAAAACTCCACGGCTTTAAAAAAGCACCAAACAAATTCAAACCATGATTTCAATTTCACTAATACAAAAATTTTAACAAAACATACTAATACAAAGGCAAGGAATGTCCTTGAGATGATCCACATAGTTAAACACAGTAATGCAGTTAATGATAGAAGTGAGATCGATAGTCTTTCGAAATTTTATTACCCCCTAATACAATAGTCATATATTTTTGAAACACATTGTAAATGCAAAACATCCTTTCCTTATCTCCGTTGAAAATAACTATTTTTATATTCATAAAGTAAAAAATTTAAAAAAAATTTAAGCGAAATAAACAGACATACACTTTGAAGCAACATTTCGATACATTTAGCAAGCACCAAACACACACAGTCTTTCAATAACCAATTACAATTTTAAAAAATCAATTTAATTATGAAAAGGTATAAAAGTTTTTTTTGCTTTCCACCACCTATGGAAAATACTACAATAAAATGTAATTCACTGGGAAATGACTTTGGTAAGTCCACAGTTTTTTCATTTTTATAATAAATGAAGTAAATAGTTAATTGATGAGGCTGATACATGTTGAAACTCCATATTTAACTGAATAAATAAACTACGTAAACTTAGTTTCAAAAGTTATTTAATAATATCACTACAATATTGTTTCGCCAAACTTTGGCATCATCAGGTGATGAGAAACTGAATATACAAAATTAAAATTTTACTAATGTTCTGTTGTTATTGTTTTGTCCTTATTTATTACAGTTGTGGTTTTGACATCAGTATGTTTGTATTTTCTGTGAAAACATTTTTAATATTTTGAGAAAGACTTAATAAAAAGTCGAAACGTAAAAAGAAGTTGTTTTTATTACGATTAGTAATTTTTAATTGAGGCCGCTACACCAAGAAAATTCTAAAAAGAAATTATACAATATTTCTTTTGAATATTATTTATAATATACGGCCAAGAAACAAGAATAAATATATATATATATATATATATATATATATATATATATATATGATATTAAATTTTTATTGACCTTTAATTCATATATGTAAATATATATTAATTTTATTGGACGATTTTTAGGTCGTTATACTAGTTTTAAATAATTTTAAAACTCGCTAATTTGCAGTGTTTGAAAATTATAATTTTCTAATTTTACCACTGACTATTAATTAATTAGGTAATTTTTTAAAAATGACCGACACGGCTGAGATTCGAACTCAGGACATACCGATTACTAGCCCTAAAAATCGTCCAATAAAATTAATATATATTTACATATATATATATATATATATATATATAGCTATAGTCTCAAATTTGAGACACAAATTGTTTAATATTGTAAATCAATAAAAACATTTATCTATTACGATCATTAATTTAGAGAATAATGGAGGTATAAAGCGTAATGATTAAAACAATTTAAGATAATGAAGGCATATTCGTATTTATTATGTAAACAAGTCTACCGAATCACTAATTAATCTTGTATGGGTGTTCTATATACGTATACGGATTATTCGATAAATGGAACATATACAATACTGTACATGTGAACCGTAATACCTATACATTTTAATGCAATTAAGGAAAACATGTTTGAATAAATAAATAGTATTTTATAATATCTGGTATGAAGCCTTGTCTCGCTTAGAACTCTTAGAAGACTACCTAAAATGTTTCTCCTGACCACAGTTTGGTTCACTGGAGAATGCTAAAAAAATATAAGTGAAAATTTCCATTTTGAATATTTTATTAAGAAAATGTCATTTATTAAAAACAATAATTGTCATTTTCATAGCTTACTTTAATAATGTTAACTTTTCCATAGCACAATAATTACGATATTCGACATTATATAACTCGAAAACGGTTTAAGATACATATGATATATTTTTGAAATCAGAGTAAAAAGACCATTATAAAAATTTAATAATATACAAGGTATTCCATTTAAAAACAATTTATTTTCTATACCGTTGTATCTGCACGCCACTGTGTTTTTGATAGCATGTAAATAAAATTCAGTCGCAGCCACACAACTTTTATTTGAAATTTTTTTTGTATATGCAATAATAACATTAGCCGTCAATCCGCTGTAGGCCAGGTCCACAGTCGGCGAAAACACTATTTTAATAGTTTTACTTGCAGTCCAAATTTTGATTCATTTGTATACGGAAATTATCCGAAATCCACTTGAATTAATATTCGATAAAAGTAAAAGTGTTAGTTCCGGTCCGAACTTTGAAATATTTTATGCACAAAAATTGTTCCAATTCGGACTCTAAATACTTTTATATTCTCGATAAACCTATATAGAACACATGATTTGCGAGATATTTGCAAAAAACGTTTTTCTCTAAGACAAAAAGTTTACTAGTGGGAGCTATATATATCCTGAAATATTAATTGATTAGTTTAATTTTATTGTTTCAAAAATGTTTCGATCGATGCGAATTTGTCTATCGATTTTACTGGAAATCTAATCGGAGAGCAAATGGAAGATAATATTCGTAGTTATAAAGTTTGGTACTGATAGCGGTACCCGTTTGACCGCGGCTGGGGCGAAACGGCGGTTGCAAAACGGCAGGGCTAAATGTTGCAGAGTCATTCTGAACGATTGAAATTTACTTTTCTAGTATAAGGGGACAGAGCAGCACTTGTCTATGTTGAGGTCATGCTTATTTTGATTGCACCAGGCAAATGTTATGCCCAAATGCAGCTAAAGTGTATCAACAATTCAGTTATGTAAAATTACCGTAATTTATATTTTTTGTAAATTACCGTGGTAAATTACCGACCTTTAAATTACCAAGGTGATTTACTCAAGAAGAGCAGTAATTTACCGCGGTAATTTACCAAAAATATAAATTACGGACGTATCCGCCCGAAAATACAACGGACAAAAGAAATAGTGTATAACATCAAGATTCATTCTTGCGTAATTTACCATTTTTTGAGTAAATTACCATGGCAATTTACACAAAAAATTGTAAATTACGCAAGAATAGGTCTTGGTAAAGAAGAGCAGTAATTTACTAAAAATATAAATATGATATTGAATCGCATTAACAAGATCATCTATGAATAGATTAAATAAAAGTGGACTAAGGTTCGAATCCTGTGGCACACTAGATGATGACACGTACTGAATAGATTTGAAGCCATTTTATTAGACGTAATTCTGGCGGTTTTTCAAGTAGGACTTAAAAAGCAGAGTAGTGCGTTATCGAAACCTAAAGCGCTCAGTTTGTGGGGCAATACAGAGTGGTCAATATTGTCAAAGGGTCTAGAAAAATCAGTATATATTACGTCTAATCGTCCATGTCCAACGTTTTAGCTATTACTTGGGATAAAGTGCATAAATTTGTGATAGTTGATTTCTTGAAGTAAATCTGTGGTGGTGAACGAACATAAACGGTTTAGTATTAAAATTTATTGTCGCCGTTTATAACAAAAAAGTACATTCACTTTTTTATCTATTACTGCAATGAATTTATAAAATCATTGTTAAGTATATCTCGTCCGCTTATCTGGAAAACTTCAGTAAATCTGTCAGAAAAACGCGTATATGAATAAGCATAGCAGCATAAGCATATACGAAATTTTCTGTTTAATTAGTCTAACCCTAACATTTTAGTAATTTAAGGCTCCTCGATATTGAAACGGCAATCGCAATATTGGTTGCATAGCACATACTTTAATAACCGAAGGATGTCGGAGTACCTATTACACATAGGGAATATACCGTATGTGTCAATTTTCATTAGGTATAGGGATTCAATGTTTACGTGCGATTTATACGTATACAAATAATACTTGGCAACATGTCACCCCTACTGTCTGTCACCAATCCCGGCAACAATCGACATTACAACGATTTTCTCCGATCTTCCCACCAGATTTTACATTCAATCTTTAGCTGCGAACACGTTGCGATCTAGTCTGCAATAAAAGCCGTCTTATTACTGGAACGGGAAACATCAAATGGCCGCCGCGATCGCCTGATCTAATAGTTTATTATTATTTTCAGAATCCTTTTTTATTTACCTCATTTTTAATTTTATTAGAATTACGCTTTTGTTTGTGTCATGCAGCGTGAACGCAGCTTAATAATTCTCTGCATTTACTGAAAGGAAAAAGAAAAACAAATCCTTGCAACCCGTAAATATTATTTCTGAACGCATTACAAACACCCAAGTCAGTGGTCCAGCAGTTACTGCTAACTTGAGCTTGTATCGGTCGCGCTGGCATTGGAGAGGAAAGTAGGGGTGCCATGTTGTCACGTATTGCATGAATTAATCGCCTATGGCTAATGAAAATTGACACATGCTGTATAATAAATATTTGAAATAATAGCTCAATATCTAAGCGAATAAAAATTCATTTATGATGAAATATTTACACATTTGTAACCGCGGGAAAGATTTTTACCAGAATAACATTCATTGTAATGTGGGTTGCCTAATTTTAATTTATTTTATATTCATTTAAAACAAAGTAAAGAATGGTTGAACGAAAAATAAGTGCAGAGCGGGGTAACTTTTTATTCAATTTTTAACGTGAACTAAAGCTAACAAATCTGCTGCAAAAGATTTTTGAGAAAAATTGTTTTAAAGATTTTGACAGATAATTTTTTTCTAAGTTTGATTATTCAGCGGGGTAGATTACTAAATTCTTCATAAGTTGACGATGAAAGATTTTCTCCAAATTTAAAATCAACAAAAATATCTTGCTTTAAAAATCTGCTATTTTTCAACTATTCAAAGATCCACTATCGAGGACCCTAAGGGTCCTATGTAGTGGATCTGTCAACAATGGAAAAATAGCAAATTTTAGATGCAAGATATTTCTGTTGATTTTAAATTTGGAGAAAATCTTTCAACGTCAACTTATGAAGAATTTAGTAATCTACTCCGCTGAAGAATCAAATTTAGAAAAAAAATATCGGATTAAAGAAAATTAATTAATATGTCAAAATATTAAAAACAAGTTTTCTCAAAAATCCTTCGGAGGATATTTGTTTGCTTAGGTTCACGTTATAAATTGAATAAAAAGCTACCCCGCTCTGCACTTATTTTTCGTTCAACTATTCTTTACTTTGTTTTAAATGAATATAAAATAAATTAAAATTAGGCAACCCACATTACAATGAAACGTGAGGTGATATTATCTAAGACTTATGGCAAAAGGAAAGCACCTATGTTAGCTAGCGGATAAACTGCATGTTGATTTTCCATGGCAACGAGAATTCAATTCTGACAATACTGTTCAAATAAACGTCATGCATAAACATTTGTATTTTTCTCTTCCAAAATGAATCGTTTCGGCAGTGCTACTATAGAAAAAATGCCGTATCGAATACCACGCCTAACAATACAAAAAAAAAAAAACGAAAGCCTCAATATGGAAGCAATTCATGCAATTTTGCTCCGAAAGATATTATAAACTGGACGGCAATACACCAGTTAATGTAATTGCTAGTATACTAGAAGACTGGCCCTATAATATGGAGAAAAGAGATGGGACAGACTACAAAGAATACCTTATCAAAACTATCTGGAACAATACTGCAAAATGTATTCAAGAACAATATTTCATTGAATTTGGCATAATTTTTGACGCGTTTAAGGATATTATTTTTCAGTCAGCTCGCAATTCTAAAAACGCAAAAAGAAAAGAGCTGCAAAGCACTCCCAATAAAAGAAAAAGGAGTGCTGCTGCTTTAACTAAGGAAGAAATTATAAAAATGATGAACTTATGAGACGAGAACACACCAAATGGATTGCAAAAGAAATATTTCCATATTGCTGCATTTGAATTGGCTTGGAGACGGGGAGAAACTGTACAGTGTAAAATTTATTATTTTAGAACAGAAAAAAATAATGACGGAACATCTACAGGTAAGCTCGAAAACAATCCGATATTTTCGAAAACAGCTCAGGGTGGAGATAAGAAACTTAACGAAAGTAAGTGTCTCACGGAAAATAAAAGAAATCCTCATTTATGTCCTGTTAGATTGTTTTATAAAATTCTAAGCAAAAGAGAACAAAACATTCTTATTGATCGATTATTTTTGACAGTAAATCAGTATTATGAAACAGAAGGCAGCAAGGGATGGTACAAAAATATGCCTATTGGTTCAAATGAATTCTCTAAATGGACCAGAGATGCAGCTATCAAAATTCACTTTAATGTCGACAATAAATATACCAATCATTCAAATCGAGCAAGTGCTGTTTCAACATTAGTCAAAGCAGGAGTAAGTGATCTGCAAATCACTCAAATAACAGGTCATTCAAACACGAAATCCTTAAAATCTTACCTCCAGTTTGATACAAATCATCACTTAGAAATTGTAACAAATCTAATAAACAAAAATAATCTAAATAGTGTTCAGTCGGCCACGAATAAAATAACTTATAATAACTAAGTTTTCTAACTGTACACTTTTAGTAACAATTAAGCTACTATTTACCTATGTATTGAATGAAATGTTGTGTTTTTTTGCGTTGTTTAAATAAAAATATTTCTGTTTAATAATAGTTATTTATGTAACAAGTCAGTAAAGTGATACTTTACCGAACGAGTCTGGTTTACGAGCCAAGCGAGTGAAGCGAGCGCGGCGAGTAACAGACGAGTTCGGTAAAGGTACTTTACTGACGTGGTGCATACAAAATTTTATCGCCAACCGTTAAAATTGTTAATTTAAGAAATAAAGATATAATAACTTTTGACAGTTTATGACAGTGACAAACGATTTATTTTTAAAAGTCATCAGTCATGCTACGCTGACAGATATTAGCGGCAGGTAAAGTACTTTATTGTACAGTACGATAAAGTGTTTCTTTACCTCCGCAAAACGCTATGGTAACGCATCACTTTACTGACGGTTGGCGATAAAGTTAATTAAATGATTCATTAAATTGTCTTACTAAATACCATTCGAGCTTGTGTTTATTTCCGGAACAACCATTCATTTTTATAAAACTCAAACTTTGTTGCTTAAAGGTAACACGACTCAAACAAATAACAAAAGGTAAAACCGCTCCACCTTCGGTGTCGCAGTTTTACCATGTTATTTCTATTTGTTCTCGTCAGTTACCAAGCAACAAAGCTTTCGTTCTAAATGAAAGTTTGTCCGGATAAACACAAACTCTTATGGTATTACCCCCGAATAAAGTTCATTTATCTTTATCGAACAATGACAAAAGATCTTTCTTCTTAAAATATGGACTTAGGTGGTTTTTCGACAAAGCAGACGACACGAAAATTTGTGCAAGTATGGGGGCATAATAGAAAAAAACAATAATAATACAAAAAATAAGATAAAAATTTGACTTATATTGACTTACCGACTTTATTGTTGCGAATCATGGTTATATCATCTATTATTGATTTGAAACCAATGTATGCATACATTAATTCAAATTTGATATCTTCTAATAATTCAGTCTTCGTTTTTGGTGATCGCAGGAAAAGTACAATAGGACAAGAAATTATTAAAATAATTAATGCCGCCACCACTGTAGTACACAATATTTCCATCTTCCTGCAGCGCCCACGTCACGAGTTTCACGGATCAAATTGTTGATCGTACTTTGCACACTCAAGGCAGCTTCACCGCTTTCATTTAATATCTTACTAACGAATCAATGAAATTTCGTGTGCTCTTGTTTCCTGTCAAAAAAATTTAACGAATATTTTATTTCAAACTAATAGTATACTTAATGCAGACAAACTAATTAACGAACTTCAATAAGTATTTTTTTTAAATTATGCGAACCATATTATACTCTTTGTAAGCATAAGAAGATAAATACATTTATTATCATTATATCAAAATATATATACCGCGAGATCAAAAATTATATTGATAAAGGTTTGCCATGGAATGTAAAACGTCTGTCTTAAGTTATAGAGTCCGATCCAAACCTAATGGTACCTGCGTAGAAAACGTTTTTCGGTATTAGAGAGAGCAAGCAGTATAAAATGAGAGAGATATCTATATGGAGCGCTGTACACAGTCGGGCGTGAAAACATTAGTCTACTATTTGATCATTTGTCGTTTAGTCTTTGCTTCATACTGTGCTCCGATACATTTATATCATTTATATACATTTTAAAATCTTTTATAAAATCACTTTTTTTATTAATAATAAAACACAAAAGAGTGGAGTAATATGTGTGTCCATGTTAAGAAAATTAAAGATTATATTGTTAAAGAACATACTATGGATGATTTCCACAAAGAATTTATTATTAAGGGGATATTAAAGTCGATTTGTGTTTGGGAATTGACTATAATTGCTTTTGGAGGTGTTGGCCCGTAGGAGGAGCCAAATGCAAGCCTTCTAGTTCTCATATATTTGAAATGAATGTGTTGTTTTCCGTCACCCGAATACAGAGAAAAAATTCAGCTGAAGGCGCTGCTAAAAGACAAATAATTCAGTACCGCACCATTCCGGAATTTCTTAATTTAATTACTCAAATTAAACTTTTTTCCGCATTTCAAAAAGCTATATCTCACAAGAAAACATTGGTCTACACGGGAATTATATCCGTTTTGATCAATTTCATTTAATTATTTCAGATTTTGACCGACAAACACACGTACATTTTACTCTAATTTGGAATAAAAAAAATAGGTGGTTGTGACAAAAAATTACATAATTTGACAACCTCTCCGTGTACTTATATATATATATTGGATTTGCACAGAAAATTTCACATTTCTATCTTGAACAATAGTAAAAAAAACTGATAAATTCGATATCTTGCTTTCTCGACCACTTTAATATCCCCTTAATGTACATTGCGACAATGAGACTGATTCTGTATTTGACTATTCGTCAGATGAAAACGGTTATTAAAATTTTATAAAAGTCTAATTTAATTTAATCTTTATTTTTATTTTAAATTTATTTATCTAGTGTTGAGGTTTACTTTTCCATTTGCTTTTGCCATGTGGTTATTAATAATAAAACAAAAGAGTGGAGTAATAATGTACATTGCGACAATGATACTAATTCTGTATTTGACTATTCGTCAGATGAAAACGATTATTAAAATTTTATAAAAGTCTAGTTTCTTAATTTAAATTAATCTCTATTTTTATTTTAAATTTATCTATCTAGTGTTGAGGTTTACTTTTTCATTTGTTTTTGCCATGTGGTTATTAATAATAAAACAAAAGAGTGGAGTAATAATGTATATTGCGACAATAATACTGATTCTGTATTTGACTATTCGTCAGATAAAAACGATTATTAAAATTTTATAAAAGTCTGGTTTTTATTAATTTAATTTTTATTTTTATTTTAAATTTATTTATCTAGTGTTGAGGTTTACTTTTTCATTTGCTTTTGCCATGTATATAATAATAATAAAACTTGTAGATTGCAGATTTTATTCCATGGTGTTTGTATTCAAAAGTAGCGAGAAATATACACGATAGTTTTGGTGTCGATATTTTTTGCACGGATAGTAGAGTTTAAACCACGCCTCGCGCATCTCAAGTCTCATCAAGTTTGGATCGGACTCATCATTAAGTGTCAGAGAGAAAATATAATGACAAATATTATTAATTCTATGAGAGAGACGTTTTACTTTCCATAGCAAACCTTAATCAATATAATTTTTTAATTACACTTATCAATATCTTGACCAAGTTATTGACCAAGAACTTGTTGAATTAGAACATGTTCTATTTTTCTTCTCAACTTGATCAAGTTTTTAGTGGTTTATAGTAAAATTCATGTTATAAAGTTTTTTGCCAACAGTGTAAAATGTAAACACAAATTCCATTTTAGAATAACGTTAAAAATGACATGTTAATTTGATGTTTCTTGAAAGAATTGTGTGCGTAAATTATTTATTTTCTTTTGCATCTCTTGTGCAGTTATTTTTACATTCAATATCAAACACAAATCTTCGGTAAATTTTTAAATTTTTTATTTAGTACTTTTGCACTATTGGTACTACTAATTCACCTAAAAACTTGGTGAAGAACTTGATAAGTGAAATACAGCCTCATGGAAAAGCGTTTTTCCGATATAGAGAAACAGATTTTGCGTTATCTTAGTACAGCTGACAGACTGAGAGCTGACCGGTGAGATGCCCCTCCCACAAGATGCGAAGTGGATCCTTATAATATTAAGATAAGCACGAGCAGTCTGGAAAAATTGTCAAGCGCTACACATATATGTATCTCTTTTCAGTATATTACAATTTCTTATCTGCATTTTCTCTTTCGTCAGGCTAATGTATGCGATGATGAACAAATATTATCTTTCCTTTTTCCGAATACTTTCTCTGTCACACACTGACCCATAAGTCTGCGCGGCTTATAGGTCGAGGCTCCTCCCATCGGTCAGGACTCGGTCTGTGTACTGTATGTAGATATACATACCCACGACCTCCCAACCTCTATTCCGGTGCACACCCGCGGTGGCGTGGTGGAAAGCGCACCTGACAAGACATCGGGAGCTCGTAGGTTCCATACTTGCCCATGGGTAGAATTTTAAAACTAAATTACTTAATTAAACAATTATCAGTGCAAAAGTAGAACAATTATAATTAGAATCGACAACGCTGAGAAAAACTAATTTTAAAATGATTTAGAATCTAGTACATACGTCAGACTGCCGACAATACATACCATGTACTTGCCGGCGACCTGCGGATACAGCTTACTATAAGATAAAACGACAACACCGAGAGTTTGTATGAGTTAGTACGAGAAAGCAATATACAAAACTCTCGGTGTCGTCGTTTTATCTTATAGTAAGCTGTATACGCAGGTCGCCGGCAAGCACATGGTATATCCATCTGTTACTTGATAATCTTGATATAATTCAATACGATTTAAAAGGCTCGTATTCGCACACCCGCGGTAGAGCGGAGGAAAGCGCACCTGATTAAAGATCAAGAGGCTGTGGATTTGAATCTCACCCCTGGATAAATTTTGAAATTCAATGTACCTAATTAAATAATTATCCATGCAAAAGCAAAAGTTTTTTAATCAGATAAGCAGGTATAATTCTCTATAATTAAACGTCGTAGTATCTCCAAAAGAAAGTATTGTGGTCTTTAGAATTGATATACTTAGTACTGCTATCAAATTATAGAACTTTGAAAAACGAAACACTTAAATTCGAACAGAAATCGATATTTAAACATGGCCTTCAGAACGTTGGATCATCATCATTAACTATTTTTTGGATAAATACCTAACTGGTATAATAACTTAGGTGAACCCCCGTTCATTATCGTTACCCTAACATGTATGTTCTTATATATTTTTTGTTTACATTTTCTTCTGTTATAGTTTAATAAATTTAGCTACTTATAGATTATACCAAATATAGAGATTGAAAAAGATTGTTCACCCTGCTTTGTAAGTAGATGACACATGAACCATGTGCCGTCTTTTCCACAAACGTCTGAGAAATGTCGATAAGTAAGACTATTACTATTGACATTTCAAACGTGCATCTTTTCAAAACTATCAAGATAAAATTGATTTGTCTCCATTGTCTCACTCCTGACCAGTGGCGGCTGCTGCAGGGAGGGCAACGGGGCACTGCCCCCCGTGACAAATTTCCTTTAACAGATAAATTAATTATAAATACCTAATTTGTATGTAATTTTTCTGATTTGTTTGATAACAAATAATATGTTTTCGGAAGTAACAGTCCGTCTTTTCAGCGCGTTTAAAAATGGCAGTCTGACGTAAGCTCCGGGGCATCTCGCGCGACTGCCCCGTTTGTATTAAGAAATCGAGCGATGAAACAGGCGCGGATAGCGTGCGTATATATGTAGGCGGCGGGGCACAACTCTATGGTGCCGGGTCCGGGTGGCGGTCCAGTATGTAATATACAGCGGTGAGTGTATGTTGCAATTTTTATCGGTTCAAATGCAACTATGAATTGCGTTAGTAACATTAAGATAGAATTAAAAAATCTAGGTCTCCCTAGACCAGATTTATTGATTAAACTAGAAGATCACAATTTGAAAAATAATAAAACCGTGACGAGAAAATTCAACAGAAGCTCTTACAGTTTATCAGACTGGTTGTGTGGGTGTAATGTGCAAAAAGCTTTTTCCTATTTCGGTGCTATAAAGTTCACTTTACGACACCCGTTTTGGTTGCAAAAGTATTTCTTTATCGCACGCTAATTTTGTTGTTTTGACGTTGGTAACAAAAAAAAAAAAATGGAACCAAATTATATTTAAATGTCAAAATGTAAGCCTTTAATGTAACAAACATGTGCAATAGAAGTTGTACAAAGAATAAAAAGCACACATGCTAACATTTTATTTACTAATTAACAATATAAATTGTTAAGCAGAGTTGGATGATAAGTTTTCTGATGCTACTATTGTAATTTACTTCCAAGGTTGAATAGTACAACTGTTATAAAAGTTTGTTTTTGATAATATGTCGAGACTATGATGGCGAAATATTTTGTAAATTGTCTTCTGCTATTTTGCGAATCTCTGGGGGCGTGCAATTATTTATTTCGTCCTTTTTGTTGATAATTTGAAATAATTTATTGCATAAATCAGCTTGAATTTTAATGATAATTACATATAACACCGCCTATATTCAAATATTTAAAATGTTCACGAAGTTGGCCGAAGACAAGGCAAAGCCTTCATCGACATTCCGAAGACGTCCGAATACAAACGAAGTTGGCCGAAGACAAGGCAAAGCCTTCACCTATATTCTGAAGACGTCCGAACACATACGAAGTTTGCCGAAGCCAAGACAAGGCCTTCACCGACATTCCGAAGACGTCCAAACCCATACGAAGTTGGCCGAAGTCAAAGCAAGGCCACTACTGACATTCCGAAGACGTCCGAACACAAACGAAGTTGGCCGAAGACAAAGCAAGGCCTTGACCGATATTCCGCAGACGTCCGAAGTCCGAACCCATAAAAAGTTGGCCGAAGACAAGGCAAGGCCTTCACCGACATTCCGAAGACGTCCGAACACATACGAAGTTTGCCGAAGCCAAGGCAAGGCCACCACTGACATTCCGAAGACGTCCGAACACGTACGAAGTTACAGTTTCCATAGACGTTTTAATCATAATTACATAAACACCGCATATATTCAAATATTTAAAATCTTCGAACGAAGCATGTCTCTCAGTTTAAGCTTTTTTGAACTTTTAATAACCAAAATAGAAAAAATCAAGTGAACGGTGTTTTTCTACTTCTTTCTACTTTCTACTAGAGAATAAAAACATTTTCTAGAAATACCATGCCGGAAAGCAGACTATGTGCCTTATCAATGTGTTCCATTGAAAAACAATTACTGACATCAACACCAAACTTCAACGAATGAGTTATTAATTATTTTGCTGATTCTAAGGAACGGCGGATGGATTTTATTTTCAAACAAGTTAATTAAATAGCATATTGAGTTTATTTTTTGTTTGTACTTAATTTTTGATATTAAACACGCAGACCCCCGGTGCCCTCCCGTCCCAAAAAATCACGGGCCGCCACTGCTCCTGACAGTATAAATTACCTTCATTATGCCTTACACGAAATTGCAAGAAGAAATACGACGTAATGTACGCCCATATTCACATTATAAATTTCCAGACATCTTATTAATCTTATTTATCTCTAAATTTAAAATAATTGTAATAATGCGTCGCATAGGTACCTAAAATGTGTCACATATCAACAAGGCGGGATAGACAATCTTTTTGAATTCCTTCCTATTAAAAAAATACCTTTGTTGGAGTAAAAGGGAAAGGACGCGTTGTATGTAACAAAACAAATAAATTGTATGTAATACATGTGAATCGATGAAGAAACTGGCTTTCTGCCTCTAACAAATTGATATCTCGTGTATCCGCACACTTTTATTTCAATTACTAATAGTGAATACCTACTTGTAATAAAATATAGCTGCATAATACACACTTATAGGTAGATACTATTTACATATCATCTATCACTATATTATCTAATCAAAGATTTTACAACACAACAATACCTATACATGCTTGTTATAAGTAGGTAATTCCAAAACCGACTGTGTTCAAGTAACTCGTAGCCGTTCAGCGTTTCCATATCCATCTTCATGGTCTTCATGGTGCATAAGTTAAAACTTAAAAATGAGAAGATAAAATATTAATATATGATTACATGCATATGCTATGTTTTAAATTATGTACTTTGAATTGAATAATGTAATAATAATATATTACAAATAAATTTTAGACTTTTATAGTTATTTTTTTTAACATTTTTGCAGTTTATCATTTTCAGAACGTATCCACTTTAAAGTACATGACAGTTTAACACATGCGCATTAACCTATAATTGTACAATCAGCCATTGTTGTTGATCCATTTATTATCAAGTGTGAAATATTATTCCCAGGTACGTTACAACGTCAAGTAAATATTACGAGACGTAACACACCAAAAATTCAAATAAAATAACTTTAACAGATTGATGTTGTTATTTACGCATTAGCAAGGAATTAACATATTTTTAACTGCCACCTAAGCTATAGTCTAAGGTTTAAGATTAAAAAACTTAACTAAAACGAAAGATTGAAGACCAAAAAGTTGAAAAGGGCAAGAATGGATTGATGTTTTATGCAAATTAGGTCAAGTTTTGGAGAATGTTTAGGTCACTTATTACATATTTTTTGAAATTACTATAAATAGCAACAACCATGCCACTACTGGCCTACAATAAAGTGCTATATTTTCATAGTCAAATATCATACATTTTATTTTACTGAGCACGTGCATAGTACTTCACTAACAATTCATTGCAATTTAACACTAAAATATATCACTAACTGATGTGCTTAAAATTTATTTTTATAGATTATGTCATAATCAAATAGTTCTTTAATATCTGTTAATGGTGTTTTATTGTGCTGGCTTTCCATATGGAATAAGTATTGTTTGCTATTTTATTTAATTACTCTCATTTTTTGTTGTAATTTTAGGAACAGAATGACTGATTCCATGAATTTTGGACCTGAGTGGTTAAGAAATTTGTCCTCCGATGGTTCTACAACTGGTGGTACTGGAGGAGGTGCACGATACCAACTTTCTGGATATCGGTAAGGGTATTTAATTATTACTAATAAAATTATTTTTACTTTGAAAATTTACTTTTGGTATTTCTTTAGAATAACTCTCAGCACAAATTATAATTTTATATTTACGGTATGTTGTAGTTATGGGAGGGAAGAAATGCTAGGGTTGTATGAAAAAGGTTTTAAACCTCCTGCTTCTCTACTCAGTTTTACTACTTTATACTCAGAACAACCACTTGTTCCATTAGTGCTTACTCCGACAACAGAAGAAGAAGTAAGTGTTGTTCATTATATTTTCTGAAATTTAACTGTGCAGCTATTACTTGACTTTTAAACTTCCAACATTCAATTTATGTCAATTCTTCTTGGATTAAATTAAAAGAGGTTTGAAGTATTTGAAGTAAATGTACTGTTAATTATATTTACTGCACCTGAAATTTACATTTTCTAACCTCTAATATTTGTTTTTATTTGTATATAAATGCATCCCAAACCAAAGTTAAATGAAGTAAGCTGAAAAATGAAGTATGTACTTTGCAGAATTGGAATCCTATAAAAATAGAACTAATACAGTTGGCTGTATTACGTGGTTCTCTTCTATATTATAAAAATAATTATGTAGCTTGAAGCTGGTTATGAACGAAAGTCTCATATATTGTGGATTTTGTTTTTATGAAATATTTTCCATATCTATTTGATCCTATTTGTAAAACTAAAATATTCCCGAGTGAAGTATATGAATGCTTTATAATTGAGGTTGCCAAAACAAGAGAATCAAATGGGTAGTAATTCTGAGAATAAATTTCTTTGTTTATTTATTACATATAAAGTCAGAGGTTAGTAATTAATTTTTTTGTATCGTATTTTGAATTGTTAGTATACAAGAATGTGTTGAAATATAATAACTAAATTCAATATTAATAAGTCTTCATAATTTAATGATCTTTATTAACTTGAAGGAAAACAATATAGTAATGTAATATGCTATATTGCTTTGAAGCTTTAAATAGCTATTCTCTTTAAAATTAATTATGTTTTAATAAACTATCTATAATAGCTCCATTGCTTATTTTGATAACATTACAAACCTCATTCTCCCCTTATTCACTCTGTTTTTAAAATGCTTTAAAACAATTACAGTTCGAAAGTTTGTTATTGCAAAAGATTGCCCCATTTTCTAATTTTTGTATACTGGAGTTTTTTTTAGCAGTTTGCAAACTGTGATGTCAAAAATACAGTTAACAATTTGCATTACTTGTGTAGTACTGTTACTACAACCTTCAAAATTATTTTAGCCTTTGTTATAAATCTTTATAAATGTGTAAGCTACAGAGAAGACCCCTGGGCCAATGAATAATGGAAATTGGAGCACTCTAATAACTAGTGTCATTATTAGAATAGCAGAAATATGGTTGAGTCGCTTTGGCAACCGACATGCGCCAATAATTTAGAAGGCGTTAAATTTGAGATAAATTTTAAAATGTTTATCTGTTTTCATTATAGTTGTTCTCCAAATAATATAAATTTGTCGACAATGCTTGTGTAGTAAACAGAATAGCCAAGTATTAAATAGTATATAGGTATAGGAAAGTAATATTTAATAACTTTATTTGTAATATTCAATTTGTAACTGGCTTTCATGTAATATTATATTACTAAAGGAAGCTGCAAACCCTTAGATATTAATCTGTTTAATTTTATTGTTTTTCTAGTTGATGGGAATATGTAGTGGCGTTGAATCATTGTTAGTTCATACTTTGGCCCTGTTGGTTACCAAAACAATTCAACTATAGTTAATTACTTCAATAAGATAAAATTTACATTATGCTTTATTTAGAGGGAAGCAATTGATACTGCATACTGCCAGCATAGTAGACAGCTTTTGAACACGTTTAGGGTTTAGCCTAAAACAGCGAGCGAACATTTTCAAAAAAAATTAACTCTTGGTACAGGCAATACGAGCTAAACTTGATATGTAATGTAGCTGTTAAATAATTTAGATTTGTTCTAATTTTTGCACAAATATGTTCGAAATTTTATGTGAAATTTAGTTGTTAAGTATTCATATATTACTCTACATAGTCACCTTCTGGTTTAGAGTCTTGCCTTTTCTTCTTTTTTGCTTTTAAACTTACACCAATGACTAAATTCGTTAATGCAGCAGCAACAAAATATTGTTATTTCGCTGTCACTCTTTATTTGACATTACGTCTGATATTTGATAAAAATTTAAAATACGCATCCGCGTGTGCTACATTTTATGACAATTTTCTGTAAAATTTAGCTCCGTGTCATACTTAGGCCGTTCTATTTTAAACGATAATACATTGGAAAGTCAAGTTATAAAACAATCCCGACTTATGTTTTTTTTTACACGTGCATTAAATTATCAGAAATAATTATTAATCGTATGGTTGTAAATAAAACCACGGTGAAAAGTTTTATTCTTATCTCGAGATAAAGTTAACTAAACTACTTAATCTCCCAACAGCAATAACACACTTTCCACCTCTGTAGGATATATTACTTGTGCTTGACATATAAAATTTGATGACATTTTAATTTATTGGCGCATATCGGTTGCCAAAGCGATTCAATTATATTTAAAAAACTCAATTAACTCGAGCGCAGATAACAACTGTCAAAACTGACTTGCTTCACAACAACGTCGTTGACAGGTATAGTGGGCGTACGGGTATGAGCGTATTTACTTACCACAAATGTTTTTGTAAACAATGCCTTGTGAAGTAAAAACAAAATAGAATAATCCCAAATAAAAGAGAATTATGGTGTAATTATTTAACAGAAACAATTTGACATTGGCAAACTATAAGATGAGCTATAAACAAGAGGAACATCACCAAAACATTCTGGTAATATATATACAAATGAAAAATCGAAAAATATAGCGTTATATAATTCCTTAAAGATAAAAAGAGAGAGGGAGATAATAAAAAGAGAAAGATAATTATACAGTAGAACCCCGATTGTCCGTGTGCGGATTGTCCGGGCTGCGGATTATTCGTGCCATACGCATGATGACGCAATATCGATATCGCCAGCAGTGTACTAGGGGAATCCCTGGGAATCATTCGCTTTTCATCTGCTTTATGTACATAAATGCAAGTTAACCTACCTATGTAGAGTTTATTTTTTCTTATTTAGTGTAAAAGTTTACTTATGTAGAATACTGTTTTTTATTTTATCTTTTTAGTATGTATACATACATACATATAAGAAATAAATGTTCGGATTATCCGTGCTTTTCAATTTTCCGTGCCTCGTCCGGTCCCGTGGAGCACGGATAATCGAGGTTCTACTGTACTTCATAAGAGACTAGTGCACTTTAAATGTAGAACGCTCCCGATGTAGTCGGTTCTAATCACCGGACAAGAAGATGGATTAAAAATCTAGTCATTCGGAGATCGGAACCTCTCGTCTTCACTTTGGGTGTGGAGACATAAATGAAAAGGTGTTAGTAGGGGTCATTTAACAAACTCGTAGAGTTCTTTGCTTACAAGAATTACATTAAATACCTTCCATTAGTCTAGTTTAACTTAAGGCTCATGATCACACAAGCAAAAAAAAAAAATGGGTGTGCTTAAGACCACACGGCAGAAGTGAAAACTTCATCAAGGCGATGTTAATAATACGAAATACAACTTTTTTTTTCGTTCTATATTCATTTACATTTTCCATTTTCCATTTTTGTTCTATATTACATTTAATATATATATATATTTATTATTATTGTGTATACATTATTCTAGTACATTTCGCTCGGTCTGATCAAGTTTTCACTTCAAAAATTCATACGTTCGCATGTATATATGCAAATAGACGATATGATAATTCTCGCGTATGTATTTATTCTAAATTTCAATATAATTGAAATTAAATACCGCTAGTTAGCGTTATAGTACAAAGCCGAGCGTGAAACGGTTGCCGAGCGAGTATAGCAGAGACCGGCAGAGACGCGTTAACTATATCTCTCTCGCTTCTTTAGTCGACACGACTCGAGCCGACTTTACCCGAACGAGCGTTGCATCCCGAGCGTGACGGCTCAGTCTCGTTCAGTGCCCAACAATCAATGCATCAACGCGCCCATAGAAGTTTTCACTTCAAAAAATAACACAAAATGGAAATATTTTTTTGAAATAAAAGTAGATGTTCAAATAAAACTTTGATATAAGCAACAATGTTCATGTTTCTATCAATATTACTTGAAAATGTATCTTTTTGTTTAGCGTACTTGGCCAAATAGAACAGCTATGATGAACACTTCAATGAGAGGCGGTAGGGGCACATCCTTAGAGCGAGGCGGTCGAATCAGCAGGGGCAGGGGTTCATATCAGTCGTATGGTCGAAATGTGAGCACTTACGAAAGTGGAGGCGGTTGGGGTAATGGTGAGCAAGCAGATTGGAGTCCTCGCAAAGACTTTAATTATCGGTCCTCCTCCGTAGACAATTGGAGACGTAACAGGTCAGAAGAGGAGGAAGATTGGAGATCCAGTAATCAAAGTAGAGGACCCTCGGAGAAATGGGGTCAGTACATGTAGTTACTGTAGAAGAATATTTATCCCTAAGTTGTATGTAAGGGTTTGCTTTAGAGACAGTAGTAATGACACTTTGACAGTAAACTGTTATCTGAATTGTTCCAAATATTAATCATAATGTAAAGTAAAAATTTGAATTGTTAAAAAAAATTGAAAATGTGAGATAGTTAAACATAGAATTATCGTTATTATCAATCTAGTATCACTAAACGCATTGATTTATCAATACATGAGGTATTCAGCAACACCACACAATAATATCGATGCAAGCTGCAAAATTAAAAGAATAGTTAATGTAATAAGTACCATCTTGTGCGTCAATTAAATGGTCCTGGTTTACCAAGGGCAAGCATTCTACATTTTCACACACATAATACTATATGAGCTGTGCTAGGTCGAGCGGTGTCCTGAACGCCACTGCTGAGTGCCGGCGCTGGAGCTAGCCGTCGCCATCTTGTCTAGCGAAAATAAATTTCGCTCGATGACCTAGCGGCGCTAGAAAGAAGTGGGGATAAGCGGTGAATATTCAAATATGAATTTAAAAATTCAAACCCGCGGATTAATGATAACATTAATTTATTAATTGTAGTAGTAAATATCATTTTTACGGTTGCTGTTGTACTTGTTGTTGTTATATTTAATGTTATGCGAAAGTTATAGGTAAATTTAATACTATACCTTGTCTCAGAATAAGAAGGAGTGATTCAAATATCGCGCTAAAATGGCGTATATTTTTAAAGTATTTCATTGGTTCTTGCGCAGGCAAGTTTAACATGGGAAAATAAGTTTGACAAAACGTCATTTTATGTTTATACCCAAGCCATAACCTAGTCTCTTACATTTTTACTTTGGTTTATTATACTTTATTGTGTTATTAAATAAAATCCGTACTTTTATAAACAACATGAGCATGCGTTGATCAGACGGCTGAAGACCTAAGGAACAAGTTATCATGCATTTGAAACTTTGAATTTGATGAATCTGTCAAAAATACTGTACGTCAGTGCAAAAATCAAACTTTCAACAATTAATATTATTGCAAAAATAACTATAGATGGTTCATACCATAAATGAACTATACAACTCACACATATTCTAGTATTCACTCATTAATTTCAAGTAAGTGTTAATTAAATACTAATTATATTACCACATGTTCATATACATGTTATATGTCAAACGTAAATAAACCTGTACTAATAGAAAAAGGTGAAAATATCTGGTGGAGAATATGGAAAAAAGTTTGGATTGCCACAGTATGAGTGCATGACGGGCTTTGTTGAAAACCTGTAGGATTAAATAGCCATACCGATAAAGATAGGCAATTAAGAATACTTCATATAGGATCGGAATTGATACATAAGATGAAGTTGCTTCACAAAAATCCCCTTTCAGAATATCACTTATATGAGAACTTTTGACAGAAGCAATTACAAATGTTACAATAAGTATTTGGAAAAATTGTGCCGACCATGTAAATTTTTGATCTTTTTAACATGATGTGAACACTAAATTATTGTTAATTTCCAATATATAGTAGAAATAAATATTTGTTATACTTTATATATTTTCATAATAAATAAATTTTAGTAGGGAATAATAATTAGTATTGTGTAGATATATGTAATTATCTTTGCAGTTCGTGTAAACCAACTTCAGCTGATGTAAATATTTCTATTTATTACTGTTGTATGTAAGATTCACATTTCCAAAACTAGTTGCTTGAATTTACCTTCTCAAGGTTTGTAGCAGAAATACGAATGATTTCATCTGTATAAGTTCTTTATTGATATTTAAAATAGAAACTAATAAGCAAAACCTTTTTTGCAAGTTCTTAAGGAAATTTTGATAAAAGATAAAAGGTTTGATTCATTCACAATTTTCATGTTGATATAGCATATTCACTAAAATGTGCAGTAATTATATATTTATAACGGCAATCCTCCTCAAAACGCTCAGAACAAAGTCTATGCTCTCATTTGTAAATTGGGCCTATATCTTTATCCATAGATTCTTCTAATTTTTTTTGTAAAACTAGAATGAACTGATTTGAATGTTAAGTGATTTGTATTCATCAAATTGTAGATGTATGCACCTACTTGTGTTTATAACTTTACTCTCCTCTTTCCAATTGCCGTGCACTCGTATTGCTGCTTCGACTGGTAGAATGAAAAGCGGCACATCCATCTATTTTAACGAAAGTAGTAAATGAAACACAAAACAGCTAAATCCTTAGTTACAATTAATACAGTTCTTCTAACCTCAATTGTCATGATGTCAGATCAAATTATCTACTAAATTTTAAGCTATGTGTTCCATGTTTTGGCAGGATATTTGAATCACTCCTTCTTATTCTGAGACAGGGTATATACTATATTAATTAAAACCACAAAACTGACAAAATTATATCAAAAAGAGACAATAGCTCAGTAATAGTCACTTTTAAAGTATTAATCATGATTATGATGTGAAACTTAATAAGAAATTGAAAAATGAAATAATATACAGGCTGTTCCATTTGAAATAATTGACTTTTTTGCAAAAACTAACAAAAGGATATCAAAAAATGACTGTACCTCAGTAATAGTCACTTTTAAAGTATTAACGTCTTATATGTTTCTGATATGAAATTTAATAAACAATTCAAAAATGAACTGATATATAGGGTGTTCCATTTAAAAAAATTGACTTTTATACAAAAACGTGTCATGTAATTTTAATCCAGTTTCCTGCACATGCAGTTAGTAACTGTAAAAAAATAAAACATGCTTCTCTTAGGACCTGTTATTGTAAACAATACTGCAAAAAATTGTGTCGATCTAATACGTCGTTTTCGAGAAATATAATTTTATACAAACATTGAATTTTTCAGAAAAATGGGAATAAGTCAAAAACTTTAGATTTTAGGCCTACACTATCTTATTACTTTTTGACTAAAAATTATACGTGGAATACAATAATGTAATAATATATAGGGTGTTCCATTTAAAAAACTATAACTATTGTTAGCCACCAAGTTATGGAACGCTGTATAATACAAAACATTTTTAAAATGTGCTCCTAATGAACAGCTATCACAAGCAAAAAACCGCTTCGAAATATCTACTCATAAAGGCATAATCGGCCTTACCCGCTTAGAAGACTAGTAGTTATATATACCGCATGTGTCAAATTTCATTAGCTATAGGGATTCAATGGTTGCATGCGATCTATACGTATACATATAATACGTTGCAACATGGTGCCCCTACTGTCCGTCACCAGTGCCGACAACAACCGACATCACAACGATTTACTCCGATCTTTCCACTTCTCCCGACCAGATTTTACATTCAGTGTTTAGCTGCGAACACGTTGCAAAAGCCGTCTTATTACTGGAACGGGAAACATCCAATGTAGTAGTTTATTATTATTTTCAGAATCCTTTTTTATTTACCTTATTTTTAATTTTATTAGAATTACGCTTTTGTTTGTATCATGCAGCGTGAACGCAGCTTAATAATTCTCTGCATTTACTGAAAAGAAAAAGAAAAACAAATCCTTCCAAGGCATAAATATTATATCTAAACGCATTACAAACACCAAACCCGGTGGTCGAATAGGTACTGCCGCTAACCACGCTAACTTCTATTTACGTGCATGCATCGGTCGTGCTTGCATTGGAAAGGAAGGAAGGGGTACTGTACTATGTTGCCACGTACTGTATGGATTCATCGCCTATGGCTAATGAAAATTGACACATGCTGTATATACAGCACGTGTCAATTTTCATTAGCCATAGGCGATTAATCCATACAGTATTTGGCAACATAGTATACCCCTTCTTTCCTTTCCAATGTCAGCGCGACCGATGCATGCTCGTAAGTAAATACAAGTTAGCGTGGTTAGTTGGTTAGCAGTAAGTCTTCGACCAGCGGGTTGGATGTTTGTAATGCGTTCAGAAATATTTACGATATACAAGGATTTGTTTTTCTTTTTCCTTTTAGTAAATGCAGAGAATTATTAAGCTGCGTTCACGCTGCATGACACAAACAAAAGCGTAATTCTAATAAAATTGAAAATAAGGTAAATGAAAAAGGATTGTGAAAATAATAATAAATTACTAGATCAGGAGATCGCGGCGGCCATTTGATGTTTCCCGTTCCAGCAATAAGACGGCATTGCAGATTAGATCGCAACGTATTCGCAGCTAACATTGAATGTAAAATCTGGTCGGGAGAAGTGGGAAGATGGGAGAAAGTCGTTTTGATGTCGATTGTTCCCGGGATTGGTGACGGACGCTGTGGGGTGGCACGTTGCCACATATTACTTGTATATGTATAAATCGCATGTAAAATTGAATCCCTATACCTAATGAAAATTGACACATACGGTATACATATATATATATATATATATATATAACTACGAGTAAAGAATAGAACAGGAGAGAGCATAACGTGGTGGGGGAAATAGGTATTTTTTAGAGGGAGTTACCACTTTCGGTAGGTCAGTTATGTCCGGTTATGTCAAAAATGACATTTTAGTGTTTCTATAATGGTCAATTGTGTGGCTTGTGGTCGTTCTAAAACGGCAAGAACAAAGAATATTAATTTTTCTCGTCATCGGTAAGTTATTTCATTGGCATTCAACATAGGCCATAATAATTTAAAAAGAGGTATTTTAAATAAATTGTCATATATCTGACACGTGTGATTATGTGTTCAGTGCCGTAACATATATATCCAAGTCATTTAATATTTGTCATATTTTTGACGCAGATTTCATTTAAACCCGTTTATAATATATCAAAAGAAGAAAAGAATTGAAAACATAATACACTCACGATATTTCTTTAATTACTTTTGGACTAACAACCTATTTTAAATGATTATCGAGAACACAGGAAGTGTACATATACCCTATACAAAATATTTATGCACGCCTAGGCATTGCGGCGGCCATATTGAGTTACCAAATTTGGACAAATATTATTATTAAGGAGACTCTCTCCTGTTCTATTCTTTACTCGTAGATATATAATGTATTAAAAATGATCGCAACTCGTGGTCGTAGAAGCATAAGTGACAAACTAATTTGACAATAAGATGTGAATTGAAATTTCATTACTAAAAATGTAAATGTAAAATTTTTTTGAACTGTAGAAAATGAAAATGTACACAGTTAATAATAGAAATGTCGCTATTATTAATGTAGTATTGCTAAACGTATTGATTTATCAATACACGAGGAATTCAGCAACACAGCACAATAATATCGATGCAAACTGTAAAATTAAAAGAATAGGTGTCATGTAATAAAATGAATAGGGATGTAGAAATTGAAAATGTACACAGTTAATAATAGAACTATCGCTATTATTAATGCAGTATTGCTAAACGTATTGATTTATCAATACATGAGGGAATTTAGCAACACATCACAATAATATCGATGCAAACTGCAAAATCAAAATAATAGTGTTAAATATGTCTTAGTAGCCACATCATCATGTATTGATTAATCAATACGTTTAGTAACATTACATTAATAATAGTGATAGTTCTATTATTAACTGTGTACATTTTCATTTTCTACAGTTCAAAAATTTTTTTACATTTACATTTTTAGTATTATAACTAAGTAATCGGCATTATTTTTGGGTTAGTTCAAATGAATAAGTTTTTCTTAAAAAAATATACTTAGATTTATATAAAAGATAAAATATAATCGTGTACATTAGGGCGGTCTACTAGTTGGAGGGATGGTGATAAAGTAGATGAAAGAGGAGGTGGTGGTGGACCTCAAGAGAGACCGAGGAATTGGCATGAAAATAATAGAGGACATGGTCAACGCCGTGGCTGGGACTGCGAAGATCTGCCCGAATGGGCAACAGAGCATTTAGGTGAAGGTGGTGGTACTTTCGATTCTTCCGGAGCCTATCATGGGTCGGATGAAGAAAAAGTAAACAAAGAAGTATCAGTAATGCGATTAATTTTCTAACATTACTTTTTTTTATTTCTTTTAGGAGCAAAAACGCTCTACAACAAATAAAAAAGACACCTTACAAAAATCATCCTCACAGCACAACATATCCTCAAAACAGCCGCCACTCACCACATCAAAATCTGCGATATGTTTGTCGAAACAGAAAGAAACTGAATCGGAAGAAGTAAGTCTTAGTAAATACGAAATTTTAATTTAATGTTTGATTTGTCGTGTAGGAAAGTAATGAAGATACGCCAACACCACCATTGATGAAAAGTAATCAGCATGATGCCAGAGAAAAGAAGCAAGATCCACCTGAAAAGGATAAATCCAAAATAGCCGATAGAGGTCAAGTTGGCAAAGAAACAAAACCCAACATCAGACATGAGAAAAAAGAGACTGACGATGGGCAACCAAATGTCGAAATGAGCAACAGCGTTCATTGTAATAATATAATTCATAATGGCGTTATTTTAAACACAGGTTTGTCACATAGGTGAGTTGGTTTTAATAGTTTTTAAAGTACGCTGTAAATATTGACCAAGTAATTATTATAAATGTGTATAGTGCGCTCATCCAAAAGATGGAATTTACATACTACAAGAATAAGCCGCATCATATTGGCAAATTACGTTTTTTTTTTGTGGAAATATATGGAGTTTAGGAAAGATGGTATGATCATTCACGCATTATCGCGTTGTTTCTCTCTCTCATTATTCATAGAATTACACACTTAACTACTCAGTCGCGTCATCGTAGAGCATAAAATTCTTAAATTGGGAATGACGTTACGTACAGTCTTTTTTGCACTCCTTGTATTATACGAATCACATTAGAGGTAAATTTTGATTATCTCTACCATATACTAAAGAATTTCTATAACATGAATGTTACAATAGTACTTCTGTTAAATCAGAATGTTTGGTATGTGTGCCATTAGTATTTAGATTTCCATCTATTAGGTGAACAGAATTTAGATGTAATTTAAAGAACAGGTAATCTGATATACTAGCTCCTAAATGGCTAAGTGATATTGACTATCCTAAGATTACATTACATTACATGCAGAGTTGAGGAAGACTTTGATCGGTTACAAGAGGATTTAGTCTCAAAATTGGTGGTTGAAGAGGAATCACCCAAAGGACCTCAACTCAATTCAAGCATTAATATAACGAACGTTGGAACAACTACACAGCCACCTCCGAATTTAGTTCCTCCTCCTGTACACGATCAGTGGTATTATCAAGATCCGCAAGTAAGTTTTCTGTTTGTCGTTACATACACTAAATACGATTTAGCTTTTCTTCATTACATTGAAAAATCATCACTTTTATTGCGAAAGCCATGTAAGTTTATTTGTATATATCTTATTTTGCATTTCTTGTTTTTCTAAAAGGGGGACCTACAGGGACCATTTATTTCCACCGAAATGGCAGAATGGTTCAAGGCTGGTTACTTTTCGAACTCGCTACGTGTTCGGCGACAATGTGATAACAGTTTTTATACGTTAGGTGACTTAGTTAGGATATGTAATGGAAATCCGTTTTTAACGACAGTACGCATTCCCCCGTCAACGGAGACGGCTAAAATGCCAGATCAGGATCTGCTCAATTTACACCTGCTGCAAGCTCAGCTGGCTCTGAGACACGTACCACCGAGAGGTTATAAACCGGAATGGGCCGGTCTTTCACCTCTCCAGCAAAGAGATTTGCTCTCACAACATATGCTAGCGCCACAGGTTTGTTCTGAGTTACTGCTTGATGTATGAAGTAGATAAAATAGATTTTTTATTGTATAATACCAAACAATCACAAATGATTGGCCTGCTCTTGCACTATTTTCCATTAAAACAAGACACCAAATGGCAGCGCTACATTTGGAAATTACCAACACTAGTAACGTGATTCCTCAACTTAACTATTTTCTAGCCAGACACTTTCTCTTCACATATAGTAATTCTTGCCCAACTAATCATAATCTTGAAATTCGTTACTTCCGTTATAACTAATCACTAGTATGGAGACAATTTCAATATGTTAAATATTGTTTGCATATTTAATTGTTTAGAATTTAATACCTATCGAATTTGTTCTGTAGTATAATTTGTTTTATTGCAATATCTTCAATTACTTGTAATGGTACAAACATTACAATGCAATTAAAATGAATAAAATTGCCCCAAAGTTGGGCACCATAATGTAAAGGAACAACCCCAAAGTTGGGCACCATAATGTAATGGAACCAAACATCACAATGCAATTAAAATGCCAAAACTGCCCCAAAGTTGGGCGACATAATGTAGTGGAACCCCCTTATATTTAATTTAATAAAAATGTAGTGGAACCCCCTTATATTTAATTTAATAAAAATGTAGAGTTTAAATCTAAAATAAAATTTAAATAACTTGCTTTGCCGGCTAAACTCAAATCAGATTCTCTCAGGGCGATTTGGATTAATAAGAAATGATTAAGTAAACGGTGTTCCTAAACATTAATTATATTTAATAAAAAAAAAATACCATTGTAAAACTTTAAATAATGCTTATATTAAAAATCAATGAATCACATATATATTTTTAACAGATAAAGAACAATCTTATACCAACAACAAAACATATAAAACCTATTTAAAAGACAATTTGAATACAATTTTATAAATAATAAACGGATACAAATCTTTATATATATTTTTCCATATAGTCAAACAAAACAACGAATGCTAGCATTTACTACGTAGGCTGGTTTTGTGTACTATTATATAAATACACAACAATATCAATACAGATCAAATTACATTCTCCTTCATAGAACGGAGATGATATGTATTTATCAACTTTATTATGTTAATCTCAATTTAAAATTTATTCCATAATCTTTAATTCTTCAATATCAACAATATTTTTATTTACAATAATCTTTTTAAAAATACCTTATAATAAAGTTTCTTTCTTCGCTCTTCAGCGATGTCTATCTTCAGTAAAATCTTCTTTATTTTGCGATGTTTTCATCGGCATCATTTGGTTAGTGGTCACGATCCTGACGTGACGAATCTCCTTGCTCTGCTTACTGGAGCACAATATATTTTTTATAAAATTCCAACACTGTGCACATTTACTCTTTAAGTGCTACTTTAATCACTATTTTTCAAATAACAATTCTTATGATTGTTATCGAATTTATTATAGGAGTTTTAGGTTCTCCTTTTGATAGAACATTTAATGTATATTACTTAATTTTCTGATAGTCGGGGTTTGACGACTTCTTTATGAAGCCAGCCAGTCAAATCCCTGCCGACTTTGGAGTTAACTTTCCGACTCGAATGAAGTCTAGCGGTTGACTCTATCGTTTTTAGCGCGTGTTTCTATTTTATATAAAAGTGTCTGTGGTTCCCCTTTCTCTATATAGTTCGGTTATTTCCACTTAAGTTTCCCATACACACTCTTTTACGTAGGCGAATGTTTATCACAACTGTAGCGTTTATTTCACTGTTGTAAACATTCGGCGACACGGTTCTTAGAACTAAATACACACTAAGCTTATGACTAATATTTACTTAATAATACCATAACATATTCATTGATTTTAAATATTATTTCTCTTCAAAATATTAATAACGGAATATACGTAATTAAATTTTAAAAAAATTAAAATTGTAAAATTAATAACTGAAATGGTCTGTACCATTACATACCTTATCTATAAATTATAATTGAACAAGTCCAATGCTAATGCTTATTCATCTGTAGGTTGTTTATAAACACTATTTCCTGGAAACGGTAATAATTTAAAATCTTCATTATACAAACTGTATTTATTCTATATAGCTTAAACAACTGATTAACACCTAGTATAAACATAGATATCATGAGATCAGTTTTAGTTTCATTGAAAATCTTTGCCATACAATGGCAAACACTTTTCGATAATCAAAAACAAGTCATATTCATATTCATTTATTGGTGCCATGTATAATGTTATACTTACACAAGTCAAAAAACAATAAAAATAATAAGAATAATTAATGTTAAGAATTTAGACATTAACAAACATTCAGCTACGGTACATCATTACACGTTAAAAATTCCTCCATGCTATAAAAAGCCCTACCGAGGAGAAAGTCTTTTAATGTGTTTTTAAAACTTCTTAGAGGTTGAGACCTCAGATGAGGTGACACCTTGTTAAAAAACTTAACCGCCCAATAACCCGGACCACTTCGACATCTTTCCAGGCGCCAACAGCCAGTAGCTAGGTCCCCACTATGTCTGGTGCTATACGAATGCAAGTCACTGTGTGCGGGGTACTCGTTCATGTGATTCTTTACGTAGACAAGATTCTCAAGAATGAACACAGAGGGCAAGGTCAAAATCCCCTGATCCACAAAAGCCTGCCGACAGTCAGCTCGGTATGACAGACCCGAAAATATTCTGACTGCCCTTCTTTGTATGCGGAATACTCTCACAGCTCCAGCAGAATGACCCCAAAGCAAAACAGCATACATAATATGTGAATGGCACAGGGCAAAATAGGCACTTCTCAGCACAGACCCAGACACATTACCCGCCAAACCCCTCAGAAGGAAAGCACCCGAACTGAGCCTACCGCACAGTGCCTCGGTGTGAGCCACCCAGCGGAGACCCGGGTCCAGATGCACCCCGAGGAAAACCACACTCTTTTCATTTCTCCCCTCCGGGACATCCCTCGTCGAAAAAATCATTTTTTGTGTTTTATTGTTGTTAAGAAATAGCTTATTCGATTTAAACCATTGCCCAGCCAAAGACTGTGCCCTTTCCACACTCTCCCGAGCCTCAAAATAGCCCCTATCCAAGTGATTTGTTACTCTTGAAATGTACCAAATAAGAATATCATTTTCATAGGTAACAAGACCTACCTATTTCTGTGACATCATACCATGTCCCTCCCAAAGAAACCATGTCATAACCTTAATTCCAACAACTTCCACCTCAATTTTTTTAATCCTACCTATACCCTGGTGGAAATTAACACTGTCCACTAGTACTCGCAGCAGCAAAATTTCGGAACAAAACTAATCTAAAGATTCTGAAGTAAACCAATTTCCAATTCGAATGTGAACAATAGCGTATAATGTGTGGACAAAATATCGAACCGTCAGTGAAAATAACCTTTTTCTTCTTCGGGATTACAGCTGTGTCGACCTTACATTCTTCTTTTACCACTCTTTTAGAAAAACTCCTCTTCCATCTGAGCCACATATCTTTGCTATTGCAGCTTCTGAATTTTGATGAATACAGATCTTTATATAGTTAACAAGGCTCATGATTGTATCTCGTTCTCCACATGTTAATGAATGAAACTAATACTCATGAGTCCTAAAATTGTTATCAGAGTTTTCCTTTCAAAGATGTTTATGCTTTTTGTGCCAAATCCATGCCGTAGAGGGGAGTTTTTCTAAAAGAGTGGTAACTTTTAGAAAAACTCTCTTCTTCCATCCGAGCCACATATCTTTGCTATTGCAGCTTCTGAATTTTGATGAATACAGGTCTTTATATAGTTAACAAGGCTCATGATTGTATCTCGCTCTCCACATGTTAATGAATGAAACTAATACTCATGGGTCCTAAAATTGTTATCACAGTTTTCCTTTCAAAGATGTTTATACTTTTTGTGCCAAATCCATGTCTCATTGCCATAGCTTATAATAGGTCTAAAGATAGTTGTGTATGTATATGTCAAACAAAAATCTATCACCCATGAAGAAGCCTAATCCATGATTGCAGTCTTCACTTCGCGAAGTAGACGATGAACCGTTGACCACCAAGCAACTCTTTTAAATACAGAAACAAGTGAAAATTACTGGGTGCAAGGTCTGTCAAGTGGATGTTCCTGTTGTTCACATCCAAAAGACCTGGTTAGACCTTGTGTTTGTGCAGAAGTATGCGGCCTTGTATTGTTACGGAGCTACATCACTGGGAGACAGCAGGCCACGCCGCTTGTTTTGTACGGCACGCCGAAGTCTCACAATTCGCATTAGAATCGATGGTTGTGCCTCTCGACATAAAATTCACTAACAAAATCTCTTCCCTATCCCAAAAGAGTTGCCATAATCTTTCGTGCTGAAAGTGTCTGTTTAGCTTTCACTCTGGTTAGCGACGTTTGCCGCCATTCCTTTAACTGCTTCTTGGACCTAGGAGTGAAACACCCAAATCTCATCTGCAGTAACAGTGTGGTCCGGTCCAAAAATGCATCTCCTTCCTGATCATATGAAGTCAAAGACGATAAAGCACATCCCAATCTTTTAGCTTTGTGATCGTGATAAAAGCATTCTTGGAACCCACCGACAACACAGTTTTTGATATTTCAATTTCTTCGAAACAATTGTATACAAAAATGACCTTGAAATCTGTGGAAAATCACTCGATAACTTTGAAATCGTAATCGTCTGTTCTCTTAAATTTTATTGCCCACATCACCGCAAAATCTTTAGAAATGAGAAAAGGTCCCCCAGAGCTTGGTTCATCATGCACATTAACCCGTCCGTCCTTGAACATTCTTACCCACTTTCGAACTTTACTGTCACCGATAGCATTACCACCGTAAACTTTAACTGTGTGATGGTGAACTTCCGCTACTGTCAAGTTCCTTGTACTCAAGAAACGAATCGTATCTTGCAGTCGGCGGGCGACTCAGTTTTCTTAAACATTATAAACTTCTACAGGTCAGCACACAGGCAGACGATACCGCTGCAAATGGCGTCTGAACGCGCATAAGGCATGTTGGGAGCAGATGCGTATGCGCACTAAGCGCCATTCTTCCTCTCATTCACAAACGAACCTTATTTAAAAAATATCCCTCGTACATATAATGTTGAGTAGTAAGAACAGAATCACTTAAATCTAGACTAGATATATGCAGTGACCACAATGAAATACAAATTTAATGCGTAAAGTAGAGAAATTATGACAAAGACGTTATTCTTTACACCGCAACTGAAATGAAAACTTATAAAGTCGAAGGAACGAAAAGCGAAACCTACTCAAGGAATGAAAGAATGTTGAATTGAGCAAAAAACTATAAGCCCAAAAGTAAGAGTAAAAGTAAGCTTAAGATAGTTCAAATAGTGGGCCGGGCGATAGCATAACATATATATAACTACATATGTGAGAGGAACTAAAGCTTGAGGAGAAGCAAAACCAATTCCTGATGAAAAGCTACCTACCCATCAAATGAAGATGATGGATATCTATTTTCAAATTAGGATATATATTAATAAATTCTGACGGACTTGCAGCATTATTTTGGAATAAAGAACAATAAACATAAAACTAATGAATTTCTCTATTAAGCACAAAGCGCAGCGCATTTAGCATATGAGGATGATTATGATGGAAAATCCACAAGGAATATTTAAATTGCATGTAAGTTATGGAAAGTAGTGTAGGATCGAATCAATCGTAAGTGCTTTAATTATCTACTAACATATTTTATTTTGTTTATAGATTTTCTTATATTTTAATATCTGTAGGCTTATTGAATAATGTCTGTGTTGCAGATGCCACCTGTGGATATACAATACCTTCAACAAACGGCGCCCCCTCCCACAACGACAAACCCGCTAATGCATATAATCAGTCAGATGCAACAGGTCTCTACTTAAATCTACTTTTTAGTCGAACTATCTTATTATTTATGCGATCTACAGGTGAATAAACTTCCGGGTCAACCAATACCCGAGCAACCTCCGAATACAATCCCCGTGCAATTAGATCCATTACAGGCCTTAGTACAACAGATGCATTCCTTACAAAGGATACAGCCGCCCGTCACGGGAATACCCGGTATCGGTCTTCCGCCTAACATACAGAACGAAAATCTCGTGAACAATATGACCGGACTTCATGGACCCATTCCCGGAACCGGCATTACTGCTCCTAATTTAAGTGGACTTTCTAGTGGTTTAAGTGCACCGGGTGTGATACCTACGCCTCTACCTCCGAAACCCGCTTCGTTAGATTCCCTGTCGAATGCGAATGATAACGATCCTATCAATAGTTTACTTAGGCAATTGCAGAATAAGCAGTTACAACATACGCAACAGGTATCCTTTTATTTATTTTCTTTATATTTTATACATATTGTTTTTACAACACATATTCTCTATTATGAATAGTAGACTTATAAATAGTATTTTTCCTATAATTCAATGAAGTTCGTTTGTAAGAACAAATGAAACTAAAAGAGTTTTCGAATATGACAAAATGGCTATATTCAGCCGGACACATCGCTGGCAACGCTGACCTAGCAATTGCATTCAGTACGCCGCTAGAACTCAGCGCTGCAGCAAGCGGACGCCATTTTTCTAGCGGAAAGAAAAAGCGCTGAGAAAGTAAGCGAAAAGGGAGGGGAGCTTCAAAATTTGAAATTTGAAAATATGTATTACAGAACATAAGCTTAACAATGGAAAAGTAACTTGGATTAAAATAATAAATGTTTATCACATCTCGCATTGCAATATATTAGTTCTGTAAGTAAATGTTTTGAATTTATGAACCTATAAATTTGTTTCAGGATTTATATATTTCATGGGACTTCCCCGCGTAATATTTTGTGAGCATAATAAGTAATAGAACAAATGTATTATTATGCTGACAGTAAATTTGGCGGAGAAGTATTAGACTGTGGTGTTAGTATTAAAAACGTAAAACTTCATATCGTTCACATGCAAGTCTTTCTATTTCAACAAACATAAAAGCAAATACATAATGGATTATTGAATATGTTAGATTACAATTCAATATAATCGGTGAAGCAATTACAGCAAATGTACCAGTGGAATTAGTCCAAAATATATTTGAACGTAATATAATTACTGGCATTATTTATTTTGATACTAATTCTATTCATATGTTAGATGAACAGTTTAGAACTTAATTCCTCAACAATTTAATTTTGTTTTAATAGATAAAATCCACTAATCTCTACTAAATCTAATTGGCTTCAATTGCAATTTAATATCACCACAGAGGCCATTCTTATTGGGGTTATGTGCGATTAATTTCAAACAATCAAACTACACTACGCGTGCGTTGGCAGGAATATTATTTATACACCATTGAGTACGACCTAGCGCTGAGTTCCAACGATGGAACTCGCAGCGCTTAGTGATTAGTCCGGCTGAATATAGCCAATGTGACAAATTTAGCGCAGGTTGAGGCTTGTTGCTCTTGATGTAGGTCAACATAAACTCCTTGGTGTCTCAGCTTGATAATTAGACACGAAGTACCAGAAAATTGTATGCTACAGCTTTTCCTCTGGATCATTGATTATACTATAACAAAATTGGCCAGTCCAAAAAAAAAGTTGCTCTTAAAATTAACATTTTGGAAGTGAGCACTAATAGTCACTTAGTAGTGGTGTTGCAAATGTACCTATCCGTTACTGAAGTATTCGTTACTCGATAAGATCCGAAGTAACGATTACTGGTTCAAATAATCGTTATTATAAAATTTTGTTTGAACATATGGTATTGATGCAATGTAAAATAAATTTTGTGCCATGTACTACATTCTACATTTATTTGTGTGATTTAATATCGGAGTACTGGGGATTTTTATGGTTTTATGACAGAATATCTCGCCTATCGTAAATAAAATGCGAACTCCTTAAAAAATACTTTAGGCTTTCGCATTTTACTTTTAAATTTTGAGTTGGAATGTTTTGTGTGATACTTTTAACGAATTTTATTTATTTAACGTAATATATATTAAAATTAGCAAAGAAAAGAAATATTGCGGATCATAGAATAATCAAGTACAGAATTTAATGGGGTATCGCCGCTAAAAATGCAACTGCGGACACGTGTTTCGAACTACTTGGTTCTCGTCAGCGCAGTGTAGCCAAGGAATAGGATGGGATAGCCTTGGTGCTGAAAAACATCAATCAGAAACATACACAGGGGACAGCCTACCAATTGAAGCTTCAGCTAGAGTGTCCTCGATATTGAGGATGAATCTAACGTCGCCGCGAGGTAGACATTGTCCACCTGCGCGCCATCTGAACCCACAGGATAAAAACAAAGAAAAGAAATATTGCGTATCATAGAATTTAATAGGGTATCTCCGCTGAAAATGCAACCGGCTACACTGCGCTGACGAGAACCAAGTAGTTCGAAACACGTGTCCGCAGTTGCATTTTCAACGGCGATACCCCATTAAATTCTGTACTTGATTATTCTATGGTCCGCAATATTTCTTTTCTTTGTTTTTATCTTGTGGGTTCAGATGGCGCGCAGGTGGACAATGTCTTCCTCGCGGCTACGTTAGATTCATCCTCATATCGAGGACACTCTAGCTGAAGCCTCAATTGGTAGGCTGTCTCCTGTGTATGTCTGTGATTGATGTTTTTCAGCTCCAAGGTTATCGCATCCTATTCCTTGGCTACACTGCGCTAACGAGAACCACGTAGTTGGAAACACGTGTCCGCAGTTGCATTTTCAGCGGAGATACCCCATTAAATTCTGCACTTGATTATTAAAATTAGTACCACGCGATCATTTAAATTCTAAATTATAGCAGGCGGGATTTTTTTATTAGGTTGTGCAGAATGTCAATTATTGATTAATTAACATTTTGAAACGTCACTTTGACAATTCAAATTGTAAATTAGTACTTATATACCAACTTAATTTAAATTTCATAGCCTGCTCTAATTTAGAATTTAAATGATCGCGCGGTATATAAGTGAACATTTTGTTCGTACCATATATTAACTATACATATTCTCGCACCGCACATTTGAACGAGTACTCGGTATCGAATAAAAAGTTACGGATAGTTTCAAGTACTGAAAAGTAACCGATGATTATGTCTGTGACTTTTTAAATTTCATGTGTTGTGAACTGAAAAGCAACACTGCTCTTGTCAACTGCCATCTGTAGTTAGACTACTGATAAAATTTCTTAAAACTTCATCGTTTAGTTAAAGTTTGACAGTCGTTGATAGCAGACACACGAAAATGGTAAAAAACCATAAGAATCCATGGTAAAGAAATGGTTTCGTGAATTTTGTCGTGGTCGCACAAGTACGAGTGACACCGAACGTTCTGGACGCCCAGTTGAGATCATTACACGCGAAACAATTGAAACTATCCAGGATATGGTGTTGGCCAATCGGAGATTGAAAGTACGAGAAATTGTAGAAGATATTGAATGATCCCTTACATACAAGAAAGCTATCTGCAAGATGGGTGCCGCGTTTGCTCACAATAGATCACAAGTGTTTGACCTTGTTTAATCGCAATTTGGACGAGTTTTTATGCCGATACGTAACACACTAGAGATAGCAACAGCCGAAACAGTGGGGTTACTGCAACTTATTGTATCGTTTCAACGGCGATTTGAAGGAAAGTCCACGGAATTTGATTAAGATGAAAGTGCTCCTCTATCAAGACATTTCACACGGGCGTAGTAACCATGGAAAAATTTAGGCCGTATTCTCCGGCCTTAGCCTTCCAGTGATTATTCCTGTTTCCAAACCTGACGTAAATAGCACGGCGCGCGCCTACTTGAGAACCTCGATTATTATGTGGATCAAAAAAATTGAAGAAGCGATACACAAATTGGATTGAGCTCAAAGAACAATGTCAAGACATAAAGCGTTTTTTTGCCGAAAAAACTATCTTACATTCAAAACACTCGAACTTAGAAGGTCCTTCGACATTGTTCTTTCAGCAGGTTCTGAATGTAAAACACCACGTGATATACTTCATCATCGAGGCTGTGAACAATAGTTGGATGACAATTGGGTAAAATATGGTGCAAAATAATTTTGAAAAATTGTGAAAATCAAAACTATTGGAAAACCTTGAATGAATTTGTACTTCATTTACTTTTATCGAGATTAATAAATTTACTCAATAAATTGAAGGAATTAAATTATTAAGTAATTTATATTCTTTTTTCCATTAAACACATTTCATAAGTTTGTATCATTTTAATAATAATCTTGTATTGTGATGTGACTTTTACAGTTTGATTCTTTGTGGCAGCAAAATCAATTTGTACCAGCACAAGCCAATAATCAATGGCAACAACCACCAGCTTCTCAGCCACAACCGCCACCACCACCACCACAGCAACAGCAGCAGCCTCCACCTACGCAAACATCTCAACCCATCTCAGTTACACCAGAAATGCCTCTCTCTATGTGGGAGCTCCAGCAATCAGTAGTCCCGAAATCTGCAGTCGCAGCAACACCACCAGAACCTGTGTCGCAGATATCACCGCCGCTGGATCGGATTGATAGGGAACAACCGCAAGTACAACAAATTAAAGAGAAGGAAACAATGAATAAGGAGGAGAAGAAGAAAAAAGAGCAAGAAGAGAAACAAGCGAAAAAGGAAAGTGAAGAAAAGAGAAAACAAGAGCAGAAGCGTTTAGTAAGTGTTTAAAGGTTAAAATATTGTAATTTTTCACATACCTACACTATATTTCTTTGTAGGATCAAGAAAAGCGAGCCGCTGAGGAAAAGCGAAAAAAAGAAGAGGAAAAACGGAAAAAGGAAGAAGAAAAATTAAAGAAACTGCTGGAGAAAGCAAAGCAAGAGGCTGAGGAAAAAAAGAAGAAGGAATTAGAAGAGAAGCGAAAATTGAAAGAACTGAAAAAGGCCGAAGAAGAAGCAAGGAAAAAATTGGAAGAACAGAGAAAGCTTGAAGAGCAGGAACGTGAAAGACGTGAACAACAAAAACAATCTGAAATTCTTATTAAGTCAAATCATGAAGCAAAAATTGCCAAAGCCGCACCTTGGAGTCAATCAAATATCAGCGGCGGACAAAGTTTGGCCGATATACAAAAAGCTGAAAGGGAGAAACGAGCTGAACAAGTTTTGTTACAACAACAACAACAACGAGCTCAGCAACAACAGAGTTTGGTAATTATATACTAATATGCTTTGTGTTGCAATATGTACAAAATTTCAAATTTACTAAAAAGCTCCATTTTATTCTATATATATTAACAAATTTTAATATTTCTTTTTACTACTTTCGGCTTATTTTCAACTCCGACTTAATAGACTACAAAGATAGTCGTAAAATTACGTTATCCTTTTGTCGTAATAATTTATATTTTACCGGTAGCAAGAACAGCAGACAATTGAAAAGCCTTCCTCCATGCAATTAAGCTGGGCAAACAAACCAGTGCAACCAAGGCAAGTTAAATCTCTCGCCGAAATTCAAGCTGAAGAACAAGAAAGATTGGCCAAGGTTTATTCACCCAAACTATGATTAAATATTTTACACACTTCTTTTTATAATATTTATAGCAAATGGCGGAATCTAGACTTGCCCAGCAGCAAAAAGAAAAGGAAACGGGAACAACTACGATATCCGCCGGCATTTGGCACGGACAAAACTTGACGTGGGCCAACAATCCTTCTTCTCAATGGTCTTCAGCAGGTAAATATCTCAACTTAAAGAAATTAGCAGTTTTCTAGCTATAAATATTATGTAGCCGCTGGATTTTGGGATGAATCCACGTCTCAGATATCAGTACTTAAGCCGTCCATTGTTACAAAGAGCAATTCCACTAGTGCCATGACTGCTGCTGTCACTAAGCAACAACCCAAGCAGACAAAGATTAAAACTAAAAAGGAAGAGACTGTATCGATTAAGACAAGTAACGGTCCCGCAACAGAAGAATTTGCTGTATGGTGTACAAAAGCTTTAGCTAATCTTAATAGCACTGTTGATAGTGAGTATATTCACACACACATATATATATATAAATATAATATAATCTTTTTCAATTCTTCTCGACAAAAAATAGTCCATTTGACACTTACCATAAGACGAACTTCCGATTCCGTGATCACATTACTGATGAAAGAATCTATTACAGTTTGTCTAAATTTATGTTTCTTTTTACTTTCTCATACGTAGTATAAGGAAGTATTGTGATGATGAAAATTTTCGACCTCGAGATTTTTGCAGATGTCAACGTTTTGAGGTCCCCTGATACCAAAAAAGTGGTTTTTAAAAAATGTCTGTGTGTCTGTGTGTGTGTCTGTGTGTGTGTGACCACGATAGCGGTCAAACCGCTGTAGATATCAATTCCAAATTTTGTATTTACGTGTATAATCTGCCTCTTGAGAACTGATTAGATTTTGAGCAAAATCGACAGACCGGAAGTAGTAGTTTACTTCAGTGAAAAAATCGAAATTTGCAAATATTTCGTCAATTACTAAGTTTAAACAAATTTATAAAGAATTCATATGTACTTAGAATTAAGTTTGAAACAAATTGTCTTAAAAAAGTTTTTCGAAATTCCAACCGGAAGTAGGTCTTTTACTCTTATCGAAAATCAGTTTTTTGCGAATATCTCGCAAGTCATGCTTTTAAGACAAATACGTTACGAGTATAAAAGTATTTAAAACATCATTTTCAATATCTTTTATATAAAAAAAATTTCAAAATTCAGACCGGAAGTACCACTTTTACTCTTATCGAATAGCGATTTTTTGCAAATATGTCGTAAGTTATGCATTCTATATATATTTATCAAGAGTACAAAAGTATTTAGAGTTAGATATGGAATAATTTTTGTATAAATGAAATTTCAAAATTCGGACCAGAAGTAACACTTTCATACGTATAAGAAAGTCGTGTGGTGGCCACACCTCATTTTTTAAGCCTACTTTACCTCGTTTGGTAAGGATGGATTAATGTTTAGTTCTGGTTGATAGATGCGAATATAAAATTCATTAGTATCCACATAAATTTTATTGAATAAATTAAACAATATGAGAAGTTCAACGTCTCCATAATTGCTTCCCTTAATTGGTTGCATCTAATATCTTTTAGAATTGATTCATCAGTGTTAATAAATGTCTGTATGTTAGTGCTCATTAGATTTTGGCATGAGAAAGTTGTTTACCAGTATAGTGTCAAAAAACCTCACGATTTCACAAAAGCAATCGGGGAGAATCGAACAAACAAGAAGACAAAGCCACAAGCAATATATTTACCAGGAGAAAATGTCAACCGGGTTTTTTTATGAAGACGTTTTTTGAAGACTCAGAAAAAGGGTGATTTACCACCATGACAATGCTCCCTGTCACATGACCGTCTCGATCACATTGTTTTTGACGACAAAAGGGATTTCTGTGTTTTTTCAGCTCGCCAATAACATCCATAGAACCGTAACACCGGGGGCCTAAACACAATTCTAGTTGACTCCTTGTAGTACTGCTATGGGCAGTGTAAACAGCACGTCTGCAAATGTATAGCTGCGCAAGGAAACTACTTTGAAGGGGATAATATAGATGTATAAAATAAAATGAAATTCTTCAAACAAAAATCTCATTAATTTATTGCCTCGTCTCGCCTCTTCTAAATAGACAAACCATACATGACGACATTGATCTTTTGCGTCAACTGCATCGATGTAACTAGTGTATTTACGAATTAAATCCGATTTCATACATAGAAAAATTTGTGATAGTTACTTAATATATTTTTTCTTCATTTTAATCCTATCTGCGTGACCTTATTTTCTTGAAATGTAACACTCCCCTTTTGATGTTTTAAGATATTACTAGATAAGCAATGGCCTTCATTAGATAAAGTTAACAGTGCTGTTGATACTTCACTTTGTATACCTTTGGAGAAGAGTAATGGGAAAAGTGATACTGGACACCCATTAAGAGAATTATTTCAAGAGAGAACACTGTTTCTATTGTTAGTCCATTATCGGTAGCTGTCTAATATACAGGGTGACTCAACTACGCGGGTAAGGCCGATTGTGCCTTTACGAGTAAAGATACTTCGAAGCGGTTTTTTTCTTGTGGTAGCTGTTCATTAGGGGCACATTTTAAAAATATTTTGTATTATACAGAGTGTTCCATAACTTAGTGGCTTACCATTGTTATAATTTTTTAAATGGAACACCCTATATATTATTGCATTTTTGAATTCCGCGTATAATTGTTAGTCTAAAAGTTATAAGATAGTATACGCCTAAAGTGTAAAGTTTTTGACTTATTCCCATTTTTCTGAAAAATTCAATGTTTGTATAAAATTATATTTCTCGAAAACGACGTATTAGATGGACAAAATTTTTTGCAATATTGTTTACAATAGGAGGTCCTAATAAAGGCATGTTTTGTTTTTTTTACAGTTACTAACTGCATGTGCAGGAAACTGGATTAAAATTAGATGACACGTTTTTGTATAAAAGTCATTCTTTTTTAATGGAACACCTTGTATATCAGTTCATTTTTGAATTGTTTATTAAATTTCGTGTCAGAAACATGTAAGACGTTAATACAGTAAAAGTGACTATTACAGAGTTATTGTCGTTTTTAGATATGCTTTTGTTAGTTTTTGCAAAAAAGTCAATTTTTTCAAATGGAACACCCTGTATATTATTTCATTTTTGATTTTCTTATTAACTTTCACATTAAAAACATGTAAGACGTTAATACTTTAAAACTAACTATTACTGAGCTATTGTCTCTTTTTCATACAATTTTATCAGTACATACTATACTATATTAATTAAAACCTCAAAACTGACAAAATTATATCAAAAAGAGACAATAGCTCAGTAATAGTCACTTTTAAAGTATTAACATCTTACATGTTTTTGATGTAAAATTTAATAAGAAATTCAAAAATAAATTAATATACAGGTTGTTCCATTTGTAAAAATTAACGTTTTTGCAAAAACTAACAAAAGCATATCAAAAAACGACAATAACTCTGTAATAGTCACTTCTAAAGTAATAACGTTTTACATGTTTCTGACATGAAATTTAATAAACAATTCAAAAATGAAATGATATACAGGCTGTTCCATTTAAAAAAATTGACTTTTACACAAAAACGTGTCATCTAATTTTAATCCAGTTTCCTGTACATGCAGTTAGTAACTGTAAAAAAATAAAACATGCTTCTATTAGGACCTCTTATTGTAAACAATATTGCAAAAGATTTTGTACATCTAATACGTCGTTTTCGAGAAATATAATTTTATACAAACATTGAATTTTTCAGAAAAATGGGAATAAGTCAAAAACTTTACTCTTTAGGCCTATACTATCTTATAACTTTTTGACTAAAAATTATACGGGGAATTCAAAAATGCAATAATATATAGGGTGTTCCATTTAAAAAACTATAACTATGGTTAGCCACCAAGTTATGGAACACTCTGTATAATACAAAATATTTTTAAAATGTGCCCCTAATGAACAGCTACCACAAGAAAAAAACCGCTTCGAAATATCTTTACTAGTAAAGGCACAATCGGCCTTACCCGCGTAGTTGACTCACCCTGTATATAATTGTAATCTTTAATTAAAACTTAGTGGTTATATTTGCAATGTTTATACTAATATTTGAAATATTTACGTCTAATGGATATAAGAAATTTATATTTTCAGTACCAACATTCGTTGGCTTCCTTCGTGATATTGAATCGGCCGCAGAGGTGAAAGAATATTGTAGAGATTATTTGGGCGACAGTCCAGCAACTTACCACTTCGCCACACAGTTCCTAGAAAAGAGACGTACTTTTAAACCAAAAGCTGTTGCTCACAAAGACGACATGTGTTCTCCTGCACCCGCAATAACGCCCAATTCACATAATTCTGACTTCCAAGAAGTTAAGGTAGGTAGTGTATTTAGTCTTTAATAACTTTACTAGCGTAATATTTTTACGATGCAGCATAGCCCCGTGCAGATAGCTTACATAGTTGCCAAAATGTAATGAAGATCGCATGTACACTTCATCGCATACTTACAATCAACCAATATTAAATATCGTCAGAACGTTAACCATGTATAAATACTATACATAACTTCAATGATGTTAATATATGTTAAAGGGGCTGTTCGAAACAAATGTTGCATTTGATCTTTTCTATTGAGACGTTTATTCAGTGATCCATGCTAAAGCTGTAATTTTTCATTTATACTAAAACAGAACTAATTTGATAAGTAAAACAAATATTCTTTATTAATTTTTCAAATATTATTCAAGTATTTATAGATGCGATGACGAAAGAAAAACATCAAAATTACATGTAAATGTAAAATTTTGTTTTCTTGTATGGTTTAAGGTGGCCATCTAATAGAAAGAGAATCGCCACATTGCTCTGTCCTCTTCTAACCATTAGGCGTGTATTATGTGTTGCATACGTGACTGCATTTATATTAGCCATCTGGTTGAAAGTAGCAGCGATATAATTTGTAAAATAAATTTATTGGATAAAAGATGACACTACTAACGCAACGTATGTCTTACATTCAACCAAATTATATAGAGACTGATAGACCAGACCGTTTTTTTTGTATGAGACAAAAAAGAGAGTTTTTGTCTCATACATACACGATTTAATAGAATATGTGTCTATTTTGAAATCCTTGATATTTACCCTAAATTGTAAAAATGCAAATAACGTCCTTACAAGAATAATAGGAACATACTTACATATAATGTTTGTTTTGTAAATACCTATGTAGTTCTATGTCCTTTACCTATTTGATTTAGATAATAAACAGGTATTTTTAGTGATTATTGCATTTCTGATAAAGGAATATATAGGCTGATTCAATTTAGACGGTCACCATGTATTTATTCAAATTCGTTTTTGACCATTAATAATAAAAAGAACAGAACTCTGCTCAAGAAAACCCGTAAGTAGTGAACCTGTCAGTGTAAGAAACACAAGGCCTATAATGTGTGTAAAAGTAAGAAAAAGAGAAACAATCAATATATATCACATACCTACAACAGTCTAATTAAATAAGTTAAATATACATGTGTGCTCAGACAGTTGTCTTGGATATTATAAAATGCCTTCCTTGTCATCAAGTGTTTTATTAAGTTCTGATACCGTATCAACTATTAGAATGACCAATTCAATTGGAAAAAAATTTCAAAGACCGCCATGAAATTTATCCGACAGTGTGCATTTCGCACGTTAATAATAAATTACTAAATATAATTAAAAACAAGATCTGAAGAATATTAAAAAAATTAAATTTCTAACATGCCTATGTAAGTAATTTTTATTACAGAATTAAAGAAAATAGTTTAAAAATTTTGTATAAGTACCTAAATAACTTGCCTAATAATTAATACCAGTGGTCGATCAGTGGCCGAAATTCGACTTTGATTCATTAATTTTTTAAGTTTGAGTTATTCAGGTTCTTTTCTCAAAAAGTATACTTCTATAACCGTTGCACATAATTTTTTTTGAATTTTCTAGAACGTGTAGAAATACGTCGTTATCCATTAATTTTCGAGTTAATTAATAATAATAATAATAATAATAATCTTTATTCATTTCAAACAAAGTACAAAATACCCTGGAACACAGCAGTATTTGTACTGGAAATATGTCACAAAGAGAAAGAACAATGGAGTTACAATAAAATCATCAATCATAAAATATACATATATATCATAAATTAAAAAAATACTATTATATTATTAAAATATTTGAAAACTACATTAATTAAAATTTAGTATCACTGCGACATATATTCATTAATAGAATAACAAGACAACGTTAACAAATACGCCCTAACACTATACTTAAATTTACAATAAGTTTTACAAGATTTTATGCTGTTTGGCAGTTTATTATACAACTTACATCCCATGAAACCTAAGTTCTTTTGAAACAGAGTGGTTTTGTGGGTCGGAGGCAGCAAATAATCCGTTTGACGCATGTTGTAATTATGCGGAGTATCAGTCGAAAATCGACATTTAAATTTATAAACATAGCACAAGACTTCAAGGATATACACGTCATATACAGTAAGAATATTGTGTCTACCAAAGATTGTTCTACAAGATTCACGAGAAGAAAGATTGAAAATGGTACGAATCGCGCGTTTCTGCAATATAAGAAGACGCTCCGTTCCAAGACCAGATCCCCAATGAATTATTCCAAACCTCAGCCTGGAATGGAAATTGGCGTAGTAATAAGTTTTAAGAACATGAGCACTGCAAGACCTTCTCAGGTTGTACAAAGCATAACATGTTCTAGATAGTTCATTACAGATATTATCTATATGGGTAATCCACCTAAGATCCTCATCAATAGTGACACCAAGAAGTCTGGCAGACCTGCTCAATTTCACATCATTCCCACCCAGAGAAAAACTATCCACATTATATCCACGCCGGTTGCGGAACAAAATACATTTGGTTTTTTGGGTGTTAACAACCAAACCATTAGCACAAAGCCATTCACACAATCTTTCAAAAAGACAATTAGCACTCTCAAACAAACCAGCCAAATTGCTAGATCGAATTATTATATTAATATCATCAGCATATAATACAAGATCAGAATCCATCCCGAGAAATGAAGAAAGGTCATTGATATAAATTAAGAAAAGAGTGGGTCCAAGGGCCGACCCCTGTGGAACCCCCCTACACGAAACTCTGGTATCAGACGAAAGTCGATCAATCACCACCCTCTGTCTGCGATTTAACAGGTAACTCTCAAACCAACAGTAAGCCTCACCCCTAATACCATAACTTTGTAATTTAATTAATTAATGTATTTATTTGTAACACATATTATACATAAATTTTATCTTTCTGCACTCCTTATTCATATGAACTTTAACTATCTATGCCAGAGTACAAAGCTTTTTCGTCATGTATTAATATATACCTAGACAGTTGTATTATTTATTCATTTCAATTTTATTAGGGTTTCACAAAAATGAAATAGTATGCTAGTTTTCATATACAAACTAAAGAATATATTTTGTCATATTAAGATGGCTACCTCACCAATTTCAATTACATTGCAAACATGCTGCTAACATATCGCACCACAATCCGTTGATAACCAAAAAAATTCCGGCTTATCCGCACACTTGTCTCCAACTGAAGTTTGTCCGAATAATATGGGAAAAACTGTTAAAAAACAGGAAGTTTTTGTACTAAAAATGTGCTTACTTCGAATATATAAATACTTGTAAGATATTAGTAGCTTAGCCTATAGAGAAATAAATTCTCTTTCTTTTGATGCTTGATCCAAAGCAATTAAGAGTATTCCTTCGCTGCCTTTTACATCTAAGTGTCTCCACCCAGCATTCTGATTTAACAAGGAATGGTTTTAGCAGAAAATCAGATTCTGCCCCTCACATTCTGGATAATTCCGCTAGTGTACGATATAATATAAAAAATAACCCCTGTGATCTCACTATTTCCTCTAATTTAATTCTACAGGAAAAGGTAATCAAAGAATTTCCAAATTTTTCCAATTTTTATTAAGGAAACGCTAAGAAAGAAATAATGAAAAATTATCATTACCCTCTGTCAGAACATTCTGTAAAACACAACAATATACAGATCAGGGCATAAATTTACAAAATACATATATACATGCACAACAAATATTAAAAAAAATTATAAATGAGATACACTTTAACATGTATTCGCAAATTTAACCCAAAATTGTCTAGACTTATTTTAGGTAATTTTTATTTCATAAATAAAATTCCTTTTTGACTTTCTTATACCTACGTAGTAAAAGGAAGTATTTTGATGACAAAAATTCTTGACCTCGAAATTTTGCAGATTTCCACGTTTACAAAAAGTCTCTCGCGCGTTCTCTCTCTCTCTGTCCTTCTCTTTGTGACCACGATAGCGGCCAACCGGTAAAGTCCATCAATACCGAAATGTATATTTAGGAATATAATCTCTCTCGGAAATCTAATTAGATTTTCAGTGAAATCGATAAATCGGGAGTAGTACTTTATTTCAGTGAAGAAATCAAATAATAGCAATATCTCGTCAACTACTAATTTTAGAATGTAAAGTATACCAAAGCGGTCAAGACTAAATTAGAAAACAATTTTTAAAAAAAAAATTTTGAAATTCCTACTGGTACATACTCTTATCGTAAAACAGGTTTTTGCGAATATATCGCAAGTCATGCATTTTAAATAGATATATCACGGGTATGGACATATTTAAAGCTCGATTTTGAATAATTTTTGTATAAAAAAATTTCCAATATTCGGACTGAGATAAATAATAAAATTCCTTTTACCTCCTTATACGTAGTATAAGGAAGTATAGTGATGATGAAAATTTTCGTCCTCGAGATTTTTGCAGATGTCCACGTTTTGAAGTCCCCTGATACCGAAAAAGTGGTTTTTAAAAAATGTCTGTGTGTGTCAGTGTGAGTCTGGCTGTGTGTGACCACGATAGCGGTCAAACCGCTACAACGATCAATTCCAAATTTTGTATTTACGTGTATAATCTGCCTCTTGAGATCTGATTAGATTTTCAGTAAAATCGGCAGACCGAAAGTAATAGTTTACTTCAGTAAAAAGATTTAGGCAATTTAGGCAATATTTCGTCAACTACTAAGTTTAAACAATTTTAAAAAGAATTCATATGTACTCAAAATAAAATTTGAAAAGAATTTTATTAAAAAAGTTCCACCGCAAATGCGTGAAACTTAATTTTTTTAAGTAACTGATCCTATATATTTTTGGATTTTCTAGTACTGCTTTAAATTATCTGTTCAACTGTTTTTTCTTTTTCAAAATTGAGCCAATAGTTTTTGAGTTATTTATTTTTTTTGAAAATATTTGACCAAAACACTTGTTTAGAAGTAGAACTTGTACAGTATGCGAATCTGGAAATACTTTCTCATTTAGTTTCCATAGATTTGCATTTAATTTGAAATATAAGTCGAAAATCTGTTGCAATATATGTACATTAGGGTGACCATTATGTGTTAGGAAAAATTGTTTTTTCAGCATTCTCTTTGGCTACTAATGTTTTGTCGAAAGACGAATGACAAAAGCAATATATTCTACAAGTAGTTAGTCAATACCGTAAAGAATTTCCGGACGCATACAAATCGACTGTTGTTAGGACAACTACTGAGCCATAGCTAAACCTAAGGCTGGGAATTTGTCAAACGTTTTACTCATTAGCTATTGCTATTCTAGAAAAAATCAAGGTATGTACTTTTTTACATTGAATTTCAAATCTATCTATTCATGTATAATAAGTTGCACTTTAATTCAACAGAAGAAAAAGCGAAAAAGTTGATTTTTTCCAGAATGGGGGAGGGAACATTAACCCCTCTGCGGTACCCCTTAATATGAATCAAATAAGTAGACATTTTATGTGGTATATTTTTACATTTAACGAAAAAAAAATAGGGGGGTACCCGAAAGAAATCTCAAATTTGAAAAATAACGACCACCCTAATGTAGACTATGTTGCAAATTATTTGCCAATTAAATGAGAACATATTTTCAGATTTGCATTTAATTTGAAACATAGTGTTACGCTGTGTTTCAAAGTAAATGCGAATCTGAAAATGTTTTCTCATTTCATTTTTATTTAATTTACACATAATTTGCAACATAGTGTAGATATGTTACAAATTAAATGGAAATTAAATCCAAAAGTATTTTCAGATTCGCTTTAATTTGTAAGACTCTGTGTATGATCACTTTGATCACCAAAACATAAATACTTTTTGTAAAATACTCTGTGGGCTAGATATTTTCGGTAGATATATTACTAAATAAGAATACGAGATGCATTAGTTCTATTTTCGGCTTTTTGTACGAATAGTATTATATCAGTTCAATTTAATGTTATTTGTATATATGCGATTGCGATTTCTTTCTTTAAACGTTACTCTTTTGGTGTCTGACAGAAAGACATATATAACGTCATTGTATGACTGAGTAAGATATACAATAAGTTTGTCTGCTCTTCGTGCGGACACTATATTTCCAGAATAATTTTAAAAACTAATATTATTGTCGACAGCGCCCTCTGTTTAAGAATTACTGCACCCATCACTCTGATTATGATATATGGAATCTACTTTTCTTAATAAAGATTGTCCAGATATGTCCGAATCAATCCGAATGCCGTGTAAAAACAATTAAAAGCACAAGACAGCTATAAAATACGCTTAATTGCTTTGTATCAAGCATCAAAAGAAAGAGAATTTATTTCTCTAGGGGGTAAGCTACCTAATATCTGGCAATTATCTATATATTCCAAGTAAATACGAAACAAACTAGCAGATTTTTGGTATAAAAACTTCCTGTTTTTTAACATTTTTTTCCACATTAATCGAACAAACTTCCGTTATTAAAATTACCCAGTCCCCTGGAGATAAGTTTGTAGATTATGCTCGTATTTTTTAATTTTTAATTTATTGCGTACTAACGGTTTCTGGTGCGATATGTTCGCAACATGTTTGCAATGTAATTGAGATGGGCGAGATGGCCACCTTAAGAAGGAAACAAAATGTTACATTGCTTTCATTCAGCAGACACAACAGTTGCGCAACTGTTTAGTGATCATGTCCAGTAGACGAGCGCTCACTCTGAACATGTTCAGGACCGGCCGCCATTTTTGTGAGCGGAAAAATTCTACGCTCACTTAGTGACCGTATTCTATACGCATGCGCCATTGATGCAATCCAAGACCAACCTAATACATAATTTTGAAGAAAGTTACTAGAAAAGTAAGATACAGCAAATTAAAAATATTGTACAGAAATAAATGTATTAAAATATTGGAGTTCACCCAGTATTTTATTCGGGGTTGGAAAAACCAGCCCTTCCACTAAAAAGTACGCCAAAACTTAATGCAGATAAACAATTTATTATTATTGTTTATTCGGTTTAATCTCTATAGTTTTAACATTTGGCAGCAATGAAAAGTACCAGATGAGAGACGATTACATAAAGATGAGCGGTCCTGTCCAGCGAACACTCAACTGTTGTGAAGTGAACGGTTGGAGCGGGATCGGTTCCCTATCCGTCTGCTGAATGAAAGCACTGATATTATAGTACTGGTGAAATTAATAAAGGATACAATATTATTCTTATATTAGTAGGTATGTTACTTATTTGTTTTATTTATGTTCATCGAACTATGATTTAAGTATCACTCAAACAACCAATTATGTAAATTGGTTTTATTCTCACAGTCTCACATAATCTATTTTTTTATTATGTTAACGACTATTATATGAAAGCCAATTACATATTACAGTCGAAATCAATTGATTTTCCCCTGTATTCATAAGCAATACCGATATCGTCAACAGAAAGTTCGGTTGTCAACAGGACATTTATAATCTCCAAATAAAAGTTCTATTATTCAAAATAAAATCCACTATGATCAAAAGAAAGGACGGTTTACCTAAATACATAAGAAAATGGATTTGTTGATTGACACTTTTTTTTACATCTGTTAACAGATAAATTTATGTAATAAATACAAATATTCTACCAAATAACAGGCTTAGGGCCGGTTCTACAACTCGTAGATAAAGCTAATATAATACTATACGGAGTATAAACTTGAAAGTGTCGTTCTTCAAACGCTACATAAGTCTAGTATAGAATAACTTGCGGTATAAACTCCGGATACGCTATACCTACATTGTGTGGAAGATAAATATTGGAATATCTCTATTCTGTTTCGTGATTGGTTAGTTAAAATTAGTTTTGAAAGGCGAGATAACTTCGGCTTTATGTTTAGTTAGGTTATTTTATTTGTTATATTGCGTTTCACGGTATAATTTATTCTTTCAAAATTCTATTTCTATATCAATTGTGGTTATTTTAATCTCCTACAAGTGAATTATAATGAAGCATTTATACTCAAAATATACGTCAGGAATTTATTTTTGGTCACAGTGTTTTAATATGTTAAATAAATATTAGGTAATGTACGAGTATGTAAGTTGAGAGGGTATTTCAATATATTGTGCAAGTATGTTCTTTTAAGTAAATCCCTTTTTAAATTTAATAATTTTGTTTGTAATACCATCTACTTTCTAAATTAAATAAGTACAATACGAAACTCTTTCAAAAAATTTATTTATAAAATTAACATTTATTTAAATTTAATAATGTATGTTTCAAAATTTCTATATTTAATTGATGTTTTTCCTTCTTCTTGCAAAATTTGTAATTGCAAATCAACTAAATTCATTTTTTTATGGAGAAGCAATGAATATCCTTCCCTATCCTCTGATCTCGGCTCTTTTTGCAATTGAGACCTGTGTGCAGCTTTTCTTTTTCAAAAATTATTGACTATAATTAACTGTTAAGTAAATGCTTACGAGCATGTGATTCTTCAATTATACTGATTTTCAGTTTTCTTGATGGCTCTTCAGCTGTCCCCTATGGCATTGGGTCTAACATAAAACTCATACAATAACCAGATATTCTATAAATTAAAGAAAAAGTTACTTTGTATTAATATTTCTTCAATTTTTAATTCTTTGCTAATGGGTCTGTTCAGTACTACAGGAGACCATTTCGACCACTGTGAATCCTGTGAAATATATGTAATACAAATACAAATACATACTACATGTATGTATGTATTTGTATGTATGTATACCATATGAGGTATCGGGAATGGCATCAACACATATTATTATATCTTCTGTTTCTCTCATGGTATCTCCTACAAATATGTAATGAATTATATAATCTACTATAATATACATAACATTGATAAATATATTACAAAACCTGACACATGGAGTAATAATATACTAACCCACAAAATCAGAATTAAATTCAGATATTGCGCCTGTTGCACTAATACCTATTATTTCTAGAATTTTTGTCGATATGTCACTAATTTTTATATTTGTACGAGATCCTCCACCAGTTTTATAAAGATTGTTCTTTCAATTGCTGTATTCTTTTCTGGTAGTTTTTTTTAAGGAGTCCCACTTCGTAATATTCTTGAATATTTTCCTGTTCCTGTTAAGGCATTTAATTTGGTTTCAATATTTGTCCACGTTTTTTCTTTAACATTATTGGAAATATGATCGGTTAATTTATTTACATTCTGAATATAGTTTATAACAATATATGAATTGCATGTATTTTTTTTAACTTGTAATATGCATACCTATCACATTTTTATATTGTTTCACCAACCCAACTAGTATTTCTGTTTCAGACACTGTAAAATTAGAACATCTAACTCGCTTTGCCATTTCTTTTTTAAAATAAGGTATCACTACTGTACTGCAAACCATATACATACATGTACGAATTAAAAAATTCATACATGCATGCATGAAATGGATGCACATCTGCTCCAGAGCTGGCATTACAGCAACCAACGCACAGACACAGTGTTTCAGTCTACTATGACTTCGTCAGTGTGCGACGTGGTTCGCTGTAATGCCTTTTGGAGATATTCCAAGTATTCACTATCATTTTTGACACTACTGTACTGGTTATTTACCACGGTCAAACTGAATAACCAAAGAACTATTTGTCATCAGTCCCTAGCATCTCGTTGTTTTATTGCCGTTATTTTCTTTTTTATGTAAGGTTTTGAAACATGTGTTGAACGGATAAATTTAAAATTTTAACATCAGTCTGTGCAGGTAGGATTATAAAACACAAATTTACATCTCTCTTCACTTTAAAAGTACGCATACCTATTTATACACGTAAATTGAAAATAGTAGAAAAATACCATATATTTTACATAAAAATGTAGGTAGGTACAGGGTTATTGACTATATTTGGACCAATAGATAACTTTGTTATTTGAAGGATTAGAAAAACGTTTAAATTAGGAAAGTTGTAGGATTTCACTCAAGGCGCTAGAATTTGATATCAGAAAAAACAAACGAACGTCGTAAAGCCGTCAAAAACGGCTAACTTAGTTTTTTTTAATGGAATACCCTATATAATGTTACATAATCTGATTCTAAATAAAATTTCGAGTATATTCCATTTATATAACATACCTACTGTTATGCTGTAAAATTTACTTTTGTATTTAGTTCTCATAAGATTATGTGTCTTTGTTTAAGTGCGTAGAATTTGTTGAGCTCGAGACTTTTTGAGCGAACCTTGTACCTCGTTTGGTTTACCGGTTGGCAAAGATCGTTTGTTGTATGTCCGTGCATGTGCTAAAACTTCTATTGTGCTCTTGGAGCCCTAAGTCACGAACCGTGAGATTGACACATGTGTAATATGTAATATCGGGCAAATACACTCTTTATGTGAAGGAAACTCTGTATCTTGTGAACTAATTCTAATTATCTTATCTCTAGCTTATTTTACCCTACCTGTAGATGCGAATTATCTGCATTTGCAGTTACTTTTTACGCCTTGTTTCAGTTTTAACAAGATCTGCTTATTTATTACTTCCGAACTCTGCGAAGTGCATTTATTTGTGTTCTTAAATTCTTTGACACATCAGTCAGCCTCGTTGTATTTACTGTCGCCTGCGTTTATGTGTATCCCTAGACATAGACCCTCTTGTGAGTCTGATTAATATTCTGCCTTCGTGTTTATGTCACTAAAAATGCAAGGAGTATTAAATGGGGAAGTGCTTGGAATATGGGGCATACTATTAATTGTTTTCCAGTTCGCTTGCTGCTCCATCATTGTTATTCTAAGTATTAGAGACTTCTGATTATTTCTTTCTTGGAATCCGCAGTAGGGGTTAAGTTTCGTTGATACGCTGAAATACATGTTTGATCGGTTTTCTTAACCGTCTGTTTATAGCGTGATTTAAAAGCTGGGAAAATTTCAATAGTTACCTGCAGAATCCGTTTTCTTCCGTAATAAATTGTATCTACATTTGGAGGTTTGTTTTTGTTTTCTATCTGTCAAACGTTTGGTTACGTCGCCTAGATAGATGTGCGTTTCACGGATTGCCAACGTCTAGCATGAAGTTCCCTCTCGTACTGCCGACTTTATAATTTCTACGTACAATTGTAGGAGTGTTTCGGTTATTTTCTTTTCGTCTAAGCTATGTGTAGGGTTTGTGTTTAATTATATATAAGTCACGATGTTGACTCCCTTTATTGTCCATTTAGTTTTGTGCCTATTATGTTTATTTGAAACTCCCGCCTTAATTTAAAATCATTGGGCCTGCGTGCTCTTTGCTTGTAACGTATCTACCGGGAAGGTCACGTTTGGGTCACTTTCGAAGTCGAGCTTGTTATAAGTGCATGTGCACGATATGCTTATTTTCATTTGGTGAATTTTATCACTATGTCTAAAAGATAGACTGGCGCTTAGGCGGCTTTAACGAAATAAGCTTAAGTATCGATACCTTAATTAGGTGTTTTATCGTAAATTTTATCGCAATACCGCTACCTGATTTACGAATGCCACGTGTTGGATTTTGATTTTCTTTTCGTGCTATGTGTGACTTCTGAGTCTTTAACGTGCATCTCCAATTAAAATTGGGGTAAGTGATTGTAATCTTGTGTTAATTTTTCGGGGTTTTTATTCTGTTTCTTTTCTTTCGAATTTAATAGGATGTTAGTACAGGGCTAAGCATCCAGACATTAAACGCTGGTTTGGCCGCTGTAGATGCCGTTTTGGGTTATGTAAGAGTGGTGCCTACCTTTTTTACTTGGATTTTGGGTGAAATTACAATATAACATTGGAGGATCTCCACCATCTTGTCTCCGGTTGGCGTGCCTCCGCCATTTTGAGATTACAGCTAAGTGCAACCATGTGCCTAATTTTTCAATGAATATTTCGAACGATTTGATGTAAATTTAGAACCAGAGAACTGGTCATATTACCGTATTAATTTTCTTATGTTTTGAAAAGAGACTTTTGGGTGCTTAAGAAAGACCTGACCTTAAGAAAGGACCTGACGTGCCACTTATTACATGTGTGGTCACAATAATTACACATTAATTTTGTTTAATTGTAAATTTGCTTTGATGTATACCGAGAGACCCTAAGTAGTAGTTTTTTTGGAGGGCTCTCGTAGATGTAATTAAATTTTATCGTGCTTAATTGCTAGAGAATTTTGTCGTTATTATACTAACTTTTCTTGCAGACTTTTGTCTAATTTTCTGAGCTAGTTAAATTCATTCCTGCAAGAGAATATTTTGTTCGGGAAGCTCAGTGTATTTTTGTATATTATAAAATTTCCTTTCTAATTTTATCTTTAATTATTTGACATTTGTTAATAAGTAACCCTTCATTTAAATTAATTATGATCATGTAATCAAACCTTGTGTTTGGTATTTAACGAATTTTCACTTTATTAGTCTAAGTCTTAAGTACTAGATGATATCAATTTACTTGCGTACATATTAAATCACATTTTGTGTTAACATTGCCGTTGTGGCGTTTTCATGATATTTCTTGTAATTATTTTATGTGAGGTAATGAAACGTTTCTGCTACCAACCATCTACTGCTGAAACGCAGAGATTATGAATTAGTATTAAGACTTGTTATTTATTTTTATTTTATTTCATTAATATTACCTAACGCTTTGTTTACATATTATCAAACTGTCTAGTTTTCATTTCTTTTAATTTAAATCAATTTCATTCAACGTTTGCTAATCTTTTTTTTTCTTTAAACTGTTCAGACAGCTTGGTGTCACTTTGTAATTTTATATACTTAACTTCTTCTTTTCTTGAAAAAAAAACATAAACATCATACCAAATTTAATTAAATCTTGCTACATTTCGTAATATCTTTTCTTTTATTTCACCTCTACATATCTCAAATAATTTTGTGACAAGCACATACGTAAGGTAGGGTGCATCATAATATACAGGGTGATCAATAGGAAACCCGCTGGAGGGACACAGCCAGTGGTAGCTCATAGGAGGCGCAGGTAGGTTATCGTAAGGTAACATAGTGTCCTGGTGCCCGGACAACGTCGCTAGCGTCGTTGCCGACCGACGCTCTACTTTTGGTGTAAGTTTATCTGAACCGTCACGCCGTCTGCGACAGAGTTAGCTCGGCCCTGCGTTTTCCAGTTTCAAACATCGCCTATTGTGATTCTCCGTTATCTTTAACTAAAATTTAGTCTGCTATCTTAGTGCGACGTAGTTCCGGCGTAACACTACATTCAACTGTTTTCGCGCTATCGCTGATTGAAAATCGTACTACTAATATGTTTTCTACCCTTCGTATATGAATTTACGTAAGTCATTACGGGGTTTCTATGGAAACATAGTAGTAGTACGATTTTCAATCAGCGATAGCGCGAAAACAGTTGAATGTAGGTACATGTTATATAAATGGAATATACTCGAAATTTTATTTAGAATCAGATTATGTAACATTATATAGGGTATTCCATTTAAAAAAAACTAAGTTAGCCGTTTTTGACGGCTTTACGACGTTCGTTTGTTTTTTCTGATATCAAATTCTAGCGCCTTGAGTGAAATCCTACAACTTTCCTAATTTAAACGTTTTTCTAATCCTTCAAATAACAAAGTTATCTATTGGTCCAAATATAGTCAATAATCCTGTACATAAACACAAAAATATACATTTCAAAAAGAAGGGTTAATATTACGAAACACTAAATATCACGTATGTGCATTGGTCATTTTCATTGCCAACTTAATGTTTTATGTGTTTTATCCAAGAATTACTATGCGGCTGTTCCAAAAGATTTGTAGAACGCATACTCCGCTATCCGGAGTATATCTATGGAATAAATTTATTCTACGGATACTTATTCGATTCTTTATTCCTGTATTGTACAACCGGCCCTAAAACACGATTAATCTTCAATTACTTCGCGCCTTAAGGATTTAGGTGTGTAACAATTTTTCGACCCGTATCGTATCTAACATCAAAGTGTTGTGCAAACGTTGTGCTTAAATTCTTCAAAGTTTTACCTCTGTTAAACGCTTCTATCATTAAATGTCTTCTTTCGTTACTGATTTTATTGTAAACCATACTTTTTAAATGTACTAGTGTCACCAAAATGAAACGAACTGACAGTGACCGTCCTTTCTTTTGATCATAGCGAACTTTATTTTGAATAATAGAACTTTCTCTTGGAGATTAGAAATGTCCTGTTAACAACCGAACTTTCTATTGACGATATCAGAATTACTTATGAATACAGCGGAATATCAATTGATTTGGACTGTAAATATTATAAATAAAGTTATTAAATATTACTATACAGTGAGCTCAAAAAGGTTGGAATAAATTCATTTAAAATTCAACCTTTAATTTTTTTAAAAAACACTGGGACCCGTCAATTTTTATTTTTAGATGGGCATTTTTTAAACTAATTTTTGTTTATACAGGGTGACTCAAAAAAAAGATTTCATTTGACACTTCAATTTTTTTAAATTGAAACACCCATTTTTTATTTTATTTTCGGATTCTACGTAAAATTTTGATCACATTTCATGTATTATATCCTAAGTCTAAGTTAAGTTCTTTTCTAAAATAATCAATGTAATTTAAAAAAAAAATTATTTAATTCTAAATAATAAATGTCTCAATGATTCGTAATTAAATTGTGAAATATCAATTTAATAAATGTTGAAATTGGCCACCACCAACATCCTGGCAATATCCGAGGCGATTTTCGAATTCTTGCAAAACATTGTGCACTATTTGAGGTTCTATCAGTCTCATTTCTTGTCTTATTCGGGATTTAAGTTCGTCAATATTGTTCGGTCTGTTGATATACACTTTAGATTTTAGGTAGCCCCACAGATAATAGTCTAACGGGGTCAAATCAGGGGATCTGGCCGGCCATTCTATTGGGCCCCGTCGACCAATCCACCTTCCAGGAAAAACACTATCTAAATATTCACGCACCGGGCGAGTAAAATGGGCTGGTGCTCCATCCTGTTGATACCATAAGCTATCATTGGGAATGTCAGGATCTTCTGGATTTGGATACACTACAGCGAGCGCAGGTATCAAATCGAATTCTAGAAATTCTGGATATCTTTCTCCAGTCAAAGTGCCGTCAAAGAAGAAGGGACCCAAAATTCTGTTTCCAATAATCCCAGCCCAAACATTTACTTTTTGAGGGTATTATGTGTGACACTCCATAATCCAATGAGGGTTTTCTGTAGCCCAATAACGGAAATTTTGCCTATTCACGGTTCCGTTTAGGCAAAACGTTGCTTCATCCGAGAACACAATTCTTCGTGAAAATTGAGGATCATCAATACATCTCTCCATCATTATTTCACAAAATTGCATTCTTCTATCTGGATCGTCCTCATTTAGTTCATGAACTAACTGAACTTTATAAGGATGCCATTTATTTTTATGTAAATAGTTTAATACAGATCCTTGACTAATTTTGTTCTCGTCAGCAATAGCGCGACTAACTTTATGGTTGTTCTCTTCAACGGATAATAGCACATTCAACTGCACATCTTCTGAGATAGTGGGCCGGCCTTTTACATAATTATCTCTCACATGCCCCAAATCCCTATACTTTTTTTCAATTTTACTTATAGTTGATTGAGATATAGGCGCTCTGTTTGGGTATTTATTGTTGAACAGTTCGGAAACTTCCAGTTGGGTACGCATCCTGTCTCCATAGCCAATCATCATTAGTATTTCTATGCGCTCCCTTTCATTTACTCGGCCATTTTACAGTTAAAAAAAACTACTTTTATTAGAACTTTTATACAAATGCTTAAATACTTTTGACAGGGAATGAACTTCAACGTCAATGTTAAATAACCTAGGTAACAGATAAAAATGGTATTAATGTTTAAATGTTTACAGTTTCAGTAAATTTGATTATGTTTAACTCCTAATATGTAGAGTTTAAATGAAAAGAAATAAGCTAACTTAACTTAGACTTAGGTTATAATACATGAAATGTAATTGAAATTTTACGTATATTTCGAAAATAAAATAAAAAATGGGTGTTTCAATTAAAAAAAATTGGAGTGTCAAATGAAATCTTTTTTTGAGTCAGCCTGTATAAACAAAAATTAGTTTAAAAAATGCCCATCTAAAAATAAAAATTGACGGGTCCCAGTGTTTTTTAAAAAAATTAAAGGTTGAATTTTAAATGAATTTATTCCAACCTTTTTGAGCTCACTGTATAGTGTGTGTAGTAGGTAAGCACTTTTGATAAATTTACATTGTTTTGATGACAATTATAACAAAACGTCAACAGGTAATTATGACAGCTCTCAAAAGTGTATGATAATTTTTATATATTTCTGAAATGGGGTTTGTAGTTATATTACTTGTCAGAAAAAAATTGCAACATTACAAATTTGACGCCATTTCATTTTATTGGCGCATGTCAATTACCAACATAAGGCAATTCAACCATGTATAGTTAATAACTAATTTATCGAGTGTATATGATGTAGAGACACGTTTTATATTATCTAAATAAAAACACTTGAAAACTTTTCACAATTTTTATTAAGTCTTTGCGACATATGTTTCGGTATCTTTATACCATTTTCGAGCTTAACTAAACGGTCAGTTTATATGAAAGCTCGAAAATGATAGAATTATATATTAGTGACACAAGGATTATCTTTCTTGAAACCGAGTGTACATATTATTTCTTGTAAGTCCTGAAATGGCTTTTGTTGGTTATATTACGTGACAGATAAAAAAAATTCTCGTTCTATGCTCTTTAAATTTATTGTCACATATCGGTTGTCAAAGCGATTCAACCATAATATATAATATATATTATAGGATTTAGTAATATGACCTTTATATTCAATATAAAAACTCTTAATTCAATGTCTATAGTATCTGCTGTCTTCTTTAAATAATGTATTAAAATTCCATCCTGATGTATGCTATGCTTCTAGAAGTAGATATATTAAGAAAAACACTTGACATGGTCTTAAGAGGCTGTACTGCGTCGCGAATGTGGAACTTCTTATAATATTGAACATCCTAATATAAAACTTGTCCACAACAGGCTTGACATGGTCAACACGTTTATGCAAGAGGGCATGTTGTCTTCAAATTATGTATTATAAATCAACCCAGATAGGTTGCTTGACTGGAATAGTTCTCCTTGAAGGATTGAACTGTTTGATGTGGATGAGAGGTATTGTACTGTTCCAAAAAGAATAATATACGTCTTAAGAGATTGTACTGCATCGCGAACGTGGAACTTACTATAATATTAAGCATCCTAATATAAATATTGTCCATGATAAAATTTAATTTCCTTTAAGTTAATGATCGTCGTTTTTGTTCTGTTTCAGGGCAAAGGCAAGAAGATTAAGAAGTCAAAAATGACAAAAGTTGACGCTAGAATCTTGGGGTTTTCTGTAACAGCAGCCCAAGATCGTATAAATGTAGGTGATCGTGATTATGTTGAAAATTCTTAAAAGAATATACGTGTATATATAAATTAAAAAAAGAACATACAAAGAAGAAAAATCACGAAATAACATTCAAAAAATTAACAGAAATTTCTCATTTAATACATAACTGTTATGTACCTTTTATGCAAATGATTTTAGATGTTACGAATTTTATTTTACTGTTAAAAAGAAAAAGAAAAAACAACAAAATGTATTATTGCGATATTTGTCTTTTGACTGTTGAATAATCGATAGTTTTACATAAAAGGTAAGAAAATTTTGATGTTGTTTTACTTACGCCGCCTAGAGATTTTTCTCTTTTTCAATTTTATGACATATTACTAGTTAATAATGTGTTTCAATTAGTTGTAAATTTTTTGATGCGTAATTAAAGTAGTAACTTATTCTTTTTTGTTATATTTTGTATGAAGAAAATTATTTTTTAAAAAATCTATAGTTTGTTTATGTTCATGATCCCATATAGTATTAACATGTGAATCATTAATAAGAATGATATTTGTGAAAATAGCAATTGCTAAAAATTGCTTCTAAATAAAATAAATGTTGTGACGTACCAGTTAAAAATACAATTATTATTAATAGCATTAGATGCCGAAAGTTGTTAATAACTGGTCTTAAGCCTTACAATGCACTGAGGGTGGTAACGTGGCAAGCGGTATCCATCGACTCTACTGTTATCCAAGTTTAATCTGCAGGTACCAGTTTTCAACAGTCTCAAGGCTAGTACTCGTGCACGCGAAGTATTGATTCCTATTGGCCGATTTTAGATGAATTGTGGTTAAAATAGTCTTGGAAAAATATTAACATTTGCGCAAAGTTTATTAACGCAAACAAACACCATATTTTGGGGGGATTGCTTTCTATTCTCCGATTTCAACAGATGCATTGTGGGTAACATTCGCAGAAAATTTTAATTCTACGGCATTCGCCTAGGACTGAAATAGATTTAACTTTCAGCGAAATTTACGATTTCATATCTGTTTTATTTGTCCATCTTCTTTTAAATAAAATGTCAATATTTGTCACTAATGACACACTTGACAGTACCTTTTTTTTTGATTGTATATATATTTCTATTTACCTTGTCTCAGAATAAGAAGGAGTGATTCAAATATCGCGCCAAAATGGCGTATATTTTTAAGGTATTTTATTGGTTCTTGCGTAGGCAAGTTTAACATGGGAAAATAAGTTTGACAAAACGTCATTTTATGTTTATAGTCAAGCCATAACCTAGTCTCTTACATTTTTACTTCGGTTTATTATAGCTTATTGTGTTATTAAATAAAATCCGTACTTTTATGTACAACACGAGCATGAGTTGATCAGACGGCTTAAGACCTAAGGAACAAGTGATCAGGCATTTAAAACTTTGAATTTGATGAATCTGTCAAAAATACTGTACGACAGCGCAAAAATCAAACGTCCAACAATTAATATCATTGCAAAAATAACTATAGATGAGTTCATACCATAAATGAACTGAATAACTCACATATATTCTAGAATTAACGCATTAATTTCAAGTAAGTGTTAATTAAATACTAATTATATTACCACATGTTCATATACATGTTATATTTCAGATATGTCAAACGTAAAGAAACCTGTTCTAATAGAAGAAGGTGAAAATATCTGGTGGAGAATATTTGGGAAAAAGTTTGGATTGCCACAAGTATAATGAGTGCATGACAAGCTTTGTTGAAAACCTGAAGAATTAAAAGCCATACCGATAAAGATAGGCAATTAAGAATACTTCATATACGTTCTGAATTGATACATAAGGTGAAGTTACTTCAAAAACATCCCCTTTCAGAATATCAGTTATTCGAGAACTTTTGACAGAAGCAATTACAAATGTTATAATAAGTATTTGGAAAAATTGTGCCGACCATGAAGAATTTTAATTTTGTGAACACTAAATTATTGTTAATTTCCAATATATAATGGAAATAAAAATGTGATATACTTTATATATTTTCAAAATACATCAATTTTAATAGAGAAGAATAATTAGTAATGTGTAGGTATATGTAATTATCTTTGCAGTTCGTGTAAACAACTTCAACCGATGTAAATTTTTCAATTTATTACTGTTCTATGTAAGCTTCACATTTCCAAGAGTAATTGCTTGAATTTACCTCTTCAAGGTTTGTAGCAGTAATACGAATGATTTATCTGTACAAGTTCTGTATTGATATTTACAATAGAAACTAATAAGCATAAACTTTTTCTGCAAGTTATTAAGGACGTTTTGATAAAAGAGAGGTAAAAGGTTTGATTCATTCTTGCTTGCTGATACAAATATTTAATAATAAATATACTTGATTCACAATTTTCATGTTGATATAGCACATGCACTAAAATTTGCAGTAATTATATATTTATAATGGCAATCCTTCTCAAAACGCTCAGAACACAGTCTACTCTTTTCATTTGTAAATTGGGTCTATATCTATATCCATAGATTCTTCTAATGACTTTCTTTGAAAAACTAGAATGAACAGATTTGAATGTTAAGAGCACTCATATTGCAGCTTTGACTGGTAGAATGAAAAGCGGCACAGCCATCTATTTTGATGAAAGTAGTAAATGAAACACAAAACAGCTAAATCTTTAGTTAGTATTAATACAGTTCATCTAACCTCAATTGTCATGATGTCACATCAAATTGTCTACTAAATTTTAAGCTATGTGTTCCATGTTTTGGCGGGATATTTGAATCACTCCTTCTTATTCTGAGACAAGGTTATAGAAGTGAGTAATCTTGGGAAAATTAAAAGAAAATGAAAGCGACCGTCAAAAAGCAGATTTGGTGTTTGGAACGCGGATGTTTTATAAATAAACGTTTGAAAGATAAAATTTATAGTAATAGGTCATGTTGTACCACGATATAATAATACTAATAACTAATAAGTGTTTGTGAACAAAACTATAATTATAAATATTTATAATCATTATAATTTTTATTTGTGTTACACATGTACAAATTAAATCTAAATAATAGATTTGTGAGTCACTTTTAATTGACAATTAGGTACGGCAATAGAACTTTATCTAGGCAGGCGTTCTTCGCGTGCGTGAGTAGTATAATTTTTTTAAAATCACAAAAATAGTGATTTGAGGTTATTGCTGCCCTTGCTGGTGCTGCTGATAATAAAAAGTCTTGTTCACGCTTCAGTAGGTTTGATACCATATCAGCATTTTTGGGTAAAAAAACGAGCTGTGAGTTAATTGAATACAAGGAGGATTTGGAAGTTTGCTTCCATATTTAATATTTGTATATTAACCCTTTAAGTGGCAGAGGTAGCTATAGCTACCACCTGTTATTAAAGTCGAAATTCCAGCATCGGCCCAGCGAATTTGATCTTTACGCCTTCCACTTAATGCATTAAGTTACCCTGGCCTCTATTGCTACCGCGCAGACAATATTTTCGCACGCATTTTGCCTTATTCGTGATGGCTGGTATCTATAGCTACCAGTGTCACTTAACGCGCCTTATGTTTCGACGTTTACTGGTGTTTTTGGTTTTTTCGGCTTGTTTTTTCCTGTTATAGCGCACTTGATTTGCGAAATAAATTGGTAAGTTTTCCTACAATGTATACTAGCAAATTTAGTTTATTTTGCATGTTAAAATTTTCGCATATCTGGGAGAAATAAAATAAAATCGTATAAGTAGACCATAACATAACCCCACTTACAAAAGAAAAATATGATTTTTTCAACTTTTTTCAATAAAATTTTATATATGTTTTTTGAGAATCCTATAGAACACTATCGTCAAAGATTTTCTCTACAATTTTCGGCAAACTTGTTATAAACAAAAAGAACTGTTGCAGAATAATGGATAATAATAATTATCGCAAACCATTAACACAAGCTGAATTGGAACAGTTGGCCAACGAGCTGTGGGATGATAAAAACTCGTTTGACGAAGAAAACTTTTGTTATTCTGACTATGGAGGGGATTCTGATGCGAAAGATAATTTCACATTGTCAAGCGAACCTTCTACGTCAGGCATAAGAGGTACCAGAAATTCCAAGAAGGTTGCTCAAGAAAGTATACCTCACGATAAAACTGTATTGGAGGGCGAAGTTGAAGTAGACAGTACATTTGATGATTCCGACGTCGACCCAACATTTGATCCTGATGATCTCATTCCTAATAAAAAAACGCAAAGTATTCCAAATCTCCTCTAGTTCATCTTCAAGCAGTGAAAATGAAGATGACATAGGAATATCTGACAACATACCCAGTAAGACTCGGTCCCCATCACCTGATGACAGTTTTTCTTGGTCGAAACATGATCAATCTCCTTTGCACATGGCAAGTTTTCAGTTCACCGAAGCAACTAGAGTTCACGGTATTGATGTAGACCCAAATGATATTTCACCACTAACATATTTCAAATTGTTTTTCAATGAGAATCTTTGTGAAGAATTTATCACCCAATCAAACTTATATGCTACTCAAGGAAACACATCACTAGATTTAGGAACAAGTGAATTTTCGGCCTTTTTGGGAGTGCTCATTATAATGGGTTTCCACTGCTTACCCACCATGAAGTCATATTGGTTCAATGATTGTAATTTTCGAGTAAGCCGAATAACAGATATATTTACACTCAAGAGATTTTTAAAAATGCTTAGGTATTTACATATAAATGATAATTCTAAGATGCCAGTACGTGAAAGTCCAGAATTTGACAAGTTATATAAAATTCGACCGCTTCTAAAGGATTTGAAGGCTAAATTTTTTTCAGCATTTTTCCCATCAAGATATCCTTCAATTGATGAAAGCATGATAGGGTTCAAAGGCAGAACGCCACTAAAACAATATATGCCAATGAAGCCTATCAAGAGAGGATACAAAGTGTGGGCAATTGCGTGTGCTGAGACGGGTTATCTACTTGACTTTGAGGTTTATGAAGGCAAAACTACCAAGCATCCAAATGCTGATATGTTGGGTGAAAGCGTCGTACTAAACCTAACTGAAAAGTTTGCTGGAAAAGGCTACTGTCTTTTCTTCGACAATTTTTTTCCACATTGCCATTATTTCAGAAATTGCTGGACAAACAAATTTCTGCATGTGGCACTATTCGGCAAACTAGGTAGCAATTCCCGAAAAAGTTTTTGTGTCTAGATAAAACTTTGAAGATGAGTGATTCAGACTCGATTTTTTCTGGAGATATAACCGTGTATAAATGGAAAGATAGAGGAGTAAAATGTGTAACAGTTGTTAGTAATATGCACGAATTTGAGAAGAAACCGGAAGTATTGCGTACTGATAAAACTGGATCTCGACAAAAAGTACCCGGCCCTCAAGCTATTGCCGAGTACAACTCGTACATGGGAGGAGTTGACCATTTCGTTCAGCTCCATGCTACTTATACGGTGACTTGGAAGTCACGAAGATGGTGGATGAAGATATTTTTTTATTTGTTGGATGCAGCAATTGTTAACAGTTACATATTATATAAGGAAGATATGAAGAAAAAAATTCCCAATCAAAAACCTATGAGTCAGTTGCAATTTAGAAGTTCTCTCGCTAATGCTTTGATTTCCACTTATTCTTGCCGAAAACGCCCAGGACCACAAAAAAATGAAAACAAGTTTGATGATGCAGGACACCTTCCTATAAAGGGAACATACCGTCGTTGTGCAGGTTGCGCTAAACAAAAGAGACAAACACGCTGTAATATTATTTGTAAGAAATGTAATGTCGCCTTGTGCAAGTCATGTTTCGATCCTTTCCATTCGAAGTAGTTTTATTATTATTATATGAACAAAATAAAAATATTTTAAGTTCTTTGTAGTGCCTTAATAAGTTAAAATAAAGCTTGTACAAAAAAAAATATTTCAAATTTGTTGTTTTCCTAAAGGAACCTTGGTAGCTATAGATACCACTATTTTTTTGTTTTTTTTTTAATGTTAGCATTTCTGTTTTTTTTAAATATTTTTCCCGTGTTACAAGGACTACTTTTAACATGTAGGCATAATCAGAATTACAAAAAACGAAAAAAAAAGTTTTGCCACTTGAAGGGTTAACAAAATGAGATATTGTAAGAACTGCGGCAAAAATTGCACATTTACAGAACATGAAGTAAATTAAATGACATCTTTTGTTGCCAGTTCCTATGGCACCAGCATATACTATTCTGGAGCTCATCCTGCAGTTTGTAAATCATGTTGCCCTGTACAAATTTAAATTTTATGGCGGAGGAAAAATGTAATAGAGATGATAAATCTCTAATTAAGCAATGAATTTTGTTAGTGGAATAGGCCTAAAGGGGAAACCACTTGAAAAAAAACGCACCGGAAGCTTTACCTCAATGGTGGTGTGGAAACGAGCTTGAATTATAATTTAATGTTTTATCTCCATTCTTTAAAAAAAATTGAAATAAAAATGGTTTTAAAAACTTTTTTTTTGTTTAATTTTATAGAGGAAAATCTGTTCTTTATAAATCTTCTCTGGATAGAATACAGCGCACATACTCAATTTGCGCCGCTCAGAATGCTTAACTTCCAGGTCATTTGAGTGAGTGTTGGATTGGAAATGGACAAACGGTTCTTGAGACATATTTTGTAGAATTTATATAATAAATAGTCACGAGAATTTCTCCTCCGAATAATGGCTTCTAAGAAACAATTGACGGGTCACGTTTAAATGATAATTTTTGGAGCAAATGGATGGACATGGTAAGTGGTAACTCTTGACATTTGTATTAATTTCCTATTGAAAGTCCGTTTAATCGATGATTTAGGCGTACTAGAATCGAAAAAGTTCTGGAATCAGGCGAATTTACGGCTTTCTTTTTTATAATTTTGGTTAATTACTCACGAATAGAATCTTTTGCAGTAGAGACTAATATTACAATGATATAATTTTGCGGAAACTATCTCGCCGACTTTTTGTGCTCTGTTTGTTTTTCCTCTACCAACGGGCACGGGTGACCGAGTGGTAAGAGAACCAAACGTTTAAACCTGCCTCAACGTCAGTTTTCAGTGTCTGTGATCACTGCTTCCATCGCTCCTCTTAATTGTTAGGGGTATACAGTCCTTCACATTTATGACGTGAGCGTGAAATAAAACTATTGAACAAATTATACGCGCAGCTGTGTTAGATGATTCTAATACTTTACAATTGCAAAAACCTTTGTTTCTCTCCAGCAAGCTGGACGACTATAACTTCCTAATTATTTTTTTATTATTTCTATTACTATTATAAGCAAGTAATAACAAAAAACACACTTGGTATTGTTTCACAAATAAATATAATTAAATAGTCGATGTACATTTCGCCTTGCGGCATCGTCAGGAGTTCTCGAGAAACTAAAGTAAAATTTAATATACTGTAACTACCTACTTCAAACAAAAATGTAAATAAAAATGTACAAAAATAGAAAATTATGAAAAGGTCATGGAAAGGTCTGGAAAGACCGTTTTTACAAGGCTAGGGTTTATTAGCGGTGAATTTATGAGTTCTGTTTGTTCATTAAGAACATTGCCTGGTTGTAAAAGTAAACATTAGTAATGTTTTAAAGAAACTGGATTTTAAAATAGCCTTCTATAATAATAACACTTTAAAAAGTCAATTAACGAATAATAAAACAGCGAATCCTAAACTAAACAAATCAGGAATTTACAGAATTAATTGTAGTGATTGTAGTAAATTTTATATAGGTCAAACAGGGCGAAATTTCAAATTAAGATTCTCAGAACATATGCGAGCCGTTAAATTAAATTATGAAAATTCAAGTGTAGCTAACCATGTTTTAGACACGGGACATCAATTTTCAATAGACAATTTAGAAGTACTGTATAGTTTAAATAAAAGTAAAAAAATGAATGTTCTAGAAGGTTATTTTATAAAAGAAAGTTTACTTTTACAACCAGGCAATGTTCGTAATGAACAAACAGAACTCATAAATTCGCCGCTAATAAACCGTAGCCTTGTAAAAACGGTCTCTCCAGATAAGCCATGACCTTTTCATAATTTTCTATTTTTGTACATTTTTATTTACATTTTTGTTAGAAGTAGGTAGTTGCAGTATATTATATTACTTGAGTTTCTCGAGAACTCCTGACGATGCCGCAAGGCGAAATGTACATCGAGTTAATTATATTTATTTGTGAAACAATACCAAGTGTGTTTTTTGTTATTACTTGCTTATATTTCGACATGTTTCACCAAGAGATTTCCATCACTTCATTTAATTATCTATTACTATTGTTACAAAATTGGATACATATTAACCAAAATTTCAAGTTGTCCGAAAGCAGCTTAGTAGTATACACATCGGAAGCTCTGAACGTTTCAATTGCTTCGTAATTATCGCTTTCAAGATTTTAAGGCTACTTGAGTCTCTTTTATTGGGAAGTGTGTTTAAGTTTTATAGGCAGAAGGACCAAATGCAAAGTAGATATGCAGACAATCGTTTTCAGTATCATCCACAGCACTCGTATATAGTTTTCCATGGCAATTGGAGACGATCAGAATTTGAATGACACAAATCGTTTACAAAGCACTTATTCAAACTTTTCTGTGGCAATTGGAGACTTGATACAAATCGCCATGTTTCATGGGTACCCGTTTGGAAAAAAATCGATCAAAATCTCAAGTTCTTCAAAAGTCGTTTCATACTATACAGAAAAGAGAACCCTCAGCCAGTAGATTGTTGATTTGTACGATCCCAATACATTGTCTATTTCGAGATTTTAAGGCTTTTGAGTGTCTACTTTACTGCTTGTGTAATCTTTATAATTAAATTTCTCAATAATTAAAATTATCAGCGCTAGACAGGAAATTATAATTATATCACTGAAAAACTAATTTATAATTTCGAATTATTTAAATTTAGTAAATATTCCGTAATGCGACCGGGGTTCTCTCTTAACCGTTACGTGATATAATTCAGATCGCTTGTGTGATTCAGTGAATGGGACAGCTGACTAGCGATTAGGAGGTCGTGAGTTCGAACTCGGGTATTTTTTATAATTAAATTTCCCTTTGTATCAACAGTGCCGGGCAATAAATTATAATTCTTCTTCTTCGTGGTTTAGGGTTTGTAAGTGAGAGTACGAATGATCCGATATAATTAAAAATTTCATGAATAGTAGAAATTGACGACACGACGTAATTTTTTTATATGTGAAAGTCGACGTACGGTTACCTACCAGGGATGGGTTTAATTATTAAAAAAAAGCGTGTATTGTTTAAGAATATATTTTATTAACTATTATACTTAGTACATCGTAAGTAATTTATAATAAATACAAAATTTGTTATGTATGTATAAGACAATTCACAAGTTTAAAATTACAATAATAAATACTGCAGCTAAGCTACAACAGTATAAAAACATTAAATATTACACGTTGTTAAAATGGGGAGGAGGGGTTTGTAGAGAGGAGTTATACAAATCAATATATACATATTTTGAAGTCTTTTAAGTCGCTTCACAGTTTACTTCCGCTTTTCAAACTATAGTTAAAATTCAAAAGTTTTAGTTATTACAAACAGCCATAATGATTTTTATACATAAAAAAGAAAATAATGACTAGCTTTTTTATCAATTGGATTGTTGTTTCGGCCAAGCAATCTTCGCGTCGATCCGTTTATAGGCGAGCATCACATGTTTTCCTTCACTCATGAAATCTTGAGGACATTCGTTATCTCCCAGCAAGGTTTCTGAAATAATAAAATTGACAGAATTACGTACTATAATAGAAGTTTTGCACAAGTGGATATATGTATGTAATCCCTAATACTAGAGTGTGGTCATTCGGTGGAGAACGATCACGCTCAGATTCTTTACCTCTTCGCAGAGCACGAAGCGGGAGGTAATGATTTGAGTCCGCACCTATTTCATGGTCTGGCCCCCTTAGAAAAAATACCAAAATATCCGAAAGCAGATTGATAGTAAAAAATAAGTATACAAAACGAAAGCTCTCAGCCAGTAGCATTCTACTTATGTATTTCGATGTATTCGAAAACTATCTAATATATCGAAATTGTCTATTTAGAGGTTTTAGATCTTTTTGAAAGTTTAATTTATTGGTCGTGTAGGAGTTAATGCATAGCAGGTTTGAATGATAGAATTGCTTTGAGCATCATTGAGAGCACATACACACTTCTCTATGGCAATTAGAGACTTGACAAAAATCGCCATTTTTCGAAAACAATCAACCAAAATCCTAAGTTTTCCAAAAGCAGATTACTAGTATACAGAATGAATGCCCTAGCCAGTAGATAGTGAATATGTATGCTTCAAATACATTGCAATTCTCTTTCGAGATTTTATGGCTTTTTGAAGATCTAATTTATTTATCGTGTATTTAAGTGTGATAGAAGTAAGTATGCATATGTGCAGATTTGAATGACGGAATTTGTTTCATCATCTACGACGTCTAAGTAATCTCTATTGATTGGTGAGATTCATGCCTTAGTTTGATTGTTTCTTATTAAAAATGGGAATCATTCATTGTCCACATTTTTAAGGTGTAGAGGATTTGTGATGGTTGAACTCTGAGACAAGTCACAAAAACTCTGTCTCTGCCGAGTAATTGTTAATATGTGATAATTGAGTGAAGTACCACCATTCAGGAGACTTTTTGACAGGCCGTATATATTTTTCAAAAGGCAACACGAGTTTTTTTATGAGAACTAAAAATATGTGGAAAACAATTCCGCACGGAGTCTCATTAACCTTCGGACAACACTTATGGGGAACCACAGAAAAGCAACCGAAGCTCTAGGGGTTTGTTGAAGAGCAGTCCGAAAACTTTGGGTACGATAGCCTGGAATGATGCACTGGATCTATTCCAAGGTGGTGATAACCATATTAACCTATGCCTCACTAAGGGCCGGTATTTCGATCTCAGTATAAAGTAAAGTAAAGCTATATACCGAAGATATTTCGATATTACTGTCTTTCGAAGTTCAAATAACGGTTATCTTCGAGATAAGTCTTAGATAAAGTTACACGGTAGTCAACGTCAGTATTATGAGTTTTATCCGGAAGATAAGTGACGAGGAAGGTCGAAAACAGTCGAAAAGACTCGAATATTCGTAAATAATCACAAGGCAGTTCTATTTATAGGTTAACTATTGGGTGTGTTTATACTTTTCACAATGCACCAAGATTTTCAAAACTTAAAAGAATAATTGGATGAACAAAATAAATTGGAAATATATGTAACAATCTAGACAACATTTAGATTTCGCCCAAATAATTTCGAAAAATGGTGTGATACAGAATTTGTTAGTACCTACCAAAGATTGGAAATTTACTATTACATCGTACTAATAGGTAAAATACATTGTACGTACGACTCCAGTTTCGTAAAATTTACTGCCCTTTTACTGTTCGTCATATTTATAATGTTTTGAAGTATGTATTTACAAAATAACCTCGAAACACAAAGAAATAGGTTATCTGTAGTAATACGCACACCTTTCCGTTCTTGTCTTTTGCATGCCAGTAATGTATAATAACATCCTTTTCTACTCGTTTCTTTGTATTGGAAACAAATAAGTGTTGCCAACATATGTGTCAAATACGTTATTTTAGAGCAGCGGTTCTCAACCTTTTAGGTCCTACGACCCCCTTTTTAGGTCAAATATTTAGGCGACCCCTATGAATTGCAAAGTTAAATTACCATGCTAATTATATCTACAATAGATAAATGTTTATATTTACTGAAAAAGTGAGTTACTTTTATTGATTTATAATTACAATAAATTTAACGCGTAACTATTTAAGACGATTATTGCTATTAACTGGATGTATAAAACACTTAATTTGTTAAGCGACGTCAGCTGAAAGTAAGAAGTCTTCAAAAAAGAACCGGCAATTCACAAGGGCGATCGATGGTCGCGGGTGCATGTGTGCGCGCGCACCCAGTGGCAGGCCTGAGCACTACAGGTAGCTGCCTGTCAGCTGATCACTCACATTCACATCACAGCCACACAGCACCAGTCTGCCCAAGGGCGTCATATTGAGGTGATCAGTCTTCTTGTTGTGCAGTTTTTTATTGGTACCATGGATAAGTTTTTGAAAAGAGCATCTACAAGTAGTGAGAGTCGTGAAAATGTGAAAACAAAGGTTCGTAAGTACAACGAAACGTACCGGGTGTTTTTTTATCTTTGATATCATTTTGATCACCTGCAACTTTCTTGTTTTTAAAAATATCAGAATGAAGCAAAAATCATTTTGCATAGGTATCTATGAAGTTTTTTACGTTTTAAAAAATAAAACAAAACACTAACGTTTTTCCAAGATATTAACCTAACTTATATTTTTTTAAATGAAAAGCCCTAAATATTTTCGGATATTTCGATTTTACATGAAATTTCAAATATATTTTATAAAGCATACCCCATACCTATCTTCAACGGTTTGCGAGAAAACGGCGTTTAAACATGCCATTTTTAGAATAATTTAATTTTGTAAAATTGTTTTTTTTAATAATTTGTTACTTTGTTAATCGTTAATCTTTTGTTTTATTAAAAATAAACTTTCTAAATAATTATGAAAAATGATTTCTGTTTGATTTCGACATCTTTAAGAACAGGGTTACAAAACTAAATTTTTCTTTGTTGCATGTTTAAACGCCGTTTTCTCGCAAACCGTTGAAGATAGGTATGGGGTATGCTTTATAAAATATACTTGAAATTTCATGTAAAATCGAAATATCCGAAAATATTTAGGGCTTTCCATTTAAAAAAATATAAGTTAGGTTAATATCTTGGAAAAACGTTAGTGTTTTGTTTTATTTTTTAAAACGTAAAAAACTTCATAGATACCTATGCAAAATGATTTTTGCTTCATTCTGATATTTTATAAAACAAAAAAGTTGCAGGTAATCAAAATGATATCAAAGATAAAAAAACACCCGGTACATACAGTTCCGTTTTACTGAATTAGGCAACATACCTCAGTGCGTTATTTGTAGTGAAACGCTCTCAGCGGAAAGCATGAAGCCCTCGAAAATGAAACGCCATCTTGAAACTAAACATTTCGCTTTGAAAGACAAACCAGTGGAGTTTTTCCAGAGAAAATTGGTTTCTTTCAGAAGTCAACAAGTAAATATTAAACACTTTTGCGATGTTAGTAAAAATGAACTCACGGCACCGTACGAGGTGGCGCTGAAGATAGCTAAGAAAGGAAAACCACACACAATCGCTGAGGAATTGATTCTTCCTGCCGCAATTGATTTGGTTACTAATATGATCGGCCCTCAAGAATCCGAAAAATTAAAGAAGGTCCCTTTATCAAATGACACTATATCAAGATGCATTTCTGACATGTTTGAAGATGTCCAGAACCAGCTAAAAAAACAATTAAAAGAAAGTAGTTTTTTGTCCATCCAGTTTGATGAGTCAACTGACGTTGCCAACTGTGCCCAATTTTTGTGCTACGTTAGGTATGATTACAATGATTGCATTCATGAAAATATATTATTCTGTAAGCCCCTGCCAAATAACACAACCGGTGAAAGTCTTTTTAAGATTTTTGTAGAAGCGACTGAACCTTTTGAAATTGAATGGAACAAATGTGTTTCAATTTGCAGTGACGGGGCAAAGGCACTAACGGGAAAGAACAGTGGTTTGATAACTAGGCTGAAATCATTAATTCCACTCGCAAAATGGGTCCACTGCTTTTTACATAGGCAAGCTTTGGCAGCTAAGAAAATACCAGATGAATTCCGTCAAGTTTTGGCTGAGGCAGTAAAGGTTGTCAACTTAAGTAAGAGTCGCCCCTTGCAGAGTCGGTTACTAGAAAATTTGTGTGATGATATGGGAGCCTTACATAAACACTTGCTGTTTCACACCGAAGTAAGATAGCTATCTCGTGGCAATGTGCTAAGCAGGTTGTTTGAACTGAAGTCTGAAATGTTGTTGTTTTTGGTTGATAATAAACCTGAATTTTCGAGTTATTTCAGTGATGAGAAGTGGTTAATAAAGCTTGCTTATTTAGCTGACATCTTCTCTCATCTTAACAGTTTGAACGCATCCCTACAAGGACCAGACAAAACAGTGTTGTTTGCACAAACCAAAGTGAATGCATTTGTAAATAAACTTACTGCATGGAACACACGAGTTGAGAGAGACAATTATGAGAACTTTACTGAAGAATTCAGAGAGTATATTTTGAGTGCAGGCGACACATCCCTTGACATTTCTTCTCTCTCTCAGCTCATATCCTCACACCTCGCGGCCTTAATTCAACAACTGACGGATTACATTCCAAACAAAGATATGAGCGGTGACTTGTGGGTAGTAAATCCTTTCAACGAACAAGCAGTACAAAATGCCGAGCTAAGTGTCCGTCTTCATGAACAACTTATAGAGGTTTCGACTGATCAGGCGATTCAATTAAGTTTCAATAATGCTTGTGCCGATAGATTTTGGATGAGTATAAAAAAGGAATATCCAGACCTGTCAATAGCAGCGTTGAAAGTGTTGATGCCATTTGCAACATCTTACAATTGTGAACAAGGATTTTCCACTATGGTAAATTTGAGAACGAAATCAAGAAACCGTTTGACTTTGGAAAAAGACATTGTATTGTGTATTACTCAAATAAATCCAGACATTAAAAATTTAGTAGAATGCAAACAAGCACAAGTTTCTCATTGATTTATCTAAAAGAGTTGTAAAAAGTAGTGCAAAAACTATGTAATCTTGTTTTCAAATACATTGATTTTAAATTAACAATATTTGTTTTCATTTTTTCCTTCCAAATCTGCGACCCCCCCAGACATGTTCCGCGACCCACCGGTTGAGAAACCTTGTTTTAGAGGATAACTATCTAAGATATTATTATATTTATACTCACTACTATTTGAAATACCAAAAATGGTTATCGGTCAGATTATACTCCAGTATAATTTTATCCGGAAGATAATTATACTGCACTTTATACCGAGATTGAAATACCGGCCCTAAATTAGACGTGAACGAGACCCGCTTTGGAACCACTGAAGCAGTCCAAACCGTCGTGACAAAAGCGCTAAACGACGTTGATGTCTTCCATGGAAAAGTCGCTGGCAACAGTATGTGAATGTCAAAGGGGAATAATTTGATTTAAACGTTTATAATGATGTTTTCAATAACAATCTTTGTACGAACATGCATTACTTTTCCGACAAATGCTGTATGTTTACCATATGCAGTGAAATATTTAAGGCTCCGGGCTACCCAAATTATAGGTATATGCTATTACATGTAACCGTTTTTTTCTTTTTACTTGCTTATTTGGTAACATGAAGCAATGCACTATTTTTTCTTATATACGTATGAATGAATGCAATGTATCTATGACGCCCTTTTTTCAAAATAGTCTTTAAATGTGTTTAAAAAAAAATAAAACGTCGAACCATTTTTTTCTTTTTCTTCCTTTATTTCTTAACATAGAAGAATAATTTTTTTTTGTTTAATAGAGCGTTTAAAACTCTTGCTCGCTATGAAGTACTTTTTTTTTTCAAAATTGATATTTTCTTAGATATTTGATATAAAAGAAATTAAAATTAGGCAGCCCACATTACACTCAAGGGAACAGGCAGAAGGTAGGGATAGATTTCCGACCAACAGTTTGTCTGGAGGGCGGGTACAAATGTGTAAATATTCGGGGATAAATGAATTTTTATTCTCTTGGATATTGTAGTGTAGATATATAATCTGGGCACTTTTACGAAAAGTGTTCGTGTCTCCCTAAAAAAAAATGAGTTATAATTTCCAATATATTTATGGTATTTTATGCTGGTTCTTTGAAAGATATACCTCCACTTTTTTTTGACGCTGAAAATATTTCTTTTGCAAATAGAACACACAATTTGTTTTTGATTCGTAAGATGGGAATTTAATTCTTTTCCAAAATGTATATCCTTCTACCTACCGCTAACGAATTTTTTTATATTTATATGTACTACAAATCTTCTGCTAAATGTGTTTTTTTAGTTGATCAATTCCTAATTACACAAACTGTAGGCGTAGTATGCACATTATTTTTTGTCTGAACTCTCCGGAATACTTTGCTAACACAAGTTATACAGCAATGCAGAATAAAAGGCGGTAAATAACAGGTGCGTCATAAAAACACTGTTTGTACTTAGAGTGTGAATATTGCTTCTCGCAATTTGTTTACCTATTTTTTTGTTAGAAATAGACACACACATATATATACGTATATAATATGAAAATGAAAATAAGAAGAACTTATTTTTGCCGCCCTGTTCGTATTGATAATGTTCCTAAATTAAAACAATTTTTTCTTTTCTTAGCAAATAGCGGCCATAAATACCATAAATAAAACTACATTTTCTTGAGTGTTTCGACATTTATTAACATGTGTCTTTTTCGAGTGTGTGAAGAGCCCCCTTTTTTTCGAATATCGGATATCTGACAGTTGTTCCAGGTTGTTCTAGGTTTGTTCTAAATTGTTCTAAAGTATTTTAAAAGAAATGTCAAATTTGGCCGAAATAATTGAAGCCCTTCTTTTTTCGAAAATTGAAATTTTAATGGGTTTTCCAGGCTGTTCTAGTTGTTCTAAACATTGTTCCAAAGAATCTCGGGAAAAAATCAAAACTGGCCGAGATAATCGGAAAAAACGAGATTTTGCCAGAATTTTGATTTTCGAAAAAAGAGGCATTGGCGAAAAATTGCTTTTTGCCATTTTTTCGGCCAATTATTATTTATTTTTGAAATACTTTGGAACAGTTGAGAACAAACTTAGAGCAACCTGGAACAACCGTCAGAATTACAATTTTTAAGAGAGGGGGGGCGGCAAAAGCTCGTTTTTTCCGATTATCTCTGACAATTTTGATTTTTGTCCGGAGATTCTTTTGAACAATGTTTAGAACAACTAAAACAACCTGGAACACCCTTTAGAATTTCAATTTTCGAAAAAAGGGGGGCTGGGTGACTAAGGTATTTACAGGCAGGAAACACAAGAACAAAAGACTACAACTAGGGACGCTTATGTAAACTATACTGTGTGTCCAAAAAGTCTGGAAACACCCAAGTAAAATCGAAACGGATGATTTTTGAGAAAAATACAAAAACAGGTCAATTAGTATTTTCAAAAAACTACTGGCTGATGGCATCTGTTTGGAATTTTTGATGACCTTGAAAAAGTTATGATGTCATCAAAAAAAAATTTAAATGGCAACGTCGCATTTTTAATTTTATTTTTGATAGATCTTTTAATTGTCTAAATGACTATAAAAAAAATTTTCATTTTACTTAAGAAAATGACCGAGAAAAATTTAATTACTTCTTCGAAAATGGAAAAGTTTGTCTTTAAAAAAAAACATAGTTGGTTTAAAGTCGATTATTTTTCAAACACATTTTGTTTTATTTGTGACATTCTGTCAAATACGAATTGTGCGTAAGTTAAAAAAATCTGTTTAAAAATGGTTTTAAGTGAGAGGGAACGTATTCAAATATTGATGATGATTGGTTTTGGGGATAGGGCTCGTTCAGTTAGAGAAGTTTGCGACTTATTTAATACAGAACATCCGGAGCGTGCCCCAATTAGTATTTCTGCAGTGAGTAAGATTCACAAAAAATTTCAAGAAGGCCATGTTCGAGATCGCCCTAGAAGTGGTCGTCCAAAGATCGCAGAAGATACGCAACTCGACGTATTATTGTCAGTAGAGGAAACTCCAAATTCTAGTACACGGCAGCTTGCGCGGGAATTTAACGTGTCGAAGAGTACAATTGGTAATATTTTCCGGAAAACTAAGTATCATCCCTACAAAATCTGTTTGGTTCATGAGCTGTCTGAAGACGACTTCGACAGGCGTGTACAGTTTTGCGAACAACTGATGCCTATGTGTGATAATGATCCGTTTTTTATCAGAAATATCTTATTCTCAGATGAAGCTACGTTCACTTTACATGGGACTGTTAATAGACAAAACTGCAGGTACTGGGCACGCCAAAATCCACGCTGGATGAGAGAGGTACGAACTCAGTATCCTCAGAAATTAAATGTATGGGCTGGTTTAATTGGTAACAGAATTATAGGACCTTTTTTCATCAACGGTAACCTGACGGCGGATATGTATTTGAATTTTTTACAAAATTATTTAATTCCGTCATTAGCAGAAATATTTCCGAACCATGAAGATCCTAATTTGTCCAGCCAAAGAATTTGGTTTCAACAAGATGGGGCTCCACCCCACTATGCGGGAAATGTTCGGCATTATCTCGAGAATACCTTCCCAAACAGATGGATTGGCAGGAGGGGGGGTATCGAGTGGCCTGCTAGGTCGCCAGATCTAACGCCTATTGATTATTTTTTGGGGGGTTACCTAAAAAATAAGGTATACGCAACTAAACCTGAAAATTTGGAACGCTTGCGTCAACGGATTGAGATTGAAGTACGAAGGATCACTCCTGAAATGATAGAAAACGTTCAAAATGAATTTTATTATCGTTTAGGGTATTGCCAAGATGCTCAAGGACAACATTTTGAACATTTATTGTAAGAGTTTTTGCTGATTTCTACGATTAAAATTTTCTTTGTTTTCTATAATGATTTTTTTTTCAAAATTTTTCTTAAGCAGAATGAAAAATTTTTTGACTGTCGTTTAAACAATTAAAAGATCTATCAAAAATAAAGTTAAAAATGCGACGTTGCCATTTAATTTTTTTTATGACATCATAACTTTTTCAAGATCATCAAAAATTCCAAACAGATACCATCAGCCAGTAGTTTTTTGAAAATACTAATTGACCTGTTTTTGCATTTTTCTCAAAAATCATCCGTTTCGATTTTATTTGGTTGTTTCCAGACTTTTTGGACACACAGTATGTACAGTTTAGTTTTTAGTAAATTAATAATTGATTGCTTTAAAGTAACAAAAAAAAAGCAACAACATAGAAACAAAATTTTGTCAAATATCTAGAATAAGTTAGAAAACAAAAAATTAATTTCCTGTTGTATATGTAGGAAATAATTTTCTACTAACTAGCACTGTCGCTTTAATTTTTCACTAAAACTGATATATTTTATTATTAATCTTATATTTATGTACTTTGTAAATTAATAATATTTGTGTATTCCCTTGATTCATTTAGGTACTAAATTAATATAAAATCCATTTTCTTTTACTTACTTCATACTTTAATATGGTTATACCTGTTACACATTATTTAAAATATTATATAATAAATAATATATAAATTAGTTATTTTGAACACCATATTAAAATAAAATATCATATGAAAGAACTATCAAGAAATCGAAAATCAATAATAAGAAAATAACTTGGTATGTCTCACCGAAAAATAAAAACCACTCATTTATCAGTGTGGTAAACAAGATCAGTAAAAAGCATTGGAAATTATCTTATATTTCTTGAATTTTTAGAAAGTATGGTTTTGATCTATAATAACAGAACAATGAATAAATGAGAAAACAATATAGAAATCTTCTATTAGACGGGTGTATTTCAGATATGTATATGTAAGAAAACACAAAAATTGTGTCAACAACTTTTTATTCAATAAGAGAATATTCATTCCGAAACCGAAACATATGTGTATTTCGCCAAACAAACACCGAGCCCCCCACTTGTATGTCTTCCTTACAGTCCCATTACATATAAATATGATGTTTATGAGATATTCTCTAAAAATTATTCCGTTGCAGTCTCCTAAGTGTAGGCCACGCCCTTATAGGAGAAGTATTGAAGAGGGGAAGTTACGGGGACATTTTCACACTTTTAATTCAGTATATGCTATGCAACCCGTATTACTTAAAATCGCAATATTAAAATAAGTAGTCCGGAGTCTTAAGTGCCAATAATGTTATAACCTAAATTAGATGCTTTGATTCTTTAAGTATAGTAAGCCTATAAATAATTATATTTAGGTAGGTACCTTCTCCATCAACTAATCTGTACAATGCGAAGTCTTGTGGATTCGTAATCCTCGCTTTGTGAGCAATTATTTTACAAACTTCTTTTGTGGTCATGTGTGGTCGCGCAGGAAGGGTTTTCGTTAATATGGATCCGTGCAATTCGTCAGGAACCACAACTTTTAATACGGACTGAAACAAAACAGAAACGCGTACAGTGTTTTATTCAATGCTAATAAATTAAGAAAAATTGCTCAAATAAAAGGAGGGAAGGAAAAGAGAAAAATAAAGAACAAAAAAAACATACTTTGAGTACACTCACATCTGATTTTAGATTGTTCTTCACGTTTTCTTCGTTGCTTTCTTTAAAATTTTTAAGTACGTGCACCGCAGACAGAAGGGTCGTGAGGTAGTAGCCACCTTCCCCCGATAATAAAGAAGGATGTAGTAAACCTAGAAGGTAACCAAGTTTTAATAAAGTGTATATGCAGTTTAAAGGAATTCTTACCCCACATATATTCGGCTTCAATTTCGGCAGCTACGAAGTTAGTTTTCACTAAAACCCAAACGAATAATGGCAAGAAGTCGTCCGCTCCTAGAGTGACATTTCTTCCAGAACCAGTTAATTGAGTAGTTTTTACCTAGAAAAAAATCAACAATAACTATACTGGAGGCGCGTTAAGTTCCGTTGCACGTCATAGATGACGTTTACATGTTGTCATAACTGTATTAGAGAAACTAAAAAAGTTACTTTGTTAAATTATACTTGAGGGCATTTATTTCATTAGCTTAAATAGAAGATTTATAAATTGATCGTAATATACGCATTCATGGCAAATAAACATATAATTTCCTTTTCAATATTAAATTTCTTTATTACATATTTTTAATAGACTAATAGTTCAATTCGGTGTTGACAGATAAATCATATCTGTCAAAAAGACGTGCGTTGTGTATATTCTTCCTGTCAAATTTTTCATGTTTATTTTTACGTTGATATAAATTGTTTGAAAACAGTGCTTTGAAGTGCATTTATTATTTATTTGCGTCCATTGAATATAATGCCGAAAGGTTTCTGTAAACAGTCGAGCTTTTTACAAACTTTTCTATAACCATCTGATTAACGAGAATAGCGTAAGTAATGTTTATTTTAAATTTTATTTTGGATACGTTATGAAACATTTAAGGGTTTTCGATAATCTAAATCAATATAATAAATAAGTTGAGAAAGACTGAAGTCTTAGAGTATTTCAATTACTAAATATATTACGTTATAGTTATTGTATTGTGAATAATTTTTTTCTTTGGTTATATCAAATGTCACTGACAGAAAAAAAATAGATCCGGCAACATATACAAGGTGAGTCGTCATGGATCTAGTATGACGTGCAACGGAATGTAACGCGTTTCCACCATAGAAGGTTGCAATATCATCAAAATTAAATTAATAAACTTCAATTAACATTTTATAATCTAGATATTTTACAGTAAATTAATTTTTACTCATTATGTGTAGGCGTTGCGCCAGCAGCTTAAGTTAACTATAGGCGTCTCAACTACCACGGTGTTATAGGCGAGTTTACGCTGCACTTTGCCTTATTTGGAAAGGAGTTGCTTCCGTAGCTTATAGTAATCTAGCTTCCAAGCACGTACTTACTTAATTTTTAATGTGTGATAGTGCTAAGTTTTCGTTTGTCAATTTTTATCTACATATATCGGGTGCGGCAATGGTGTGTCGGCGGAGCTAAGCATAAAAACCAATAACGTTGTAGCAATATAGTATGCTACTATGCAATTTTAATTTGTAATTACAAATATACAGCGTGTTCCAAATTTCCGTAACCACTGTCTTACCTTTTTATTTTAAATAGATTTCTATACTTTCTAGGTATTATGATGATAGGCGCCCAAATTATCTTTGCAATGATAAGTATATGTATATGTGCACTTACGACTGTTAGTTTTGGTTTTATTGATAATTTTGTTAAACTCTTGACAGTTGCAGCATGAATACATATACGGGTGTTAAAGATGTCATGCCTAAGTTATCGATTTTATTGTCTATTTTCTCGTTTTTTTTTAAATCGAACCTAAAATTTTTTTGTCAGCAAATTGCCGTGAAAATGGTACCAGTAACATAGTACTTATTTATAGTATTTTCGAAGTTATAACCCTTTAATGGGATTACCTACGTTTATAATTGTTTCTGGGATGAAATTTTGTTGAATATACAGAAATTAACAATTGACGATATAATGGTGGATTCAATAATCAATTATACTTACAGAATTAAAAATAGTAGCTATTGCAGCAAAGAGGTATTCCAACTTTTCTAAGGGAGAATCCGCTGCTTGCAGCCTATTCAGATATTGCTGTATTGTCTGTAATGCTATTTCACTTGGCAGTGTTATTTTTGGCTGAAAATAGCAGAAATGTGTTAGATAAAAAAACGTTAATTTTCAAAGTATTTTACTGCGTAGGTAATGAAAGAAACTTACCTTAATAGCTAATTCTGAAATAGGTCGCGTATTCGCGTACTGTATATTGTCTGCTAATAGTCTTATGGCTCCAGTCTTTGTGTATTTGTTGATAAATAATTTATGTAAGTGACTCTTCAGTGGTGTAACGACCAAACAGTGTAAGACGCCCTCCAAAATGGCGTCTATATTCAGGAATTCCGTTGATTTCAACTGTGAGTAATAGAAAAGACGTGAAATTTCAAAGGAGATTTAGAGTTATGATTATTACCTTGTTTCGTTCTCTTTCCACTTCTTTGTCGAATCCCCTTTCCCCATGCTTCACTAAGTAATTCTTCATACCTGACATAAATTGTCGCATGTTCCTCATTACAACCTAATAAATTGAAAAAATTAATAAAGTATATGTATGCAAATTCATGACAAAAACTGAAGTAATTTGAAATTAAAGACGACCTATGGTCATAATTGGGGGATGCATGTTTGATACCGAAATTGTTTTTCACTAAAGCGTCGCCGATGAAACTAAAAGGTCGAAAAACGTATCCACTTTAAGGGATGTACAGTTACTATCAAATTGTAGATTTTTGACATTTAGTCGGATACGTTTTTGAAACATATATACATAATTCATTTTTTATATTTAATGTCGGGCTTAATTGCAGAAATTTTAAAACCCAAAATTTTGATATAGTTTTAGTTTCTCAAGAGAGATATCTCGAGTATCCAAGAAATGAAGGGTATGTTACGTTACTCGATGGTTTTACAAACGCAGAGTGTTGAGTAATTCAGAGGTGACACTTAAATTGGGATTTAATTTTTTTATTTTACGAAATCTTGGGCACATATTTACACACGGTATATTTGCGTTTATAATACTCACTTTTGGATTTTCTTCCCGTGATTCTCGCGTGCATGCTATGAAATTGTCGATGTTTTGGGCGAATGTAGTCGATTTATCGTTGGCCAGCTCCAATGCGAAATTTCTAATTGTCGCGCCAACTGCTCTGGAATCACCCTGATCTCGACTCCTCAGCGCTTCCAATCGGGGGGCGGCTGTGTGAACAATAACATCGGAAACGTTAAAAATATAAAGCAACGGGAGGAATATTTATTTAGGTGGCAGATTGTATTTAACAATTAACATATTGCAGTGTATTTCTCAGAACTAATAATATTAAAGGATTACCATACACCGGGATAGCTTTGATCCATTATTTATGGCTTTCTAACTAAAAAACTATTCAAATAGATTAATATATATTTTCTCTTACATTTATATCAAAATTTAACTAACTCAGTTACTAAATCATTATACAGGATACTAATTTGTTTTTGTGTGAATATTGTACTAATCATCCTTTTCTGATACATTGGATAATGGAGAACTGCTTTGCAATCTTTGTCAAATGCTTTTGGATGTTAATTACATACTCATTGAGTCTATGCAGTGTGCAGGGGCTTACTTTACAATCAAACAGCTTTGTCTGTTTGTTCGACAGGATAGTGTTAATTAGTTTCGAGTGAGTAATTGATGTTCGATTGTTATATTTGGATAATTGCTATATCTATTCATGATATAAAATACGTGCGTATTAGAAAGGTGCAGAGAAAATAATTTTGACACTGGAAACAAATTTGTTGTACGCAATTTTGTATAATACATAGATGAATATTATATACCGTAAGTGTAGCCGATTAGAAGTTTGCCACAGAGAAATATATATAAATCTGTAACGTTGGACTGCGCATAGCATATAATTATAGACGAAAAAATATGATAAACTTCACTGACTATTTACAAATGAACAAACAGGGAACTTCTCACTTAATTAAAATTCAATCAAGTTAGTCATAAATCTGTTAAAGTAACCCGACGTGACGCAACAACAGATAAGTAATTTTGTAGTATTTGCTGTCGTAGAAAAAGTTAGTCACTCGGTTTACTTAACTTGCGTCACGTCGGGCTATTTTGACAGATTGATGACAAACGAGTGTTAAAGAAATTGATGGAGCTTCAATTCATTTTGCCAATTAAAAAAACCTAGACCTAACTTAACCCCGTGATTAAAGCGCACGAAGTTACTGCTTGTCAAGGTGTATTTAAAAGATTATATCTTCATGGAAACCTGTAGGATAAATACCATTTTAAAAATGGGAGAAGAGAAATACTTTTATTCTCTCAATATATCTGTCTACTAGGGTACTACACATGTGCGAAAATAATGTCTCAAAATGTGAACAAATGCTACATAAATGACAATACGCCTGGGTTGAGATTTAATAGTTAAATTCAAATAATGATGAAATTACTTACAGTATTTAAATACGTGAAAAAAAAAGAGTGCAAATCTCGTATAAGAGACACATATAGCTAATCTAGTGTTGTAAAATGAAATACTGCTGCTAACTGGACGAATCATCTTTCCAACTAATGGGTAGTTAAGCTGCTATTGCTACTTATTATCCAGCTGAATATCTTATTTAAGAAGTAAAAACATTTTCTAACGTTTGGGCTTAACTTACAGTCGTTTATGATATTTTGTAATTGTAAAGTTCATATCTTTTATTTTAGAAGAAGAAAACCGACTTCAATTTCACAGACGTGTTGTTGTCACTTTCAGTCCTGAGGACGATAGAAAAGAGGAACATTATTGCGTTCTGGGAATTTAACATATTTTAAGTTGGCTAAATGTACAATTATTGAGACCAGCCCCCGGATTCTGAACATACGAGACGATATTCGAATTCGAAACGCGAACATAGTAGAGATGGGTAGATACGAGAATAAGAGTACTTTTCAATGCGGCTAGACAAACTCGTGTTTTGTCTTGCCCATCTCTGCTATGCTCGCGTTTCGAATTCGAGCAATAGTATCATATGTTCCGAATCGGGAGGCACGGGCATCACCAATTTTGAATTTTATTTTAGTTCGTATTACAAACACTTACCGCTAGTAGATGATATAAGTACGAAGTTTACCGAATACGAATCGTCATAACGAAACATAAAAGCGCGTTATTTGTGAAAATCCTAACCTTAAATTTTATATGCGTCACTGATAATTCATAATCAAATTGTTGCGTTGTGTTGTTTGCATTAGTTTTATTAATTATTTAGACTTGTAGTAAGTTGTGAGGAACTATTGTCGTAGCAAGTATTCAGTGATCACGTGTACAGTTATGGACAAAAAAAGTGGGAGTTTTTTTTGCCTAATGTGCTGGAATTTTGAAAAACAAACGTCAATAATTGATGTCAGAAAAATTGGTTATATTGTCAATAGACACAAAGGAAAACGGAAATGGACTGACAATAGTTTATTCAAAATCACATTTTCACTTAAGTGTTTTATTAATATTTAGTCATGACACCATTTCGATATATATCTGCTACTTTTCGCGGCATAGAATTAAATAAACTTGAACAGTATTCGTCTGAAATATCATTTCACGCATATTTAATTGTCTCAAAATAAATCTTGCATATTTTGGGTCGTACACAGATTGGTAGATACAGTATCAGAAATTGTCAGTGTATAGATAAATAAATAACTAATTTAACATTACATAAAAATAAAATCGACAACTATGTATATGAAAAGACATTACAAAACAGCACAGATTAAAATTGTATGTATACTTAAAATATGAATATATATTTAATTAAATATATACATGTCAATATAAAATTGAATACTTAAAAAAACCAAAAGCAAGTGCAAGTAATCAAAAACAGAGAGACTAGCAGCAACCAAAGTAGTTCCGTCCGAAGTATTCCTCCATGGAGTAGACACTGCTGGACAGAAGCATCTGAGTCGTACGTTTTTTGAATGGCTTTGGAAGCATCGCCTTCAAACAAGATGTCAAGTGGTTATACAGTTTTATTGGACCCCGTCTGTGCACAGCTCACTCGGTAACAAAGGATCACGTAGTTATTTTTGTTACGGGTGCGGCATCCCTTCCAGCTATCTTCTTTATTCTGCGTACTGCATATATGGATTTTGAAAGCATGTACTGCAAGTTGGTGACTTGGTCGGCCCATGTTAACCTTGAATTAGCCCAAGAATTTCGTTGATCCTTTTTGGTTGTTGTCTGTGGAGAAAACCAAAGTTTGAGTCTTTTACGCATTGATACTGAGCTTATTTGCGCCAAACCACTCCCCAGTTTCCGCCAGAACATTTTCTGTATCCTGCGCCAAACTAGTATCTTTGTTTCGTAGAAGGAAGGAAGTTCAGATCTTATGACAGTGCACATTTGCAGAAACACCGTTTATGTACATCAAGAATAACACAGGCCCCAATATGGAACCCTGCGGTACTCCCCTATTCATTATCTCCGCTTCTGTCAGTTGTTCATTCCAGCACACCTGTTGTTCTCTGTTGGTTAAATAGCTTTTTAATAGCTGGAGAGGAATGCCACGTACTCCCTAGTGTTCCATTTTTCCCAAAAGAAGGTCGTGATCAACATAATCAAATGCCTTTGACAGATCATAGCAGATCAGTTTCACGTTTTCTTTTTGATCAAAGGCCTCTGCAACTGCGTCTACAAGTTCAGTCATTGTTGTTTCCTAAAACCATGCTGTGCCTCACTAAATAAATGTTTGTCTTCAAGGTATTTAACCAGGCGAGTTGTAATTGCTTGCTCAAATATTTTTGAAATTGTTGGCAGTATGAAAATTGGCCTATAATTGTTGAGACCGCCCTGTTGACAAGTTTTACGAATTGGATGAATCTAAGCTCTTTTCAGTTCCATGGGAAAAGTGCCATGAAGAAACATGGAATTTATTAAATGCGCGAGAGGACCACTCACAAAATGTATGACTTGTTTAATTAAAGTTGACGTTAAACCATAAATATCCCTACTACTTTTGCTCTTGACATTCCTCGTTATATCGATCACTTCTTCCACGGTGATGGTCCTGGTACATTCGCTGGCAGTGTTTCACCCACGCCTGCAAAGAACTTGTTGAAATCTTCAGGAGAATGTATGCATTCTTCCGGTCTCTACTGTTTCTTCCCTCCGCCTGTTTCACTCTTTATAATGTCCCAGACGACTCTATTTCAATTTAACTTTTCCGCGCTTCCTATGTAATCAGTCACTGCCTTGTTCTTTGCCTCCTGAACCCTTTTTCGGTATTCATTTCTGGCATCATTGTACACCATTTGTGATTGTTTACTCTTCATTACTTTATTTATAACATCTAATGCGTCTAATTTGTTTTTTTAGTTGTTTTAATTCGTCTGTGTGCCAATTAATAGTGTGGTTAGTTCTTTTCTTCGGTTTAACATATTCGACAGGACAAGATTCCTCGAAACAAACAAGGAAACGCCCATAGGAGTTTGAAAATTGAGTCTCGGGTTCCAAATAGTATACATCATCCCAACATTCTCTTCTTAATCTTTCGCCAAATGAATATATATTTCCGTCGCTTATTTTCCTGACTTTCAAAAAGGGTTTCTTTTCAGGGTTTAAACAGTTAGAAAGTTCAACAGTAAGTAATTGACAGTGGTGGTCAGATACATGTGGTTGGACTATCCGTACCAGAAGATCGTCTTTCGAAAAATTCGCAAAAATCTGGTCGATACATGTAGCAGCGTTCTCTTGTATCCTCGATGGTTCGTTAAAAAGTGGCCGTAAATTGAAAGACAGCAAGCTGTTGCAAATTGTAGATTGTTCAATACTGCTGGTTAAGAAGTTTATATTGAAATCGCCTGCAATTTCAATTCTAGAATTTGAGTAGTTCTCAAAAATATATATATATAAGCATTTTGTTTAATTGTTGTATGAATAAAACATGATTACCCTTTCTTGGCCAGTACGATTTTTAAATGTTTTAGGTATACACCAGTTGCCTCTATTTCTTTATCTACCGCCAGTCTTTTAATTATTGGTATCTTATTTGCGACATACTCCTTCTTTATCAATATCATTGCTCCTTCATGTTTCGATTCATTTCTACAGTATGTATCTACTATATTATAATTTGCAAATTTCAAAACATCAACAGCCCCTTCTGTCAGCCAATGCTCCGTAATACAAACCACGTCAATTTCTTCAGTATCACTGTATAGTGCCAATTCATCCATTTTATTGTGCAGTGACTGTATGTTAATATTTAATACTTTTAATTTTGATTTAGAAGGGTCCACTCTGTTTTTAATATTAAATAGTTCCCACACGTTCTCCAAACAATTCACTAGATGAGCTCAATGGATTAGCAGCAGTTATGTTGCTGTAAGACATGCCTATCCTTCGGGAAATAATTGTGACATTGAGGTACCATAATATTTTCTAAAATTCTAACGTATTCAATACTATTTAGTCGTTCTTCAATGTGCCACAAAACACCTGATCCACGAGCTGATATCCAGGCCCACATGTTAACTGAAAACCGGACACTTTTATTGTAGAATCAGCGCGTTCGAAAAATTTCATTTTGGCCCATATGTTGTAATGCAAATCCAAGTCGTTTTCTTTGTGTCCAACATATAATTTAGGTGTTTGTGCTGCTGCTGCATGACAACGCAGCTCGAACTCTTTCACACGTCAGCGACCAGTACGAGTAGGCCCAGGAAAATTTATATCTTCAACGGCCTGAATCAGAGTTGAAAATGGATTCCCTCTTAACACATTCACCAAAGCCTCTTGTTCGGGAGTTGTAATTCTTTTACGTCGTGATCCTGGATTTCTGTTTATATTTCTCTCATCTCTCCATTTCCTAACACTTTTAAACACTGTATTTCTTATTAATATTAAATTGTAGCGCAATCTGTCTGATATATTGTCCATTTTCTGCATTAGCAATTGTTCTTGCTTTATCGACAATATTAACGTGTGGTATTTTTACGAAAAAATGCATCGTTGACAAATTCGTGATATTTAAATTTTAAAAGCCAACAATACCAACTAAAATAAAGCAAAATTTATTGTAGCAGTTGTCCCCACCTTTTTCTGTCCGTAACTGTACCTACTGATAGCACTTCACCGAAAGGCAGGTTTCCTCCCTTATTTGGATGAATACGTAAGTGTAAATAGTGCACAAATGTAAAGAATTATTGTTCTGTATGTATTTACAAATTCAATATTGTGCAGATATATAATCAGTGGGTTGAAAGAACTGTTGATCCATCCCTTAAATGGACCAATCTTGCTAAAGTGTATAAAAGCCATCGGATTTGTGAAATAGGTACATTATATTAACTCAATATTGTATGTCTGTAATTTATAAGCGAACACTTTGCTGGACATTTGTTTAATTGTGTCCTCAATAAAATAACTAAGGAAAAACAATTTATGTACATATTTAAGTACAATAATGATTATATATTTAACAGTCTAAGAGCAACAGATAAGCATTATTTAATTATAAAAATAAGGATATGACACTACTATTACAATTAACAAAAGATACAAAATATATCTATTTTTATTTTCTTTAATGTATGTTATGTATTGTGTAATATACAATAATTACTAATTTTTTGGATTTTCATTCCTTATGTGTATGTTTTTCATTTTATATATGGATTTATTGGTATTTACGAAGTTCATTCAATGATTAACATGTTGCAATTTGTATATGAATTGTTCATGTTAATCATTGTACAACTTTTGTAATGTTCAATGAAACTGTATATTATACTCAAAGATATATTATACTACTATATACTTAATTTTAGATTTGTATTTTCGCGCGGTTTTGTGACGTAAGAGCCATAGTTCGTATTACAACCACTACGCGCCGTCAAGAGTTCCCTGAAAAGTATTATAGCGGCCTATCTTGTTAATTGTTATATCTTTGATTGAGACTAAACTTCTGTTCGGTTTGTTTCAATGTAGTGTATCAAAGACTAGATCTGGTTAGAATAAATAAAAGTTTATATTTATTTACTATTAAGTTTTGTCACAGCCTAACGCTTGATTATATATTCTAAGATATAGGATTTGATCCCGGTTCGGCCACTAACACATATTGAGTTTTATGTGGCCCCTGCACGAATAACGCTGTTGAGAATTATAATGTAGGCAAAAAGTAATGCGTCGCTCCTGTTACAATGCTTGTGTATAGAGTCATAAGCTGTAACGTAGTTAAAATTGCCTACATCCAATGAGCATATCGGGGTTTTAAAATGATTAATATCAACATAGGTACTTTAATTTACATTAATGAATCGGCCATTAAATGAAAGACTACATATTTGCTAACTGATTCTGATTGTAAATGAAAACTATACGCCTTATATCAAAGAGGCATTATAATAAATTGAAACCCCAACATTATGTGCTTTTACCATGGAGAAATAAATACAGCATGTGTCAATTTTCATTAGCCATAGGCGATTAATTCATGCAATACGTGACAACATGGCACTCCTACTTTCCTCTCCAATGCTAGCGCGACCGATACAAGCTCAAGTTATAGCAGTAACTGTTGGACCATTGACTTGGGTGTTTGTAATGCGTTCAGAAATAATATTTAAGCGTTGCAAGGATTTATTTTTCTTTTTCCTTTCAGTAAATGCAGAGAATTATTAAGCTGCGTTCACGCTGCATGACACAAACAAAAGCGTAATTCTAATAATATTAAAAATAAGGTAAATAGAAAAGGATTCTGAAAATAATAATAAACTAGTAGATCAGGAGATCGCGGCGACCATTTGATGTTTCCCGTTCCAGTAATAAGACGGCTTTTATGGCAGACTAGATCGCAACGTGTTCGCAGCTAAAGATTGAATGTAAAGTCTGGTGGGGAGATCGGAGAAAATCGTTGTAATGTCGATTGTTGCCGGGATTGGTGACGGAGAGTAGGGGTGACACACGTTGCCACATATTATTTGTATACGTATAAATCGCACGTAAACATTGAATCCCTATACCTAATGAAAATTGACACATACGGTATATGAGCTGGAATTTGCTCAAATTCCAACAATTCAAACGATGTATGTATGTACGAACATGTATCATAGTACTTAGTATTTTCAGTTTTCACTTAATGTTCCCAAAAGGTGTGTTGCTATTTTAATTTAAACTGTGAGATCTGAAGTATATTATGTCACAAAGACAAAGTTGCATATATGAGACTTACAGAGCAGGGGATCCATCCGGTCTTTGAAACTCTTCTTCCTATTGACAGGCGCCAATTTCGGCGGTGGGTTACAATTTTCCGAGAAACTGTCTTCCGCCTGTAACACAAACAAGAGAAAAACAACAAAGTGAGGCCGTAAAGTCTACGTCGTAGCAGATGATCCGCTCGATTTACCTCTGTGTTCGATACGCCCGGAGTAATTTCCGCCCAGGGATCAGAAAATTCTGTTAGCTCACTAATTTCGGAGGGAGGTGCCCTTGGCACGCCCGTTCTCCTATCATCCACGTTATCATAGGCGGACATTCTTGACAATTCCTCGTCGGTGGTGTCGTTTGACATTCTGATATCAGGGAATCTGAAAATAAAAGAGAGACGATATATATAATTTCAAAAAATAGTAGTATATACAGGGTGTTATAAATTAAGTCGGCACTATTGCTAACTTTGTTATTAATGAAGACGCGTCGATTGACATCGAAATGTCCACATGTTATTGGTCTTTGGACACATACAGTGTGCACGCGGTCTACCTGCGGATGAATATACTAGACAAGCTGGTCGACTATAAGTGGGAGAATAAGAGGGTAGCCTCTGTTACTAACATTAGCGCGACGTTAAAGTCGACACCGCGGAAATCGTTACTGCGTTAGTCCGTGAAAATTGCTACTGTTACTGTTAATAACAAATTCATTAACCAAGAATAAAGTCATTTACTGTACCTACTGAAAGAAGATAAAAAATTTGTATGAAACTAAACAAAATGTTTCAGTAAGATAAACTATAAACGCAGAAACAATGAATTTAATTGGAAGTTAAGAATGAAATTATTAAAGAAAAATCAATGTCTACAAGTATTTAATTGTTTATTAAATGCTCAAATAAGCCCCCTTCTTGAGCTGAGCAGTAACCCAGCTGATTATAAAAATTTTGACGAACATTTGTTAACAACTCCGGGATAACATGATTCGAAAATTCAATAATTTTGGCGCGTAATTGTTCTAAATTAGATGGACGAAACGCGATTTAAAAGTGTGTTTGCTGGGCGCTAGACATCGATCCGACCGTTAACAAAATGCAAGTGAAATGCGCAAGTACAGCTATCCTAAACACGAGTCAGTCAGCTTCACTACTCTCGACCCATAGAACAGTTTGTATATTGCTTTCTCGTACTAACTCATACAAACTCTTGGACTCGTCGTTTTATCACACAGTAAAATGCATCGGCAAGCACTTGGTATATTATCTCTACTTATAAAAGGAAGTCTTTGTTTGGGGGTTTGCGATGTCCAGAAGAATCTATCGCACTTACAGCCGTGAAATTTGGCACACAGGTAGTCGCAATGCCGACTCAATGCACCTCAAGCTCTCAAAATTTAATCTAGAATTTTTTTTATTTAATGTCACGGGTAACGTCATGCGGGTGAGTACTGTTACTGATGTATAAAATATGCAAAGTCATCAAAGAATAAATTGTAAAATAGAGTTGTCAATTTAATAATTAAACAAATACTTACTGTCTAGAGATCATTTCTTGAATGCTTATTCTCTTCTCGTCTTGTTCTGGTATGAAGGGAGATAAATGAAAATTTGGAATGGTAACGGGCCAATCAGAATCATAGTCAGCTTCGCTAGACTCTACACTCATATCTGCATCATTGCCTGCAAAGAATATCGAGAGAATAATAACAGGGCAACAGGCAACACATATTTTAAATAAATATTGTATTTTCGTTATACAGTCTGGTACTACCACTAGTACATAGTATTTTTTTTATGTTTCAGATGAGAAATTTAAATAAATCACATCATCAGCGAAATTTTCTTAAATGTGCGCTGACATTTAAGAAAATTTCGCTTATTGTTAGTAAAAGAAAACTTAGTCTGAAAACTCGGTTGAAAAATTACTTTTTATGGATTTTGAATTTACTTCGCATTCACTATAGATACATATAACACTGACGATACGATAGAAAATTGGGTTAGTTGGATTTTATATTAAAAGGAAACGTGCGGTTGGGTTTTACGTAATATAGCTATAACAGTTTATTCAATATAGAACGTCATAATTATATCATGTATATAAGTTACGAACCTCCAACGGCAGAACACACATTTTTTAGTACCCACCAATGCAGGAAACTCTAGATAACAGCGTATTGCCTACTCTATTAGTAATAGAAATCAAATGCTAAAACTGGCAGATCCTAGTTACGTAAAATGTGTGCAAAAATTGCAATCAAAGTATCCTACATGCAGTCTTTTTTCGAAAGAATATAGGTACAATAACGAAAATAGATATTAGGACACTGCTCAAAATATCTTGCATAGACGAGTTTAACGTATGTATTCAGAGTAATTTAAGTTTATTGTCTTCATGGTGTGAACGTTCTGAAATCAAGTTGAATGTGGATAAATGCTGTGCAGTAACCTTCACACGGTCTTCAACTTCGTACAATTCTTCTTACTTCATTGGTGACAACAAGTTAATGAGTAAAACTGAATTTAAAGATCTTGGAGTTACCTTCGATTCCAGCTTGAGCTTCAAATCTCACATAGAGAACATTTATAAATCTGCGTTCAGATCGTTGGGTTTTGTTATGCGTGTGTCTGGGTATTTCACTGATTCAGCATTGTTGAAATATCTATACTCTGCCTATGTATTGAGTAAGCTAGAATATGCCTCCTTAATATGGTTTCCTATTTATGCAAGCGATTGTTTGGCATTGGACCGTGTTCACCGTAGGTTCTTGAAGTTTCTCACGTATCGGGCAGATGGTGTTTATCCGGAGAGGGGCGTGGCGATGGGTGATCTGTTGCAGAGTCATGGTATGGTATCCTTGAGTGAGAGGAGATACGCTGCATGTGAGAGATTTTTGCTTAGACTGTTTTTTATATTATGTATACACCTGTAATATAGTTTGTAACCCTGTTTTGGGCTTTGCCTGTTGGGAAATAAAGATGATGATGATGATTATTATTATTATTATTATTATTTATTTTTAGGATATCTGCTGCAAAAATGAACGGTATTGTCGGAAGAATTAGTTGGGAATATTCTTGGTTCAACAGTTTCTTCTTCATTCCTGGAAAGCATCATATATGTATAACACCATCGATATACTGAATCTGAATTTGAGTTCTTATTCAAGATGTTTGCTTGTTTGCTTCTCCATGGTTTGTCCAGAGGGTCCCATTCTGTTATATAAATCTTGAAAACCCTTTGTTAATTTGCAGTTTGCCTAAATTCTTTATTATTAATTTGCATAATTCAAGAGTAATTCCCGCCCAATACATAAAATTCGCGATTTTCTCTCGTTTGCTAGTCCATGCTAATCTGCTGACAAGATGCTGTAGAATTCACGCAGTGCATGCATAGACATTACAGATAGATCTATATATCTAGCATATCGTTGATCTTAAATATTTGGGTGATGAGTCCAGTAATACTAAATTATATTCTCATAAACGTAAAAAAGCCCGAGATTATATTCTTTATTATAATATTTAACATCAATTAAGTATCAACACAGTTCTAACAGTTGCTGAATCATGCCGTTGACACTGGTCGAAATACTGATGGGGAATTATCAATTATTTCTATTACCTGCACCATTTTGATAGTATATGGTAGGTAATTCACGTTCATATCACTTCTTGTGCAGCATATTTTTTAATGAGGAGCTTCTATTTATTTATTGAATACTAATGCATTCGGTTAATTTAATTCTACTTATTGTCGAAATTATTCGTGTTCTACTCTTCGTAAGGACAGCATATAACTGTTTAAACATATACCGCATGTGTCAAATTTCATTAGCTATAGGGATTCAATGTTTGCGTGCGATTTATACGTATACAAATAATATGTGGCAACGTGTGTCACCCCTACTCTCCGTCACCAATCCCGGCAACAATCGACATTACAACGATTTTCTCCGATCTTCCCACCAGATTTTACATTCAATCTTTAGCTGCGAACACGTTGCGATCTAGTCTGCCATAAAAGCCGTCTTATTACTGGAACGGGAAACATCAAATGGCCGCCGCGATCTCCTGATCTACTAGTTTATTATTATTTTCAGAATCCTTTTTTATTTACCTTATTTTTAATTATATTAGAATTACGCTTTTGTTTGTGTCATGCAGCGTGAACGCAGCTTAATAATTCTCTGCATTTACTGAAAGGAAAAAGAAAAACAAATCTTGCAACGCGTAAATATTATTTCTGAACGCATTACAAACACCCAAGTCAATGTCCAACAGTTACTGCTATAACTTGAGCTTGTATCGGTCGCGCTCGCATTGGAGAGGAAAGTAGAGATGCCATGTTGTCACGTATTGCATGAATTAATCGCCTATGGCTAATGAAAATTGACACATGCTGTAGAGTCGAAAGAATATGAAAAAAAGTTTTTGATTTGAGGCAGCTTAATATTTTTAAATTCAAGATGTCAGCTTATTACCGATCAACAATTTTTTATTATGGTTATGTCATATTATTTAGTTTTTTCAGCTTACAAAAAATTCAAATGCTTCTTAAAGTTCGCACGTCTTTCTCACTAATTCAGTATTATTTTCGTGGAGTATTTTCAACGTGTGTTTTAATATGGACAGTATATAACATTGTTATCAAATCTGTTCCACATAAAAGCAGTTTTGACACTTATACTCAGCTTTATTTGATTACTGTTTCCGTTCCATATTTTAGATCTATGCGAAATTTATTTAATCTAAATAATTTAGGAACGGCAAACGACAATGTCGTCGTAACAAATTAAACTAGCGCGCACCGGAAGACGTAAAATATCGCAGAATTAATATCTTAAATCTGGCGAATTTAAACTGTGCAGTGGAGTTCGAGAGTTTCACTAATTAGGACTATATTAATTAAACTTGGTTGCTTAGTCGTGCGTGCGTCAAGGGCTTTAATGGGCTCGGCGAAAGACCGAAACAGATTATTTCGCTAGGAATGATATAAGTACTTCACATATACTTATAATATTTGAGTTAGTACAGACTAATATAAAGTTATACTAATTATATACAGTAATAGTTTGTCGTTGTTACATTTATAAAATTAATTCGTTTGGGTAATTATTATGCCAAAATACCAAAAATATTCTTTTTCTTGCAAATTTATTATGCCAGACTAAATTACAGTACGACTTCTCTATCAAACATGCCGATTACAGAACCTTGTGTTGTGGATTATTATGCCCTACGCTTATAATTAATGGAAAGATGTTTGAAATTCCCACTAGACTATTTTAAAAGGTTGGTACTAGCCGACCACCTACCTACTCCTTATCATCCGCGGTGCAAGTCCAAAAAAACTATGAGTACAAGCAATTAAAATGCATTATTTTCAATTTAACATTTTTAATCAATTTATTCAAGCTATAATATTTTCATTAACAATCTGTCCAAATTATACAGGGTGTTTAAAAAAGATGCGGCAATATTAAAGGGGTTGATTGTCCAGGTCATTTTATACAAAAAAGTTTATAATAAACAAGGTCCGCAAACGCTTCGTTACCGATCTACAGCGTGTTGAAGTTTAATTAAAAGAAACAGTAAAAATTAGATTTCTCCAAGACGGCATTAAAGATCAGAATGCAATTTTAGGCGTGTTATTTTTCAAGAAAAAAATAGGACGCCGCTGATTTCTCTAAAAATAAAAATATGATTTGTTTTCTTTGTTTAATTGTGAAGAAAAAAGCTCTCTTAACTTTCTATCATACGACGTACCGTTTTTTAGTAAAAAAAAACACATTTTAGTGCATGTACATTTATTACAGAAATTTTTTTTTAAATAACAAGGGTTTTATTTAAGGGCAAAAACAAATATTTGACCATACCAACAATTTTAGCAAGCAAAAATTACAATAACTGTGCAAAGTGACCACCTCGAGCTCGGATGCAAGAATCCAATCTTCTCTCCTCATCGACTGGCGAACTCTCTCAAAAACAACAGGATCGGTTTCAATTGAGTTGCACCCAGCAATGATTCGATTTCTTAAGTCTTCTACGTTTTCCAATGGAGTAGCGTACACCAATGACTTCAAATGGCCCCACAGGAAAAAATCCAGGGGATTTAAATCCGGGGATCGTGCAGGCCATAAGTGTGGTCCACCTCGGCCAATCCAGCGATTTACGTATGCTTGTGTTAAGAAATCACGAGTTACTTGACTAAAGTGGGATCGTGCATATACCACATTGCATCTCTAATTGCTAATGGTACGTCCTCCAGAAATCCAGGGAGCGTGTTTTCCAAAAAGTTGCGTTACACCTCTCCGGTTAGTCTCCTTGGTAAAAATACCGGTCCAATTAGGCAGTCACCCACAATCCCAAGCCAAACGTTCAAAGAAAACTGATGTTGAAAACGATTTTCAACAATTTCATGTGGATTTTCGTCACACCATACATGGATATTATGGAAATTGCGTATTGCATTTCTTGAAAAATTCGCTTCATCGGTGAACAGAATCAACATGAGGAATTGAGGGATTTGAACCATTTTCTGCAAAATCCATTGACAGAATGCAATACGAGGAGGAAAATCAGCAGGAAGTAATGCTTGAACGCGTTGTATATGGAATGGGTACAACAAATTTTCCTTCAGAATGTGTCAAATAGTCCCATTACTTACATCTATAGCTACTATATTTAGGACAGCTGACTCGTCGGCCATTTTGGAGATAAATGTCAGTTCATATCACGATACACTTATACCGGTATGCTCACTTTAGCTGTCAATGACGTCATTGCGGACAGATTGACAGTTCTCATATAGGCTACATTTTGACGCAGTTATCTCCAAAATGGCGGACGAGTCAGCTATGCTTTATATAGTAGTTGTACTTACATCCAAAGCGTCAGCAATTTTTCGAGTAGAAGTACCTCGATCTTCTTTAATCATGTCTAGCACATCCTCTTCCAGCTCTACCGTTCTTGCTGTCCTTGGCCTTCCTGCTCCTCCATTTCGTCTTAATGTGCCTGTTTCATAAAGACGCCGATGAATACTTTCGAAAGTTTTTCTATCAGGAGCAATACGGCCAGGAAATCTTTCAGTATACAACCGCCTAGCTTCGAATGCATTTCCATCAGCAAGTCCATAAATGTAGTGCATGCCGGTCATCTCTGCATTTGTATAGCGATTCATGATAAGGAAATTCAACAAATTCGACACATACAAAATTATTAATCATATGTCATTCAATATGTCAGTGAATAAAACAGGACTGTTTAAAAATATTTTTGTAAGTATGATAAATGTACATGCACTAAAATGTGTTTTTTTTACTAAAAAACGTTACGTCGTACGATAAAAAGTTAAGAGAGCTTTTTTCTTCACAATTGAACAAAGAATAGAAACATATTTTTATTTTTAGAGAAATCAGCGGCGTCCTATTTTTTTCTTGAAAAATAACACGCCTAAAATTTTATTATGATCTTTAATGCCGTCTTGGAGAAATCTAATTTTTACTGTTTCTTTTAATTAAACTTCAACACGCTGTAGATCGGCAACGAAGCGTTTGCGGACCTTGTTTATTATAAACTTTTTTGTATAAAATGACCTGGACAATCAACCCCTTTAATATTGCCGCATCTTTTTTAAACACCCTGTATATTTTTTTATTACATTGGTTTTTAAAATATTCATTCAAGTTCAAAATTATACCAAGTATTCGAAGTGTTGTCCATTTAAAATCAATCTTATATTTACTCTTCTTTTTATATTGTTGAAAATATCGTGTAGTATTTCATGAGTAATACTGTTGATAGCTTCTATAAGAGCTTTTACTTTTGCCTTAATTTGTTTAATGATTACAATTAACACTGCAGATAGCAAAAAACGCTACGTTTAGCACTGTCTTTGAGGGTTTCTTCTGAATAAGGCAACTTAGTAAACGAAATACCTTGTCACAGAATATCGCGCCAAAACGGTAGAAATGTTTAAGAGATTTCATTTCTTAACGTGTAGAAAAATGTAATATTGAAAAATAAGTGCATGATATCTACCATATTTTATAACATAACCAAGTTATAACACGCAAACATTCTTTTAAATTTTTGCTACATTCACCACTCAGAGAGCGTCAACGATTGGCACATTCAAGACGATAAAAAAAAGTGTTGAATATGTATATACTTATATATATACAAAGTGTTAATGTTAACTATAATTAGGAACAACAGTAATCGTAAAAAATATCTCCAAAGCAATAAGTAAGATAAAGATGTTACTTCAATGTCAATATACTATAAAGTAATGTATTTTAGGGCTGGAAAAATCAACTGTATATCACATAATTAAAGGATATAGATGAACACGAGAACTAACAGCCTCTGAAGAAAGAGTGGGGAGGCAATTGAATCTAGGAGAATTTGATGTATATGTCAAAAATACTGTATGGTAGATGGCGTGCAGTTTCTTTTTCAAAAATGAACCTCTTCGAAGATTAAAAAACAACAGAATACCGTGATGAAATGAATGGTAATTTTTATAAAGAATGGTGTGAACAAGTATTACATATACTGCCAGATAGTAATAGTAATAGTCATGGACAATGTATCATATTCACGTGGAGTGGAAAGGCTACCTATTTAGAAAAGGAAATCTAGTGGCTTAATGGATGATATCCTAGAACTATTTGTTATTTGTGTTGGAAATAGTGATAGTGAAAGTGACTTTCTGTTGTCCAGTAAATCATACTAATTTTTGCATCTAATTTTAGATATTTATAACTTTGTTATTGTATTTTTGAGGTACATTTATAATGAATTTTGAAAGTAGTTTACATTTCATTGATCGATATAAGTAAGTATTAATTATTTATGATGTATGGACATATTATTTTCATATTAAAGTTTTCTGAAATATTTATATGCGTAGTTTATCAGAATAGGTTATGTGACACATTACATTCAATCCTAATGTTGAGTAGATTTAGTATATTTTGTAATCCAAAAAGTTAATCTTATACAATAATTCTACTAATATAAATGCTTCACACTTACTAGAAAATATAATAAAATTTAAAATTGTACAAACAAATCGCTACATTCTGAGCTGTTTGGATGTCATATCAAATTGTTTACAACATTTTAAGCTGTGTTCCGGGTTTTGGCGGGATATCTGAACCATACCTTCAGTCTGTGACAGAACGAAGTACATTTGAATTTTATTGTGAATAAGAGTTTTATTGATTGTTTTTCTTTTATCACAGTCACATCCTTCGAGGAAAGAATAGAACAGGAGAGAGTCTTGTTAAAAATATTATTTGTCCAAAGTGGTAACTCAATATGGCCGCCGCAATGCATGGGCGTGCATAAATATTTTGTATAGGGTATATGTACACTTCGTATGTTTACGATAATCATCAAAATAGGTTCTTAGTCCAATAATAATTAAAAAAATATCATGAGTGCATTACTTTTTCAATCTATCTATTCTTTTTAATATAGTAATATTTATTCTAAAGAAAACATTAAAAAAAACATACATAGGATATGAATGTTACGCCACTGAACACATAATCAAATATGTCAGATATATGACAAGTTATTCAAAATACATAAGTACTTTTTAAATTATTAATGCCTATGTTGAATGCCAATTTGAAATTAACTTTACCGATGAAGAGAAAAAGTGAGATTCTTCTTTTTTGTCGTTTTAGAACGGTCACAAGCCACACAATTCACCATTATAAAAGCACTAAAGAAGTCAATTTGACCAATAACTGACCTGCCTTAAAGTGGTAACTTCCGTCTAAATAATACCTATTTCCCCACCACTTTATTATCTCTCCTGTTCTATTGTTTCCTCGTAAGTCACGCCATATCTTAGAATTTCTAAGGCGGAAACAGTTCTTAAAATACAGTTTCTTTCTAAATTAAATTAATTACTGGGTACTTAAGAATATAATTACTATCGAATAATGTCGACTTTAAATAACACTCGTACTCGGATTGTGAATTTCATGAGTACTATTAAGTGGATTATGACTTTCAATAACATTTTCTTTCAGAATTGTATATTTAATAATTAATTAGTTACCTTTATAATATCCGCAAAGTGTGATAATTATTCTTTCTCCTTGTTAATTTCGTCACTGATCCAAAATAGTTGTCTGGGAGATGTTCAAATGCAACTCAACCATGCACATTACTAAGAATAGGTATCCTTCAGTTCCACCAGTTACAAATGTTTAGTGCAAGAAAACCCGTTCCAATAATGACATTTATTTACATGTTTTACCATTCGTTTCGATGTTGGAATGCGTTATATTACAATTTATAATTAGTTCCAATAGCATGTCATAACTACATACAAGTAGAACAACATACTTAGGGATTATGTACTTCAGTGTTTTAATTAGTACTTCTATTTTATAAAATTTTAACACAATGTAATAACGACACACTGCACTTTGACTATACAACTAAACTAATTTCAGATATGTAGAATTTTTTTTAGGTACAATATACATACATATGTCATGAATATGTGCATAGTGATATATGCCTACTGACGTTTCCGTATTGACGAATAAATATAAATATGAATCGATTGATAAGACTTTACGAGAAATGTGTAAATAGGTGTTTCTAGTTATATAATAAAATATTAATTTGGAATTTGTAGCTGATGTTTTCATTTCTTTTTACCTCTAATTTGAGAAGATAAAGCCTAAGATTCATGCAATATTGGCATTGCATTAAAAAATGATGAAAAAGATAAATAAAACGTTTCTCTGCTACGGCACTGGAATGACATTATTATAACACTGTTCTTGATGATCGTGTTAGAATAAAGCTCATTCTAACACGATTTTTAGTGACATTTTATTTTGAAATTGGTATGCTTGCGTGAATGACGTCATTGCGAAGCAAGTCAGATTGACAGTTCTCATATCTACTATATTTTGACAGTTTATTTTAAATGGTATTCTATTTAATATGCTTGGTTGTGCTGTACCTATACGGTTGTCGTAAATACAATTGAAAAAGTAAAGATAGTCAGATTAAATATAACAGGTTTCCCAAGAAAGAGACGGTACGAAATGTGTGGTTAATTGCGTGTAAAAGGCAGAATTTAATAAATTTGAAATGTGGTATTTCCAGAAATCTGCTTTTATCATTCTTCATAATAAAAAAAAACTTTAGCTATTATTGTTTTTTCATTTTGAGCCATCATGTTTTCATCACTCGAACAATAATTACTGCAATTTTCCAATAAATCGTTCAGATGCAGTTCCCTGATTCAAAGAAAAAACAATTTGAAGCAATAAACACGGGTTTGAAAATCTTTAAAAAGCAAAAAAAATAGATGCTTTGAGAAAACATATGCAGATGCTCAATAAAGTACTTTAGAATCGAACAGGAAAATGTGTGAAACATCGACATCGAAGTTTTAAACTGTCCGATTCTTACTAATCACCTATGAAAGTGAATTATTTGATTCAATACTTTTCTAAGATAAGCAACACGTTTGTACATCTGGAACATTCATAAAGTATTTTAAGGCATTTTATACATCGTAGCAACATATTATGTAGTTTTTTTGCTTATTAAGAATTTATAATTTATTGTTAACAATTTCAGGTTGCTTTCCGTTAATATATTGCAAGGATATAGTCAGAATAGTATCTGGATTTCAATCTGATACAAAATTGGATAGCTTTTTCTTTAATAGTGTTAAAAACTTTGACTCAGACTGAAATGAGATAAACTTCTTAACTATCAAAGTTATTTATATTAGCAACCAACATTAAAATTCCTACCTCTTACAAACAATTATCCATAACCTCCAAGGTATCTTCTTAAGGAACATATAAGACGTTATCTGCCTTTTATAAATTTTTGTATTTTGTTCAAAAACAGTGTTTTTATCAAACACCAAAAACTAATAAAATTTTATTTTAATTGTATACTATCAGATCTATACGACCCACTAAATAGGATATACCTACATCTGTGCAAAAGGTACAGAGTTTGCGAGATTTTTGTAAAAAACTGGTTTTAGATAAGAGTAAAAGTGTTATTTTCGGTCCGAAATTTTATATACAAAAGTAGTACGTAATTATGGTCTCAGTACTTTCATATTCTAGTTAGTCTGTGTTAAATGCATACTATGTTAGATATTCCTAAAAGCTATCTACATCCGGTACAAATTTCCAAACAATTTTGTATTTTTTAGAAATTTGTCTAAACTTAGAAGTAGACGAGATATTGGAAAAAGTTCATATTGTCACTGAAATAAACTACTATTTCCGGACAGTCGTTTTGACTGAAACTGTAATCAGATATCGAAAGGAGAATTATAGTCCTAAATATAAGGTTTCGTATTGCCTATGTAATACTTTTAACTGTTCACACACACATAATAAATAGTTAAATAGTTGAGTTTATGCACTGTATTCAACCCGTTACTACGTAAATCGCAAACTTAATTTTTAATTTGCTGAATAGTGTTATCAAAGTATTATAACACAGCAAGCAAACAATGTAGCTTAAACATAATTACTGAAGAGTTTGTGTTTTAAGAAATTGTGTGGTATCCACATAGATATGTATAACTGTCTTTGGTTGAGCAATTTTCAATTACTTATCCACTATGAAGCAAGTTCATATACACACAAATATACACATTAAAAAAGAAATTCAAGAATCTGTAACCACGAAAGGCAAAATGCAAATCACTGTAATAGTATATAGGATCTGTGACAATTTAATTTCCGGATGATCCCGTTCCCATCCCATAGTATCACCTGTCCATGTAATTGTACCGAAATGACACGATTATTCGTGTTTCAACATGATTGAACTAATACGTAAAATTCAAGCTAATAGAGACTGTCGTTAGTTAGGTAATTTAGCTGTGCACGTTCGCGTAAAAATTTGGCGATCGAAATTTATAATAGGGCGTTTCATTAAATTTCGTGTGATACCAAATGCACTACTAAAACGCGAACAGTTATTTCAAGTGGAATATAGTGAAAACGTCATGAAAAAGTCGAGTATGTTTGAAAAAGAGAGAAGAGAAATATGTGTAAGAAGATACGAAAACAATAAAAACCGTTGTTAGGATTAATGGGTGCGGAATACAATACTATGCACGAGGCAATTAAATGCAATGTTGATAGCGGGCGAATTGCAGACCAATCGAGAAATAGTTAGCAGACTAATTTTAACTGATTATTTGGGTATAAGATACCACGACTAGTCTTTCTTCAGAAAAGCTTTTGTTTTCTAAATGTATACACGTAATGATTCTTCATATTTCCAATATGACCCAGTAAGCTGACTTCATTGCTGTCTATAAATCACACTCTCAGACCAAGTGTATATGTTTCTTCGATTACAATTGATCACTCGAACAAAAATATATCGAACAGGGAAGAAATAGTTAAACCAAAATGCTATTTATGGTTCTGGAGATATTAGAAGACGTTCCTATAGAATTATCCGAATTGTGACTTGACAAGTAGAACAATTTATTGCGGCAATGAGCCAAGTCACGACACACTGTAGCAGAGATATACTATCTTACTAATTCCAAAAATAAAAGCTGCCCTGATTTTCTAACAGATTATGTGCAGCTGCTCTAGAAATGGCAATGTGTTTAAGGCACTGAATCGGTACACAGGAAGGTGATATAGCCTATAGAATATAGTTTCACATGAGTATTTTAAAAAGTGCATTATGGGAATCCAGTCATCTAAGACATAAGCAAAAAGGTTCTGAGCGACTCTTAATAGGCATGGAAGGCATATACAGGGCTTTTCACCTAACCCGTTCGTTAGAACTTTTCTATGTTAACGCCTTAGGACAGTTTTGAAAATTTGTAGCACGTAATGTTGATACTTGGTCTGTTAATATAACATATTTACACTCATTAACCACTTTTGGTTATACAGGAAGTCACAGCCAACTTTGATTTTTTAAATAGAATGTTATATTTTTTATTGCTTTTTTAGATTCATTGTAGAGTGCTGTAACACATTTAATTAGGTTTTATTTTGTGAATAATTAACCGTTTTTGAATTATTTTGATTTTTGTCAATTTTTTTTGTTTTTTCAATGCACTTTTTAAAACCACATATCTAAGGCTTATTTGAATAGAATTATGTCATATTTCTACTGCAAACAGGGAAAGGTATACGATTATGAGTAATGTCTAAATATTTAATAAACCTCATAAAGGGTGTTCGAAATTTATCGATTATTTATGTAATCTTAAATTTAAGAAAAATCGGTTTTTTAAATGGAATAGACTGTAGATGAGCACGCCCTAGTAAGTAGATGAATATATTGCATCATACAGATATAGGTTTCCCTATGCCTATCCCTCACAGTTTTAGAGATATTAATGACTATTTTCTAAATTGAGCATTTTCAAGAAAAATCGTAGTGGTAAGCCTTGAAAAGTAAATTTGATCTGTCAAAATTGAAAGGTAGTTCATTTCGTTTCTAACTGGTTTTAAGTTGTTCACAAATATGCAAGACGAATGCAATAATTATTCTGATAGAAATATTTTAAATTTATTCTACATTCATGGTGAATCTCTTCAAATAATTGATAGAACATGTCGACTTTTTAATGAAAGATACCCACATTTACCAGCAATGAATAAAACTAAATTTAAACGAATAGAGTCAAGTTTCATTCGTTTTGGCACTGGCTTTACATGTGCTTACAAGATTAGACGTTATTTCAGCTCTGAATTGTTCCCATGTGAATCACCACGTGTTTGGGAGGAGCATAAGTAAATATTTGTGGTATCGTTTACCGTCATTTATTGAGAAAGTATTGTTTCATTGGTTTAGACATTTGGTTTTAGAGGTGAGTAACATCATTGATGAAGTTATTTTTATAAAAAAGTTATAACGTTTGACTAATAGTTGATGAAAAAAAAGCAAAATGGCTGACAAGGTGCTAACGGGGCACATTGATACAAATATTTTGGGGCAGATTGATACACTGTATCAATGTGCCCCCTCTAAAATCCTAAACAGTATAAAAATATCTTTTTTATAATTTCAGTCAATATGGTGAGAACTTACAAAAAAAAGTCTGATAAAGTAAACATAGATGAATTAGCTATACATTCTGCTGTAGAGGACGTCGTTAACGGAATCTTATCAATAAGAAAAGCCGCTAAAAAATATAACCTTAAGCTACTCTACAACATCGAATAGAAAACAGAAAATTAACTGGTAAACCATTAAATGCAGCCGTTTATACATCAAAATTTTCTAGTCAACAAGTTTTCACCAAAGAACAAGAAGAATTATTGTCAGAATACATAATTACTTGCAGTAAAATGCACTATGGTCTTACACTGCGACATTTACAAAGTTTAGCATATGAGTATGCAAAAAAGTTAAACTGTAAATACCCTTCTAACTGGGATACTGCGAAACTTGCAGGTATAGACTGGACACAGGGTTTTCGTAAACGACATATAAATATCAGTTTACGAAAACCAGAGAATACAAGTTTAGCTCGATCAGCTGGATTTAACAAAACGGCAGTTGAACATTTCTTTAGCAATCTTAAAAAGGTTTTGGAAAAATATCAATTTACAGCAGATCGGATTATTAATTATGACGAATCTGGAATAACTACAGTTCTCAATACGCCAAAAGTTTTAGCTTCCAAAAGTCAGAAACAGGTGGGACAGATCGCTACTGCCGAAAGAGATGAACTCGTAACATTTGGTGGTATAATTTCTGCAGTGGGTAACGCAATTCCTCCAATATTTGTATTCCCCAGGGTTCATTATAAGAATCACTTTTTAAGCGAAGGACCTGAAGGTAGCTTGGGACTAGCCAATAAAAGTGGCTGGATTGTTACAGACCTTTTTTTAGATGTCCTGAAGCATGTTCAGAAACACACGTCGTGTAGTAAAAGTAATCCAATTTTAATGCTATGTGACAACCACGAAGCACACATATCAATCGAAGCTATTGAATATTCTCGAGCAAATGGCATTGTATATTTAACTTTTCCACCTCACACGTCACATCGACTACAACCTCTTGACGTAGGAGTTTCTGGTCCTTTCAAGAGTAAATTAAAAGTAGCTTTCCACAACTGGCACATAAATAACCCAGGAAGAGGTATAACTATTTACGACATTCCTAAAATTACGAAAACAGCATATTTAGAGTCGTTTACTGGAAAGAATATAATCAGTGGTTTTACAAAGGCTGGTATCTGGCCCTTTAATTCATTGGTGTTCAGTGAAGCGGATTTTGCACCCTCTGCTATCTATCACACAAGTACAGAAAACAATTTGGCTACTGTTGAAAATAATTTATCCCAAGAAAAAAATCAAATAAAAGAAGCAGTTCCAATAGAGTTGATTCCGTCTACCTCAAGACAATTTACTCCCCACGTGACGTAGATGCATCTAGTTCAAAACACCTTACTCCTCCAGGCACTATAATTACACCTGATGTAGTTAGACCTTATCCGAAAGCAAAACCAAAACAAACCAAAAGAAAAGGAGCTGAAAATGGGAAGTCACGAATTTATACGGATACACCTGAAAAAGATAGACTACAAGAGTTGTACGAAATTAAACAAAAGAAAAGAGAAATGAAAATAGAGAGAGAAAATATCAGAAAACTCAAACAATCATCAAAGCGCATTTCAGAACAATTAACAGATGAAAAGGCTGTAAAAATAAATAAAACTAAAAATACAACTTATGCTGATTCTGATGGGACTACTAGTGTTTCAGACATGGAGTATGACATTATCAATAGTTCTTCAGATGCAGACTTTCTGGAGAATGAAGAGACCACTATTCTAATCGTGGAAAATATGAAAAAACCTACACCAGAGGAAATAAAAGGAGATTTCTTGTTAATACAATTTCCCAAAAAGAGACATGTAGTTTATTATATATGTAATGTTCAAATATTACATAGCCCTACGGAGTATCAAGTTTCATATTTAAGGAAAAAATCGACGTCTTGGACTTTTGTATTTCCAACTATTGCGGATGTGGCAACAGCTGATTTAACTGATGTTATATTAAAGTTACCTGTGCCAATAGAGACAGGGGGAACAAGTCGTACTTCATCATTTTATTCATTTCCTGTTGATTTTATGGCGTACAATGTGTTATAATTTATAATAATGTTTTATTATAGGTACGTTCAATCTCAGTTTTCTTTATTTTTGATACATGTTCTGGTTAATTTTTTCATTTTACATTTCATATTTTAATGAATAAACTATTTTGAGCTATACTTACCGTATTTTATTAATTACTGAACCGTAAGTTTTTCAGGTATGTCATTTTTTCTAATATGTATCAATGTGCCCCAATACGTGAATCATTCTGCCCCATGTATGGGGCAGTTTGATACAAATGAGTTGCATCTGAAAATGTCAATCCAAAATTGTTATTGTGTACTATTATCAAAAGAGGTTACGACAAACAGAAACAGGAACTATTAAGGTACTGAACTGCAAAATGCCAAAACACCAATTGGAAAATTTCGAGTGTTATGACGTAAAAAAGGAAAAGTGTATCAATGTGCCCCATCTTCCCCTATATTATCTAACTCAAATAGTAATTTTTGAATAGCAATTGTGCTATATTTTATAAAATCATGTTAACTTATTAAGAGAGCATAACAATGAAGTGAACATCTGACGGTCAATAAGCACGATTTCCCGACTGGAAAAATGAATAAAATTATTCGTTAGGATATCTCTACCATTACTGTTCTTCTTAGTTGTTAGATATAAAATTCTACAATATTATCTCCCTAAATACGTAAAAGTTAAGCAACAAACTCGATTAACACTTTACACACAAAACGCACACTAGATTGCTCCAGAAGACTTGACAACATTAAGACTCTTAACTGGATTGTACCTCACAGAATTCACAGGCTATTATTGGCATTACAGTTACAGGTACATAGATATTTTTAAAATTGGAACCACATAGAAGTAATAAAGAATAGACCTGTCTACTTGACGACAGACGATAGATGAAACGATAATTATTAGAACAACATATTCAAGTAATCAAGTCATCCAAATATCTGTGTAGTAGTATACGTGTAGTATGAGTTCTCAATTTCGAGTATATTGAGAGACATTATAGAAACTCATACTATGTTAGTAATTGTAGTGATAAAATTTGGTGAAATTTTGAACAATATCAATAAGACCTTTTCTTAAACTTTAGATTAACGATTATAATTTTTTATGAAAGTATTTTGCGTATACCCAACATTTTTTGTCATTAAATGTTTCTACATCTACATATTTTTACACCACTCTTCTGCTTGTGTTCACGGTTTGTCTTATTATTTCGCAAAATAATGTTCTGTTGTGTTTGTTTATTATACTAGGGCGTGTGAATCTGTTTAGTACACAACTTTAATATATAAACGACCCACTGTTGGGTTAGTCAAAGTATAAAAATATATTTTCTTGGGTATTGTGGTAAAATTATATTAAAATAAAAGAAAGATTGTTAACGTTTCGATGTTTAATTTACATCATAAAATTAAACGTTAAAAAAAAGAAAAAAAAAATTAAAAGATCAAGATTAAAAACATATATATGTTTTGATATCTGTTATAATGATGTTATATTTCTTTTATCTTTAATTTATACAATTATACAACACAACCGGCTGTTTTTAATCTTGATCTTTTAATTTGTGATATTGCTGTATACGTTTAATTTTATATATTATATGAAAAATTAAATGCTAGTTTATACCTATAAAAGTGAAACATGAAGTTCATGTAAATCATAACATCAACGTAAATAATTTTAAAGAGGTAGTTACCCTTTAATTTATTTAAATTCCAAAGCATTCTTCTTCGAATCTATCTTATGCATTTTTTTTTAAAATTTCGGTCCACCAATGAATGGGCCATAGAGTATTTATTTCTTGCATTCTGGATTCAAAACTTTAAATGCAAATATTGTACTATCGTTGCCAACTCTAAAGTTATGACCATAAATAGATAACTTTACTTGACTTTATAAGATTTCTTTATTTTATATCATTCTTATTCTATATTAACTTTATTTTTTCAAATTATTGTATAATTATATTAAAATACTTATATAATAATATACAATTTGAATAATAAATAGGAATTTTTCATCAACCTTTATGTATATAATTGTTTATTTTTTGAATTTAAAAACAATGAAAATGTAATAGGGAATTACACTTACCGACAAATTTCCAACTATTATCCACTTGCCATGTGTCTGCTATTTTGGGTTTGATCGAAGGTGGTAAGACTGGTTTGACTTCTGGCTTCTTAATACCTATTAGCCTTTGTTTTGGACTTAAATTATCCACCGAGGTCGACATAATTCCTAATAAAAAAAACACCTTACTTATTTAGTCTGTCTAAAAATGTATTAGTCTACTTACCATTAAAATCGGATGGATCTATTTTATCGAAACCAGGACTCATTGGTGAATGCGATATCAAAACGGCGGGGTTCGAATGCCTTTGTTGCACTGGAATTATATTCCGATTAAATAATCTTCTTGGCACTGGATTTTGTGTTAGGGAATCCGCTGGCTCCGCATAGAAAGGACTACTTTGTTTTGGTGAATGAGCTTGTTCTTGACTAACCACTCCATTGGTTTCATTAATTGGAGATTGTATTGCCAAGTTGGAAATATTCTGGTTTCCATTTGGTGTACTACAGTGACTGTGCTGAGATCCTGTTGTTTGTGATTCCGTGGGACTTAATATGTTGTTATTTAAGGAGACTACAGTTCCGGTATGTTGCAGGAGATCAGGTGATGCCAAATTGTTTTGTTTGTGTTTTAGATTTCCATGTTCGTTAGTCCATAAATCTTCGTAGTCACTAATTTTATCTCCAATAGCACTCCTATAGTACACCGTTGGCGATTCTAAAATATCAGACTCTTGATAATGTTTCGAAATTTTGTTTTTAGCTCTTCTACTTGTCCTGGCCGTCTTCGTAACTGATAAAGGTGATAGGGTATCGGGTGTCATAAGGCTATTCGAATCAGAATTTGGAGAGAGAATTGATCCATTAGGTGATGTTATAGTTTCTGGTCCCCGTCTTAAACTTCCTTTTGAGCTCATGGTGGAAGTTTGTCCTTCGGGAGACATCCTTTTGGCATCGCAGATAATTTCAGAAGGCGGCAGTTCAGTTCTGGGACTTTGTGAATTAACACTAAACGTAACGGTTGTAGTGACTGTGATGTTATTTTGTGGTGTTGTTGGCTTTGACCATCTTGGTGGCGGTGGAGGTGGTGTTTTTGAAACTGTTTCATTCTTAAATGAGGGTATACATTTTATCGGTTCAATTCTGCTATCACATTTAGGATCTACGTTATTTATTAAATTGAGCGTATTTGGCCTTGCTGGTTTTGTATCTTTTGTGATTGGCGTAGAAGGTTCGGCAGTTTTAAAGGTACTCATGAGCGGATTTAAATTGAGCACTAGATCCGCATCTGGACTTGAGGAAGCGGATGGTGGCGGGCTATACCTCCAGAACTCTTGACCGAGAAGGGCGTAGGAAGATAACTGTTGTCTGCTTCGTGCCTCTCTGATCGCTTTTGGCAGCGTCAGTTGAACAGGAAGTTCATCACAACAGTTAGCGTAATGAGCAATCAGGGCGGGAATATCATCGAAACGATTTTCACTTGTTTCCAAACCAAGTCTACCAGAAGATGATTGTATTAAATAATGTTCGATGTAAGGGCCTTTGTCAGGCGGAAGACGAACTGATAAAGCCATGGTGTCAGGTTGTGATGATTGTCGTACTACGAAACAACCTTCTTCTTTGCCTTGGAGAAGGTGAAAAGCACCGGCTCTTTGTATTCCCGGTAGAAACCATATTGGGTGCGATCGTATTAATCGTTCTAACAAACCTATATCACATGCTGCTCCATATCCTAGAAAGGAAATAAATATTTTGAAATATTCCATAAACGAAATATACATGTGTTCATAAGAGATGTAGTGCATGTTATACGATAGTAACATTACGTCACGTCATCCGTCTCTATTTTATTAATTGAATTATATACCATGTGATGAAAATCTTTAATAGTCAGGAAGGCCATGAACACTTTTTTATTTTATTATTTTATATTAAGTTGGAATAAAAAAGTGTTCATGGTCTTCCTGACCATTAAAGATTTTCATCACATGGTATATAATTCAATTAATAAAATAGACAGATGACGGATATGGCTAAAGTTGGATGCACACTAATTATACAAAACTATTTATTTCTCATTACGATGGTTGTTGTGATTAACAAAATGTATGAAATACGTCAGCGGCCATTAAATTATAGGGGATTGCTCCGATCCGAGACAATGTTTGACTAACATTTTGAAATTTTTCTTAAGAGGGGCGTTTACCTATCGAAAATTAAGGCATCGCCGTTTCGCGTTTTTTAAACTCATTTTGTAATTTTAGAATTTCAAATTTGGGTTAGTGATGCAAAAGGCATAAATTTATAATGTCAAGGTCAGTTTTTGTACTAATTTATTTTCTTAAGAAAGTTATGTGTTTTAGAAATAACAACAAAAATGCATGAATTTGATTAATGTCTACTAACTAAGGCTGGTACACAAAAGAAAAAATGAGGTGTGGCCACCACACGACTTTCTTATACGTATGAAAGCGTTACTTCCGGTCCGAATTTTGAAATTTCATTTATACAAAAAATATTCCAAATCTAACTCTAAATACTTTTGTACTCTTCATAAATGTATATAGACGACATATTTGCAAAAAATCGTTATTCGGTAAGAGTAAAAGTGATACTTCCGGTCCGAATTTTGAAATTTTTTGTATATAAAAGATATTGGAAATTAAGTTCTAAATATTTATGAATTCTTTATAAATTAGTCTAAACTTAGTAATTGACGAAATATTTGCAAATTTCAATTTTTTCACTGAAGTAAACTACTACTTCCGGTCTACCGATTTTGCTCAAAATCTAATCAGTTCTCAAGAGGGAGATTATATTCGTAAATACAAAATTTGGAATTGATATCTCCAGCGGTTTGATCGCTATCGTGGTCACAGACAGACACACAGACACACACACACAGACATTTTTTTAAAAAACACTTTTTTGGTATCAGGGGACCTCAAAACGTGGACATCTGCAAAAATCTCGAGGTCGAAAATTTTCATCATCACAATACTTCCTTATACTACGTATAAGAAAGTAAAAAAATGAGGTGTGGCCACCACACGACTTTCTTATACGTATGAGCGTTTCAAACTATGCAATTTTAAGAATTTTTTTATACAAAAATCATTCAAAATCCTATTCTAAGTACTTTCATTCTCTTAATAAATCGCTATAGAATGCATACTTTGCAAGATATTCGAAAAAAAGTGCTACTCGCTAAGAGTAAAAGTGCTACTTCCGGTCCGAATTTTGAAATTTCATGTATACCAAAAATATTGAAAATCCACCTCTAAATACTTTTGTACTCTTAATAAATATATATAGAATACATAATTTACGACATATTTGCAAAAAATCGCTATTCGGTAAGAGTAAAAGTGGTACTTCCGGTCCGAATTTTGAATTTTTTTTTATACAAAAGATATTTAGAATTATCATTTAAACACTTTCATACTCGTAATGTACCTGCCTAGAAAGCATGACTTGCGAGATATTCGCAAAAAACTGATTTTCGATAAGAGTAAAAGACCTACTTCCGGTAGGAATTTCAAAAAACTTTTTTAAGAAAATTTGTCTCAAATTTAATTCTGAGTACATTTGAATTCTTTATAAATTTGTGTAAACTTAGTAATTGACGAAATATTTGTAAAATTCGATTTTTTCACTGAAGTAAACTACTACTTCCGGTCTGCCGATTTTTCTCAAAATCTAATCAGTTCTCAAGAGGGAGATTATACACGTAAATACAAAATTTGGAATTGATATCTAAAGCGGTTTGACCGCTATCGTGGTCACACACAGACACACAGACACACACACAGACACACAGACATTTTTTAAAAACCACTTTTTTGGTATCAGGGGACCTCAAAACGTGGACATCTGCAAAAATCTCGAGGTCGAAAATTTTCATCATCACAATACTTCCTTATACTACGTATAAGAAAGTAAAAACGACCTCTACGCGCCAGCTGCACATTTGATGTACGATATAAAGAAAAAATCAAATTTATGTAATTATTTTTAAAGATAAAAAACAATAAACAGTAAACATTGTCACACACATTTTACACGCGGTTTTTCGCGTCGTATATCCCCACTTTACGGTATCTCTACCGGTCCTAGCGAAGACGAAAATCTATCGGAATCGGTCGGCTATTGCAGACTTGCGAGTGACAGTTTAATTACAAACTGTCACTCGCATTTAAATGTCATATATACCTATAATATTCGAGTGTATAATAATATAACAGTTATGGGCAAGCGAAAATTGGTTTATTATAAAACATCAACAACATCAACAGTTTCGTAAGTACTCATTCTTTATACATTATGTTTCCTATCTATAGTATTTCTTTATCTATGACAGAATTTGTGAATAAAACCGAAGCGCTGTGACAGAACCGAATATCGTCAACCTCCACCTACTTACACCCCCTTGCGTCTACTCGTCCCGCGAGTAATATAAGTTGCATAAGTTTCTATTTGTTGGTAAACGCCACTCTTAATTAATAAATTTATTTGAGACTAATTATAAATATCAGATGAAAATATAATTAAGATTTTCAGACTTTTGTATAATTTGTGATATTTTGTTTGATTTTCTGTATAATATACTTTATGGCTGCCATACACGTTACGGTCCACCGGAGAGGTCTACCTGTGCAGGTACGCCTGCGCAGGTAGACCTGAGATGAACCTGAGCGTGTGTGGGACATTTTTTGAACCTGCACAGGCGACCGGTGAAAGAATTGATTTTCGATTCTTTCACCGGTCGCCTGCGCAGGTTCAAAAAATGTCCCACACACGCTCAGGTTCATCTCAGGTCTACCTGCGCGGGCGTACCTGCACAGGTAGACCTCTCCGGTGGACCGTAACGTGTATGGCAGCCATTATCGACGACTGAACAATAAAGTATGTATTATATTAATCAATATTGGCTAATAATAACACTCATAATACCCGTAGGGAATAATGAAATGCGACCAGTGAATAATGGGCCATAACGTTACCATTATTCACTGCATTCCGCCAATAAGAACATATAATGGGCCATAACGTTACCATTATTCACTGCATTCCGCCAATAAGAACATAACGTTCCTAACGTTGTCATAGTAACGATAGACAAGTCCGGCCATTTTACTGACTGCCTAACCATCAAACGTCATATTGATATAGTAATCTGACATTTTCGTTTACTTATTTTGATTTTTTTTAGTAATTTTCAGTTAGTCGTCGATAAAGTAGTGTATACTAACTCGCAATAATGACTATTATTCCCTCGAGCTGAGTTACTCCCTCGCCGCTTACGCGGCTCGGGAGTAAATTCAGCTCTCGGGAATAATAACTGTCATTATTGACTCGTTGTATAAACTACTATTCAAACAAACACTTATAATCATTTTTACTTTCTTATACGTAGTATAAGGAAGTATTGTGATGATGAAAATTTTCGACCTCGAGATTTTTGCAGATGTCCACGTTTTGAAGTCCCCTGATACCGAAAAAGTGGTTTTTAAAAAATGTCTCTCTCTCTCTCTCTCTCTCTCTCTCTCTCTCTCTCTCTCTCTCTCTCTCTCTCTCTCTCTCTCTCTCTCTCTCTCTCTCTCTCTCTCTCTCTCTCTCTCTCTCTCTCTCTCTCTCTCTCTCTCTCTCTCTCTCTCTCTCTCTCTCTCTCTCTCTCTCTCTCTCTCTGTGTGTGTGTGTGTGTGACCACGATAGCGGTCAAACCGCTGTAGGTATCAATTTCAAATTTTGTATTTACGTGTGTAATCTCCCTCTTGAGATCTGATTAGTTTTTCAGTAAAATCGGTAGACCGGAAGTAGCAGTTTACTTCAGCGAAAAAATCGAATTTTGCCAATATTTCGTCAACTACTAAATTTAAACAAATTTATAAAGAATTCATATATACTTAAAATTAAAATTGAGAATAATTTTATTTAAAAAGTTTTTCGAAATTCCTACCGGAAGTAGGTCTTTTACTCTTATCGAAAATCAGTTTTTTGCGAATATTTCGCAAATCATGCTTTTTAGACAAGTACGTTACGGGTATAAAAGTATTTAGAACATAATTTTCAATATCTTTTGTGTAAAAAAAATTTCAAAATTCAGACCGGAAGTGCCACTTTTACTCTTATCGAATAGCGATTTTTTGCAAATATGTCGTAAGTTATGCATTCTATATATATTTATCAAGAGTACAAAAGTATTTAAAACTGGATTTGCAATATTTTTTGTATATATGAAATTTTAAAATTCGGACCGGAAGTAGCACTTTTACTCTTAGCGAGGAGCACTTTTTTGATAATATCTTGCAAAGTATGCATTCTATAGAGATTTATTAAGAGAATAGAAGTACTTAGAATAGGATTTTGAATAATTTTTGTAAAGAAAAATTCTTAAAATTCTATAATTTGAAACGCTTATACGTATAAGAACGTCGTGTGGTGGCCACACCTCATTTTTTAAAATTTGTTTCGGGTAGCTTTGGTTATTGCCAGGGGCTATGAAAAGGGTTATTTCTTGATGTTGATAAACGAAATAATCCATGGTTGTGAAATCTGGAGGTTGTAGCGTTTACTATGCAATTGACAAAGGTTTCATGAAATAATTTCATTGTTGTCCTTGTTGTCTTATGGATTGCTGCTTTATTTCATCGTTATGCAATTAGTTTTAAAATGGTTTTCATGCATTAGGCAGTGTTTTGGGACCACTATTGTCCATATCGTATACGGCTGATTTCACAAAAAAAACTTCATAACTGTCACTGTATGTTCTATGCAGAGGATACTCAAATTTACAGAACTTTTTCATCAGCTACAACTATAGAGGAGTCTTGTTTAATTAATGAGGATTCGAGATCTATAGCGACTGCATCAGTCGTTTGGGTACGAGATTCGAAACAGCCCGAGACAGCTATGATGTTTCTCGGCAAGGGGTTTGCGGGACGACTTAACGGAAAGACACGCAATTTTACTATAGCGTTGCGCATCTTTATATATTCCTTCAATCAACGTTATTACTATTATCTAAAAAACCATAACTTGCATATCAACCCTTCCAAATCATCATTGATAGTTTTCGGTAATAAAGAGTCCATTTTCAAAAACTCTTACTGTTAGTGTTAAAATACTTTACTCCAACAAGCATTGTCTTGATTTTAATTTAAAAAAACTTCTGACTGACAGTTTAGTATTATCTCACTCCAACTCCTGTGATACTGTGCATGGCCCATTTCTTGATTCCCTCGACAGATGTCGCATTCAGAGAGTTCACAGTACAGTGACTTGATATATCAAGTCACTGTAGTTCAGAGCAGTTATTTGGGGTTGATATTTAATTTGAAGTTCCAGGATCACGTATCTGATAACAAACAGCTGATTGGGTGGCTGGATATGGAGAATTGTCGCAGACTGCATTGTGCCATACATGCACTCAGTAGTTACAACATCCTCTCCAGCTTACTTGTCTTTGAAATTCTTGAAGCATTATGAATTGCATAAGATTAATACTGGGTTCCGGTACCATTTTGTTGTTCTGAGCCATCACACAGCAATGTTCAAACATTCATTCTCTTACAGTGCTTCAACTCCTTTCATTAAATTTAGTGAGTATTTCAAACAGTTACCTACTACTGAATTTGTACCAGCTTATAAGTAATCTCTACTTAGCAACTAATGCAGCGGATTTCTGCCTCTGATTTTTCAGTTAAAGCTCAGTTTCTGTATAAGTAATATTAAGTGTTTCTACGTGTGTATGTTTTTAACTTTTTGTTTCTTTTGTATATAATTATTGTTACTAGACTAGTAAGGTTAAGTATAAGTAGCTTCGGCTAGACTTCGCCTTTATTATTATTATTATTATTATTTCAATATTCGTCCGCAATCACAGTATTGCTGAAAGATATTGAACTACTAATCTGTGTATGAGAAAGAGTAAGTCAATCACAATTCATGTAGATGTTTACAGGAGCATATGTGCATTGTTAATTTATTATCATATCCGTTTTAATAACACCAAGCTCATTAGGGAATAACGATTTGCTAGAATATCATCATTAATAATTTGACGTAGAAGCCACTTCATTCAGTAATTCCGTAAGTGCTCTTGTACCCATTATTAAATTTGCATTACGCATTTTTAAGAATAAAAATTCCTCTTTTGTGTCTATTTTAAAAACAGCTCATGCATAAATCAATATTTGCCTTTCGTAACGAAACTTCACACGTAGAAATTCCTTCTTTTTTGAATACGGCAGTGCAATATAACCTAAGAACTTTTCCTTTTTTTATCAACGCTACACACATTTATCTATTTTTAGATATATTATTTATATTCTTAAATATTTTATATTTCTATTTATTTTACAGCTTTTTTCTCACATTGGTCAAGACGCTAACCGTCTACCCTCTTGTCTCTCAGAATTCTATGAAAAAGCCCAGCTTCATTAGGGACTATCACTATTTTCTCATTACTTTGTGGTCTGACTATCATCGCTTAGTACTCTCTACGCAATTCTCAGCGTGACAGTTTTCATCTAGTCTCCGCTAATGCTCCGTCGATACATGCCTTTCCGGATTCATACACGTTAAGTATAAATCGTATCTTACGATACGTTTTACAATTACTTTAAATTTAATCTTTTATTCATCCCTGTTTATTGACATCCCATAATATAATAATTTACGTGCGTTTTTTAATTCGTTATTTATTTCGTTAAATAATACTTTTAAATAATTTTTGTTTGTTTTTGATTAATACTTTCTCTTACAGCACTTTACATCATAGACCTTTGATGAGTAACCATGCCAACATTAGTTAATTAATGTTTCTCCTAAATCAATCATTGTTGAGAATCACTCTGTAAACAATTGTAATTAGTAACCAACCTAAATATGATTTGTGACACCATCGATAGTTGCCTGGACATTTCTGAAGATCTTATTTAAGAATTAACTACATGGCGTGCTTGCTGAGATAGCTTTCGGAAAGACTTCTACAGGAGTGAAGTTAATCCTTCCTCAACATCTGCTGTGGCTTTACATGTCCTATTTGGTGGCCTTTCTATCAGCTGGTTTTGAGGGACAGTTGACATAATTTCTAAACATACTGTTTGTGTAAGCTTTACATAATTTCCAAAGCAGCTTTCAACCATCAAATAATCTAATAATAAATAAAAAAATATTGATTGGTGATATTGTTAAGTGTCATACAAAAACTCAGTATACTACATAATGAAACTTGAAGTTTATTTGTCAATACAAATACAACATTTTTGAAGAAAATATTCCGTAGCTTTCTAGAATATTTAACATACGTATGATGTGCTCTCTCTCTATATATATATTTAACCACGACGCCACCTGCAGTTAGTTGTAAACACTAGGTAATGTTTTACAGTAAGTAATGTAAGTATAAATCGTAGTCTATTTTAATTTAATTCATTTATAACAGGGTTTCTTGTAGTATTGTATGTTGCTGGCACGAGGTTAAGCTTGAGAGAAGCTAATATTCCGAAAGAAGTTATTAATATAATAATCATTTGAATATCTATAGTATTGATCCAAAAATATCATTAGAAATAAAATCTATTCTATGGAATTTTTTACAAACTTTCAAAGGTTGTCTTCCAAAGATGTATATCTATAGTTTTATTTATAGGGATACCTAAATAAACCCATATTATTTGGAGATGTGTCACTTTCTTATATTTAAAAATGAGGTGTGGCCACCACACGACTTTCTTATACGTATGAGCGTTTCAAACTATACAATCTTAAGAACTTTTTTATACAAAACTTATTCAAAATCCTATTCTAAGTACTTTTATTCTCTTAATAAATCGCTATAGAATGCATACTTTGCAAGATATTCGAAAAAAAGTGCTACTCGCTAAGAGTAAAAGTGCTACTTCCGGTCCGAATTTTGAAATTTCATGTATACAAAAAATATTGCAAATATAACTCTAAATACTTTTGTACGCTTAATAAATATATATAGAATGCATAATTTACGACATATTTGCCAAAAATCGCTATTCGGTAAGAGTAAAAGTGTTACTTCCGGTCCGAATTTTGAAATTTTTTTTATACAAAAGATATTGAAAACTATGTTTTAAATACTTTTATACACGTAACGTACCTGTCTAAAAAGCTTGACTTGCGAAATATTCGCAAAAAACCGATTTTCGATAAGAGTAAAAGACCTACTTCCGGTAGGAATTTCGAAAAACTTTTTAAATAAAATTGTTTTCAATTTTAATTTTAAGTACATATGAATTCTTTATAAATTTATATAAACTTAGTATTTGACGAAATATTGGCAAAATTCGATTTTTTCACTGAAGTAAACTGCTACTTCCGGTCTACCGATTTTACTGAAAAACTAATCAGATCTCAAGAGGGAGATTATACACGTAAATACAAAATTTGGAATTGATATCTCCAGCAGTTTGACCGCTATCGTGGTCACACACACAGAGACAGACAGACACACACACACACACACACACACACAGAGAGAGAGAGAGAGAGACATTTTTTAAAAACCACTTTTTTGGTATCAGGGGACCTCAAAACGTGGACATCTGCAAAAATCTCGAGGTCGAAAATTTTCATCATCACAATACTTCCTTATACTACGTATAAGAAAGTAAAAAATGAGGTGTGGCCACCACACGAATTTCTTATACGTATGAAAGTGTTACGTCCGGTCCGAATTTTGAAATTTCATTTATACAAAAAATATTCAAAATCTAACTCTAAATACTTTTGTACTCTTCATAAATATATATAGAATGCATAATATACGACATATTTGCAAAAAATCGTTATTCGGTAAGAGTAAAAGTGATACTTCCGGTCCGAATTTTGAATTTTTTTTTCATACAAAAGATATTGAAAATTAGGTTCTAAATACTTTTATACCCGTAACGTACTTGTCTAAAAAGCATGACTTGCGAGATATTCGCAAAAAACTGATTTTCGATAAGAGTAAAAGACCTACTTCCGGTAGGAATTTCGAAAAACTTCGAAAAACTTATTCTCAATTTTAATTTTAAGTATATATTAATTGTTTATAAATTTGTTTAAACTTAGTAGTTGACGAAATATTGGCAAAATTCGATTTTTTCGCTGAAGTAAACTGCTACTTCCGGTCTACCGATTTTACTGAAAAACTAATCAGATCTCAAGAGGGAGATTACACACGTAAATACAAAATTTGGAATTGATATCTACAGCGGTTTGACCGCTATCGTGGTCACACACACACACAGAGAGAGAGACACACACACACAGAGACATACACACACACAGACACACAGACATTTTTTTAAAACCACTTTTTCGGTATCAGGGGACTTCAAAACGTGGACATCTGCAAAAATCTCGAGGTCGAAAATTTTCGTCATCACAATACTTCCTTATACTACGTATAAGAAAGTAAAAAATGAGGTGTGGCCACCACACGACTTTCTTATACGTAAGAAAGTGTTACTTCCGGTCCGAATTTTGAAATTTCATTTATACAAAAAATATTCCAAATCCAACTCTAAATACTTTTGTACTCTTCATAAATATACATAGAATGCATAATTTACGACATATTTGCAAAAAATCGTTATTCGGTAAGAGTAAAAGTGATACTTCCGGTAAGAATTTTGAAATTTTTTTTATACAAAAGATATTGGAAATTAAGTTCTAAATACTTTTATATTCGTAGCGTATCTGTCTAAAAAGCATGACTTGCGAAATATTCGCAAAAAACTGATTTTCGTTAAGAGTAAAGGACCTACTTCCGGTAGGAATTTCGAAAAACCTTTTAAATAAAATTTTTCTCAATTTTAATTTTAAGTATATATGAATTCTTTATAAATTTGTTTAAACTTAGTAGTTGACGAAATATTGGCAAAATTCGATTTTTTCGCTGAAGTAAACTGCTACTTCCGGTCTACCGATTTTAGTGAAAAACTAATCAGATCTCAAGAGGGAGATTAGACACGTAAATACAAAATTTGGAATTGATATCTACAGCGGTTTGACCGCTATCGTGGTCACACACACACACACAGACAGACACACAGACACACAGACACACAGACACACAGACACACAGACATTTTTTAAAAACCACTTTTTCGGTATCAGTGGACTTCAAAACGTGGACATCTGCAAAAATCTTGAGGTCGAAAATTTTCATCATCACAATACTTCCTTATACTACGTATAAGAAAGTAAAAGGAAATGGAATATTGATGAATGATTAAGATTATCGTTTCTCTGAAATGTATTACGATTTATAAATAAACTTAATAAACTTAAACATACAGGGACCGGTCAAGGTTACGAAATTAAATTCCCTATATAGCGGTTGGCAAGAATGAACTCTATTAGCTATTAGTAATCATTCGCAGAAGTTGTTTCTGACACAGAGAAACATCTTTCGCAATTGAACCTTGCCAAAAGAAGACACCGAATCGTCAAGACTCAATCATAGCATAAATACGCAGACTTTAGTTGTTTTTGTGTTAAGATGTATTTTAAGTTTCGAAAGTTATAAACAAAGAAATTCAATTTAGTAATAATTGTATCACAATAATTTTGTCAATATTCGTCTAATTAATTCCTTTTTTTGCACGGTTTACCGAAAGACTGTGTACTTCCAAATATGTAATAGCAATAACACTACATGAGAGAATCAGGTTCGAATATTGTCAACGAAGACCTACCCCCTACAAGAAAAGAATGACTTAAAGTAATTTTTGGACGCGATATAGTCTACAATTTAGTTTGGAGTATCATAAAAAATTTATTAAATAATGCTACCTACTATAGTATTTGAATCAAGATGATGGTTTTTCACTAAAGATATATTTTTGTAGTTTAAACTTTTACCATATATACCTTAGAGAATACAATCCCGGGATCTCGGGATCCCGGCCGTTTTTTGATCCCGAGCGGGAACACATACCAGAGTTAACAAAAGATGAAAACATTAATAAGCTGATAAAGAAAATCCGCAAAGTTGTAGTGTATTTCAAAAGATCACCATTGAAAAATGAAACAGTACTTCAAAAATATGTGTAGATTGAACATGAAAAAGAACTGTCACTTCTTTTGGACTGTAAAACGAGGTGGAATAATCTTTTAACCATGCTGGAACGATTTTCTCTTTTAAAAACCTGCATTCAAAACGCTCTTATAGATCCCAATGATCCATCCGTTTAGAAGATGCTGATTTTGACTTGGTAAATAAAATTGTTGATGTGCTGACGATGCGTTTTGAAATTTCTTATAAGACAATTGTCTAGCAAAAACTCAGCACTCGCCAATAAAATGAAAACATCCTTAGTGGAACGTAGAAAGCAACGACGAAGTGATGATTTAACTGATGTGTTGAATTATTTACAAAATCCACGAAAAGATGATGAAAATCAGTTATTATCGGATTTGGAATGGCTTGACTTATTTGCAGTTCCTACACAGGCTTTAGTGAGGAAGCAAATAAAGAGTATTGTTAAAAGACTAAATAGTCGTGATGACACGGAAGAGGAAGAAATGTCAGGATCACAAACAGATGATGAGCCAAAGCAACAAACCTCCCAACCCCAATTGACACTAAAGGAAAAGTTACAGCTGGAAATTAATAAGAGCATGGAATACCCAGATCCTGAAGTACAAAATGAATCGGGGTTGGTAAATAGTATTAGATACGAAATGAGCTTGTTCGAAAATCGAGGAGTTCGTGGATATCACTTAGAATTAGCATATAAATATCTATTGTCTATTCCTCCAACCAGTGTAGAACCTGAGTGAGCGTTGCTCACTCAGGCTTATGTTGGCAATAAACTACGAAGCAGTCTTGGAAGTCAAACATTGGATGCCTGGATATTTCTGCGATTGTATTTTCGAAATTCTAAAGTTTTTGGTATTGCCTTTTTTGTTCCGGATTTTAGTAAATTGTGTATTGTGTAGTGCAACAATATTAATAAATAATTTGAAAGAAATTACTTAAGTTTTTTTTTTTCTTTTGAGCCCAATTAGAAACCACATAGTCTAATCCCGGCATCCCGGGACTGTATTCTCTATTACATACCAGTCATGTGGATTAATAGACTTACTGGTTAGACTGTCAGAAAGTTTCTTCTATGGTTGCTTACACAGAAAATATATGGTTGGTTGATCAGATTATGAAAATGTTTTCACCAAGGCCAAGAAAATATAATACAGAGCATTTATACTTCACGAATACCTCTCATGTGGTTAAATCATTAATAAAGAAACTAATGGGAGAAGCAATGTGAAAGATGTTTTGAGTATGGACACAATAAAGATTCCTTGTGAAACAAAGAAAAATGTGAGCTTCTCGATGTTGGCAGACTAGGTATTGTCCTGATCTTGGTATACGCAAACATCTTTTTCTTTTCGAAGACGACAATAACTTTGAAAGATATAATAAAGAATTGAAGCTTATTTAGTTCGGATTCTATTTAGACAAACGTTGTATTAGCAAACTTAAATGTTACACGCTAGAATGGCCAAGATCTTCCATTACTTTAGATACTTCGTTATGAAAGAAGGCAAGTAGTATATAATAATAAATTGTATACCTACAATAATTGTTATCATTTGAAAATATTTACCAAACTATAGACTACCTTACCTGCAGACTATATAAAGAAGGTTTTTTTAAGATTTCTATTGAGATATTGTATACTAGTGTGATCAAATAAATGTGATCAAACCAGTTTTGCAAAAACACTTTTAACTTACCTTAACTTGGAGGGACAAGATTTTTTAAAATTAAGGCCAAATGATTCACAACGTAAATTTTTTCATGATAAATTTAAAGAAACACTTTCATTTTCGACAGTTTTCAAGCATTTGCAGTAATTAAGCTTAAATTAACAGATTTTAAGTAGGTAGGTAGCAAATTTTGTATCTTCGCATTTCAAAATAGAAACTTATGATACTTATATTTCATAAATTTTGTTTTTGTTATCCACTTTGTGCACTTATTCTTTCTTTAATACATTAAGTTTGTAAAATCGCCTTTTTGTTTACTACCACAAAAGACAGTAAACATGAGCATGGTAAAAATGTTTATTTATTTGACTGTCATATAAGCATCTATAAACAAACCTGTATCGCCACTGTCCTCACTACCAGCTTCTGAGCCTCCATTAGATGAAATTAATGATTCCCTAGAAGGCGATCTAGACTCTGTTGCTGGCAAGAGAAAGGGGGCTAAACGGCAAGCAGGGGGTGGTGAGGGCGAAGGAGCACCAACACCAGGACTTTGACGATCACCCAGGCCTTGTAGATAAGGTTCTAGAAATGCATCACTTCTGTAACAACGAAATAAAAAAAAATTAATAGAGTTAATAGAGAAAATTTGTTATTAAAAATATAAATGAATCAATTATTTATATTTAGATATTTTTAAAAATAAGAAAAAGTTTAATCAACGTTATATTATAGAATAAAATACATAATAACAGGTGTCATTGAAATTAGTTGCAGTGTAAACATAATTCATAACTTTAGAAATTATAAAACAAATTTATTAAATTGAATCGGAACACGCTTCTTTTCATACATACATCCACATCATTTTGTTTTTGTTATATCGAGTTTAAAGCTCTTGATAGAAAAGTAATATAATTTTAAAAACCCGCTTCTTCTGTTATTTCAGGATGCCATTCCTTCCTATCTCCTAGTTTCCTAAAGTTGATAGAAAGGTACAATCATGTTAAAGTCTCAAATTCCAATATTTCTCCCTTTAATCTAATAGATATGACTTCTTATTGAAGAAAGGCGGTTTCTTTGTTTTACATTATGCGATGTTATGCCCCTAATTCAATAAAATTCCTGTCTCTTTCGAGAGAAAAATTCTTTCATATTGATTCCAATACGCTATGGTAAACTCGTACAATATGCCACAGGAATAACGTTCTAAAAGTTTGCGTGTATTTGCTTCAGTACATTATGAGTGGTTAGCCAAGCGTTCTATTAGACAATGGACTATTGTTTCATACATCAATTATTCATTTTTCTCAAGTATTTAGTTAGAAAAATGCACAATATTTAATTAAGAGGTGTTATTAACTTCAAGCTTCGTGTTGTGAAAGTAATGTTATAATTTCATTAATGTTGCTTGGTAGGTATGCCAGTGTGAATCTTTTAAGTTTTTTGTTTTGTTCTTTAACAATAGATATTATTATGTTTAGTGTATCTATGACTTAAGTTTGTTATAATTAACGATCTATATGATTATTTTATTTTATTTGCTAGTATGTACCTACTTATATTGCTTTCTTATTGTTATGTCGCTTTAGTAAAATGTTATTCAGAATATATGCGCAGCAATTACGCTGAACAGTCAATGTTATTTGATCTCTATATAGGTATTTCGTAGTAGTATTGTTATTGAAATATGTTGATTGCTTTGATCCTGTTTTATTCTTACTTTTTCCTTTGATTATTGCCAAATTATTGTACCTAAATAGTCTTATGTAGCTTCCATTTCTGTACTTTTTATTGTTTTATTGCGATGAAAATTTTCGACCTTGAGATTTTTCAAGATGTTCACGTTTCGAAGTCCTCTGATAGTTAAGGCTGGGGTTCGCCGCTGTTATATGTCCATAAGGAATATCGGTACCATTTTAACGAAAAGTTGTAAATCAAGAACAATGAAATTCTCACACAGTAAATTTTAAAACACACTCATCAGGTTGAGTTATTTTGAAAATCCTAGTGCACTTAATTTTTTCAAAAAAAAATCATAAAATTAGTATATTTGGAAGAAACAGAACGAAATTAACTCAATTTATAAAAGGCACTATGCTGATGTCAATCCGAAAAAAAAATGAATTTTGATTTTTGGTTTCGCCTAAAATGGTACCGATAAAATCCATTAGATGGGTGTTTTAATTCGAATTTAGGAACACTTTCTGTATTAATATTTGTTGTATTACTATCTTTATTATAAATATTTGTCTGTTTGTTTCTCTATTGATCAAGGGTTATAATAAAAAACTGCAAAAATCCATATGCAATCACAGCTCCATCTATGGACCCCCGTTAGGGTAAGGCATCGAATACCGCACCGTTAAAATGCAGTTTTAGTAAACATCTCTCTCTCTCTCCCTCTCTTTCTCTCTCACACACACACACACACACCCACACACACCACTATAGTGGTCAAACGGTTAAAGCTATCGATACTAAATTTATATTTACGAATACAATCTTCTTCGCTAGAAATCGATAAACCGGAAGTAGAAGTTAACTTGAGTGAAAAAAACAAATTGCGCCATCGCTATGTTGAAACATATTTTTGAAGAAAACAAATAAAAAGTAAATTTGAGAAAATTGTTTTCAAAAAGTTTTTAGGAAGTCCTACCGGAAGTAGGGCTTTCTAGGCACATATAACTATGAAAGTAGTTTACGCTTTATTTAGAATAATTTTTGAATAACAAAAATCAAAATTTGGACCAGCGTCACACTCCTTTTTTTATTATTGTTTAGGATCAAATATTAGATATTTTTGTTTTAATTATGCTATTTATCTTACATTTATCTGTTCTAATATTAGTTTTCTGCAAATATATCGCTATGCAGTATATACCGGTATATTAAAAGTATAAGAAGGTTTAGAGTTTGATTAATTTTTGAATAAAAAAATTTTCAAAAGTCCTTCCGTCCGACTTTTGAAAAATTTTTACTTTAAAACTTTTTCTGGCAGATTTAATAAGAGGATAAAAGTATTTAAAAATTAATTTGAAATTGTATAATAAATAGGAACGTACAAACGTATAAAAAAGTCGTGTGGAGTTCACACTTCATTATTTTGCTATTGGTGTCTAGGTTGAGCTATTTCTGCGTTTATAGATTTGCTATTTATCTTAGATTTGTCTGCTCTAAATGTCATAACAATATTTGTAGTGAATGCTTATGTTTGTTTGAGTACAAATGAAGTTGATGATTTGTACGCGAGGAACTTGAAAATGAAATCCAAATTGTACTGGATAGTTACATGCTTTTTGGTACACACATGTAAAATCTTATTACCGTTTGTCAATTTATTCGAGCAGTAGTATTAGCAGGTGTTCAGGATAAAGTTTCAAAGCTTGTGTCAAATGGAAGAGATTGAATACTTTGTATTAAATTCTTACCAGCAGAAATTCTTCCGTAATTTTTAAAACTGTATAAGGATGTACCACCTTCAGTTTCCACTGCGAAAATGCGAAAAAATGGGTTGCTCCTTTTAAATTTGGTCATACAAGCCTTCAAAATGATCCAAGGAAAGGTCGTCCATAAACTGCTACAACACCACAAATCATTCAACAAGTCCATTATATGGTGTTATATGATCGACTAGTGAACGTTTGTGAAATATTTCAGGCCATATGTCTCAAAAGATCAAATTCGAATTATTTTGCATGAAGAATTACATATGAAAAAGCCTCGCGCATGATGGGTAACGCATTTGCTGACAATGACGCATTCGAATGCGTTTTCTCAAGCGTGAGAAGAAAACAAAGACGGTTCCATCAGCAGTGAAGATTATGGTAGGAGATTTTTTGGGATTTCAACGGTGTTTCTTGTTTATCAATTATCTTCAGATAGGCAAAACAGTAAACTATGAACATAAAAATATAACCTTTTGGACCAATTGAATGTAAACTTGCGTAAAGAAGAAAAAAGTAATTCTTCATTAAGACAATCTCCGTGTTAACGTAAGTGTTTTGACGATGGAAAATTTCAAGGAGATCAAGTACGAATTACTTAAAAATCCAACATATTTATTAGGGTTTTCTTGCTCAGACTATTGTCTGAAAAAAAAAACAAACCTGAAAAGTATAGCTGGAGTATAGTTATTGCAACCGTGGATGAAGATTTTGCAATACTTCCGGAATCATGTGTGTTTTTGTTTTTGGAAAAACGGTGATATAAATGTATTGAAGTTTCAGGAGATTATTATAAAAAACAAAATACATTTCACGTGAAAGAGTATTTTCATTCATTGTTAGGCCGCGAATTTTTCAGAAACCCTCGTATTCGTGAACAATTTCAGATTATCCCTGTAAATTAATATTATTATTACATTTTGGACAGAGTGATCGTACGATGTTCATCATTTAATAATGTAACTGTTATTGATAAATATAATAATAATAAAAACACCACATATATTTATAAAACATTTGTGCAGTTACAGTCAGCTTACAGTCATTTTCTTTTGCTTTTCCGCGTTTGTCAATTGCGTTTCACTATTTATCAAATGACTTTCCAACTTTTTAAACGTCAGCTGAGTTTGTCAAATGGAATTCCCTTTATATCAATTGCTTTTCTTGTTTATATGTAGGTATGTATACCTCTTATATTTTACAAAAAATATAGCAATTTACACATTAAAGTGAAAAATGTATTTTGTATTTAGATACAAGCGCAGTGTAACATCTATGTATGGTGGAAACGCGTTACATTCAGTTGCACGTCATACTAGATCCATGACGACTCGCCTTGTATATGTTGCCGGATCTATTTTTATTTCTGTCAGTGACATTTGATATAACGAAAGAAAAAAAATTTTCACAATACAATAACTATAACGTAATATATTTAGTAATTGAAATGCTCTAAGACTTCAGTCTTTCTCAACTTATTTATTATATTGATTTAGATTGTCGAAAAACCTTAAATGTTTCATTACGTATCCATAATATAATTTAAAATAAGCAATACTTACGCTATTCACATTAAATTTAACACATGATTATAGAAGAGTTTGTAAAAAGCCTCGACTGTTTACAGAAACCTTTCGGCATTATATTCAATGGACGCAAATAAATAATAAATACACTTCTAAGAAGCACTGTTTTTAAACAATTTATATCAAAGCAAAACTAAACATGAAAAATTTTACAGGAAGAATATACACAACGCACGTCTTTTTGACAGATATGATTTATCTGTCAACACCGAATGGAACTAATAGTCTATTAAAAATATGTAATAAAGAAATTTAATATTGAAACGGAAATTATATGTTTATTTGTCATGAATGCGTATATTACGATTAATTTATAAATCTTCTGTTTAAGCTAATGAAATAAATGCCCTCAAGTATAATTTAACAAAGTAACTTTTTTAGTTTCTCTAATGGAGTTATGACAACATGTAAACGTCATCGATGACGTGCAACGGAACTTAACGCGTTTCCAGCATAACTTAATTCAAAATTCCATTTCTTTGTAAACAGTTGTGTAGATATGTTTCCATGTACTGAACATAATTCAAACAATTTTGAATAGAATAATTGCCCCCTCTTAACTGTGCTATGTGCTGCATAATTTTTTTTAACTGTAACCGGCAAAACTCCAAACTGTTGCCCAACCAACATTATTCTCTGTTATTCAAAAAATTACTGATTAATTTACGTATTTCATTGCTTATCTTATTATTGTTCCTTCTCTGACGATTATTGTTATTATTTTCCATTGAAATAGTGCAAATATTTATGCACGTGAAACTAAATTGACAAATAAGGAAAACCATTTGACAGAAACGGAATTTATTTGATAAAGGAAGCCTACTATATAAAATAATTGGAAAGTCATTTGAGAAATAGTGAAACGCAAATGACAAAAGCGGAAAAGCAAAAGAAAATGACTGTATATTTTCCTCGTATTTAATTGATTTTTCAAGAATGGTAAACGAAAGTAAAGAGTTATTCAAATACATTTTTGCGTATTTGAATATCCCTTTTTGTTATATTGTATATTACTGCTATTTAGAAGTGTTAGTAGATCAATAGACATACCTCACGGTACAAACGAAACATCAAAAGGAAACTTTTTAATACGAAGTTGCTCTTCAAAAGGTGTTCCTTTCTTTTATCATGTTAACGTGATAAACACCAAGTGGAAGACAAAGGTGCGGGGAAATAGAGAAAGGGGTAAACTAAAATGGACGGAAGGGTTGAAATTAAACCTGTTGCAAAGTGCCAATCACAGAGATACCGCATCGTTATAAATTTAACGAGTTCCGTTTTGGCCCCTTGTCTCTTTGGATTTAAGGATACTCATCTGCAACGAGAAATGTAGTGTATTATCTAACCTAGTGCTGTTACTGATGTGGAGCGGTGGTTTATTTTAAAAGGTTCTTACCTACGACAAGGCAACCATATTTTGTATGCGTCAAGGCTCTCCGTTGTAAGACCGCGTGGCTTTTAATTGAGTTTTGTTTGAACTACTCTGGTAGCACATAGTCTGTGTAATATATGAATATGGTGTTCGTTAATTATACTAGTACGAGTTCCGTAACTTTAAAAGAGGTTTGGTATTGTGATATTAATGAGAATTGTTGTCGTGAACACTTGATATTAATGAAATAAAACGTTTGTATGTGTATGCATACCTATATAACTTCAGAAACACTTAGAATATTTTTCCACACTAATGCAAAGCACCTCTAGTTCTTTGTTGGAATGAATACATTCTCATTATCTGACTTGATTTATATACGTTCGGATTATTAATAGTTGCTTTTCTAAACGACAGAAGCAAGAAGCTTTTAATTAAAACAGTAGATTTTGTAATTCAATTAAAACACATTTAGTTATTAAAAATCTCAAATATTTGGCACTGCATACTGAGATGTATATAAGAAGTGGATTTATTATAAATATTATGTGAAGATTGTCAATTTTTGTTCTGTAATTAGACTTGCCCCTGTTGGATAAATAAAGATGTTATAGTAATTTTAAAATGCTATAATTATTACCAATAATGCTCTTTGTTATCATCGTAAATTTGAGAAGTGCCAACAAGAAACTGATTAATGTTATAAAGCAAATTTTGGTCTGTCTTGAAATGTGTGCGTAGAAATGCAAAACGCATTTAGTATAGGTAGCACCAAAGAGTGCATCACTGTAAGTATCTAAATTAGCAAATTGTAATAGTGCCAAAATAGATGAAAGTACATCCAATATGTACCGAAATAGACAGAAAAAAGAGTTTAGTGAATATTACCTTTTTAACTAGTGTCATTTGGACATTATTCTATATTTCTTTTGTGTACATGCATGTATATCAGTTTATTGTAATATTTGAGTATACTGTACAACAAAGTTATTTTATCTTAACAAGATCATTTACTTGCTATTTTGTAGACCACATGTTAGGCTTAAAGGAGGAGCAAATTATACTACCGATGCCAGAGTGGCTGAATATTTTATAACGCAAATATTGCGATGTGGAATAGTAAAGCTTCAAAACCTTCCAATACAGTTGAAAGCGGCGATTACGTTAAACAAACACTTTACAACGTAATTGAACCCTAATGAGTGTCTCCTTTTGAATTGCTATAAAAAATTAGAAACGTAAGTAAAATTGTAATTCTTGACACTACCCAACAACTTTATTATCAGCAACACTTTTTTAATTATTTTAGAATTATTAATATTAAGTAACCATTGTAAAATTAATGTTTAAAGTGTTATTTTAATGTTTGTTTCAATACAAATTCAGAAATTATTTCTTTTGGATACTACTAGATGGCGCCACATAAGGATCAATAATTTGAGGTTACAAGAATCAAAATCATCAAATGTAAATCGAAGCTATATCGCGCAGCGATATCAGATACAGTTGGCCTTGGACATAGTTTACAGCGCCATCTGTCAAAATTTTAATATGACATGGTCATAAAGTTAGTATTTTTATAGTGGTTTTGTTTAATTTTTGTTTCAACGTTTTATTTTATTTTATTTATTAATTAATGGGATTTGTCATACAATATTAATTAATCATAAAACTCAATTAGTTGCTTGTATATATTGAATATAACCATATATAATGTCGCCGTAGTCATAATTTTAATTTTATTTTGTATATTCTGAAACAGTATAATAACCAATCTTAGTTTCAGCATTAAATTTAATAGCTCAACTAATTTTTAAATGTGTACCTTAGTATAAATAATTCTTTATATTTACGCCTAATGAATACGTACTGTACGCAATTGTTATGGGGATTGTAAATGTGTATATATTGTATATAGAAAGGCACTGTAGATATAGCATATTCTGACTGATAAGATGAGTTGTGTATACCACGTATGTGCAATTTCTTCAAGACGTAATTATGAGATATTATAGATATAATAATTAATAATGAGCATCCATAAAAAACTTCGAATAAATGATCGATGATTTGATGTGAAAACAATCCCCCAATTAAGATATCCTAAATATTAACACGGTTGCAGAAATAAAACAATACCCTAAGGTTAGATCTTATGTAATTTATTATAAATAATACGATGATTTATGCTATCTACACAGGATTGAGAGGTGAAATAAACCATAGATAAATGGTGGTCACACACAGACACATACACACATGTTTGCAAATGCCCACTTCTGTATTAATAGGAGACTTCAAACTGTAGATACATGTGTAAAAATTTCGAAATCGAAAATATTCATTATCACAAAACTTCATTGTACTACGTATGAGAAAGAAAAAGTAATAAATATTCTTTAAAAATATCAAACTAAAATATTATATATTAAATGAATCTTATACTGGCTTCTTGTTCTGAATAAACTTGTGTTTTTTCAAACTAATTTCTACTGACGACACACCTTACTATTTACAATAAGTATTCTATAAAAAACATGACCAATATAACTATTCTATAAGTGGACCGATATTAAGGATATGTTAGGGCCAACAGATTTTACTACCATTTACTTATTGAGCTCTATAGCATACTATCTTGCTGAACAAAATAATTTACAAAATAAAAAAGTCGGACAATTTCTTTGTTTACAACAACATACCTGTTGTTTATTACTTATTCTACGCACGAACTGTATATAAATTAGCTATTTATTGGGATTTCTTCAAATTAAAACGTACCCCGATTTAATAGCGAGACCCATCATGTTGCTGGAGACTTTAATTTGAAGGAATGATGGAACGAGCTGTTGACCGTCCGGAAATATAAGGATTTTTGTTATTGTTATCGCCCGACCGGCTTCGTAGACCTGAATCGTTATTGACGTTGAGGGAATGAACGAGAAAAATGTCATCGAGGACCTTTGGAAGCCCCGGGCACAAAGGAAAGATTTCCCGAATAGTCCCCACGAACAATGAACGCGTCTGCGGATTGTTTTTAAATGAACGTCCTTTGAGTGGCGGAAGGAGGAGGAGGATTGGCACGCAGATCGGGAGGCGAAAACTTTTGTATTTTCTTCTGTATTTGGTGATTTAGCAAAATGAAGAGAGATATTTTGCCAACGGGATGGGAAAAATGTTTTTCGGATTTTCGTCGAGTTCTCCCTTTTCAAGAGAGAATTCGTTCCTGTTCGAAATGAACAATGCTTTCTAATTAAATCGAAGCGGAATGTTTCTTTCGACGGACTGAGATGGGAATATTGAAAATTATTGATTTGTGGTTAATTTCATACTATGTCTCCTAATAGTATGAATTAAGGCAAGAATTACACACAGGTATTTTCATATTCCATAACCGATTGTTTTTAGTATTATAAATTGAAACGTTTATGCGTAATTATTCCTTCTCTTTCAGATAAAAATGTATTAAATGTGTCTACAATCACTGTTCACTTTACAAATGAGCGTTGAGACAAATAAGCGGTAATTACTCTTCTAATTCTGTAATAAGGGAGTAATATGAATTGCAGGCTTTCAATGATGGGTAATGTGTTCCATAATAAATGTTATCGTGCAGATATAGTTAAAGTGAAATACTGAATAATGTAGAAGTAGTATTTATGAGACGTCAGAATTAGAATTACTTACAATACGTCTTTTTATTGAACATATTCACAATTACAGTTTATTTCATTCAAATTATACTTCTTGTGATTAAATACAGCAAACCCAGCACTGCTGTTACTTTTCTTAGCATTAGAAGAAGTCATCACTCGAGATATTATCCTAATCCTATAGTTGTAGCTATAGTCTGCTTCTTGTTTTCTTGTGATACGAAACATCATACGACAAAGTCGGCCTTATACTATAGAGTAGCATTTGGTGCTAAATGTTAGCTACCATGAGGACATAACATAATCCTAAATAAATTCTTGATCTGCTGATTTGAAGTATAGCAGCATTGCTCAAGTCACTGAAGCTAAATTTAGTCATTGTAAGATAATAAAACTGCACAATATACTCCCACTTAGAAAGTCATCAAGACATGAAATGTTCTGAATAGTATACTGATGACTAACCTAACCAATAGTAGTTATTGGCGATGATGAATTTTACTCTAAGGGTACACTCGAAGACCAAATGAAAATAACACAAAAAAACGAAAAAATTCCATTTGGTCCGACAGATGATGTCTATTTTCCAACAGTCATTTTCATCTAATTTTGGAATGCATGTTAAATTTCGAAATTGCCCATTTGCGAAAAAAGCTTCGGGGCTTGGCTGACGACGACCTTTTTTTAGAAATTGATGGGATACTCAGACAAAAGAATTCATACCGTGGGCCCATATGGGGTATCCACCACCAAGGGGGGGGGGGTATATCAAAAAAAGATGATGAGATAAAGAAAGAATTTTATTGATTGAATGCATGTGCAAAAAGGTTCTTCAATAGTAGAAGTCTATAAGGAACTCGAAAACAGCCATTCAGCAAAAGACACCATAAGTGTGATCACAAGGTTATGCTGCTTCATGACAATTATAGACAGAACAAAGCTTACTAAGTTCATGAACTATTATCTCTTTCCTAATTAAAAAGCAACCTTTAGGGGATGCCGTTTTTCTTCGGAACACCTGAAAAACATGGTAAAGAAATTAAAGGAATTTTGTTTTAATATTGGAAAAAAATGTTGGAATAAATGTATAAATGCTAATTGATCATTTGTCAAAAAATTAAATATTATTGCTTTACAAACTCTTTCTATGCATAGATAAAAAAAATATTTAATAGCTCAGCGGATCACCAGATCTCATGAATAAATAAAAACGAAAATGAATAGTGTAAACACATGGATGTTAAAACTAACATCAAGCAGTAAATAAATACTGTGACTTACATATATACATTTATACGTAAAACGTATATGCATATATGCATGTGTTTAAGATACACAGTGCCATTGTCGACAATCGAACGCACAGACACCGGTGTTTCAGTGTGCGTGGGGACTGTCGACAATGGCTTTAAGACTTAAAAAGCTGCTTATGTCATTTTTGCGTGTTAAATGTAGTAAGAGTATCACAGCGACATCTAACACCCAAAAGATGATACAGAAAAAGCGATGGTTTCTGACGGCATGTTCTGCTATACAGAGGCCTGTATGTTAATAGTGTATCTCGTGTAATAGAGCCTTATGTGGCGTCACCTATCAAAACGAAAATGAATAGTGTAAACACATGGATGTTAAAACTAACATCAAGCAGTAAATAAATACTGAGACTTACATATATACATTTATACGTAAAATGTATATGCATATATGCATGTGTTTGAGATACACACATACATTAAGTGCCATTGCCGACAATCGAACGCATAAACGACAATCGAACGTATAAATGTATATATGTAAGTCACAGTATTTATTTACTGCTTGATGTTAGTTTTAACATCCATGTGTTTACCCTATTCATTTTCGTTTTGATAGGTGACGCCACATAAGGCTGTATTACACGAGATACTCTATTAACATACATGCCTCTGTATAGCAGAACATGCCGGCAGAAGCCATCGCTTTTTCTGTGTCATCTTTTGGGTGTTAGATGTCGCTGTGATACTCTCACTACACTTAACACGCAAAAATGACATATGCAGCTTTTTAAGTCTTAAAGCCATTGTCGATAGTCCCCACGCACACTGACGAGACCTCGTAGGTCGAAACACCGGTATCTGTGCGCTCGATTGTCGGCAATGGCACTTAATGTATGTGTGTATCTCAAACACATGCATATATGCATATACGTTTTACGTATAAATGTATATGTGTAAGTCACAATAAATAAAAGAACAATTTTCAATATTATTAGTTCATATAATTTACGAATCTACTATTTATGCTATTAGTACGACATATTTAAACATACTGTGTTTAAATAGTAGTATACATACACTCAGTTTCTCATTAACTAATCTCTTAAGATGTATTCAAGAAATGATAGCAATTAAACAATGAAACGCTTTCTAAAAAGACACAATGAAATTAATCTTAAATTATTTAATTAGGAAGCATTAACATAATAGCACATAAACGCGTACAGTGCGTTATAGGAATTAACGTAGGTAGTTTATTTTTATAAAAAAAATATAGAAACTTACGTTCGTAATTAAAGGAAAGCAATTAAAGAAGGAGCTGAATAAAGTACTTTCACGAATCTGGATTTCCTGTATACAATTACATATATTAATAAGACACAAAAGGTTTTAAAAATGCTCCGCATTCTTGAAGTAGGTGTTAATTAAGCTCCTTCTACTTGATGGATTATTTGGGATTATCAATCGAGGCTTACAGGTTGTTTGTCATATTCGTGTTATTTCTGTCAACTATATAGGATTTCTTGTCGTACTACTAAGATTGAACGATGAAAGCTCTAATGGATAACCCGACAAGTAACCCCAACCAAATCCAGTAAATTGTATTAGTTAATAAAATGTGTAATGTAATAATTATATCTTACTGTATATATATTAAAATTCTTTGCTGGATATACAACAAATATATCTCACATAGTTAGTATTATTTGTGTAATGATGTTAGTTGATCATCTTTGGTGAACCAGGACCGTGTCTTTCATAAATAAAGATCGTTTGATGGTACTACATAGATAATAGCATTTCTATGCGTAATCGTTCACATTCTTTCTTTTATAAGTTTAATTTTTTTGCTATATTTATTGTGAGTCATTGAATCTTTTTAGGTGACAGCTGGCTATCAAATTGTCATTTTATTATTAATTAAGGGAACAAGCACTCAATATAGATGAATATAAAGATTGTTTATATGTGTATTTAATATATTATACTAAGCTTATAAATAATATTACGGAAGTTACAGTCTAAAACTTTAATTTTTTCTTGCGCACTAAAACAGCATTTTGATAATACGATACAAAAGTATAATAAAAAAATTAATTTGAACATTGCGATGTGAATAATAAATAACACACTTACTAGAAGTGCTCTGAATGAAAAGGCAAAAAGTTTAACTTCTTATTTATTAAAAAATAATTAAATGAAGTGATGGAAATCTCTTGGTGAAACATGTCGAAATATAAGCAAGTAATAACAAAAAACACACTTGGTATTGTTTCACAAATAAATATAATTAAATACTCGATGTACATTTCGCCTTGCGGCATCGTCAGGAGTTCTCGAGAAACTAAAGTAAAATTTAATATACTGTAACTACCTACTTCTAACAAAAATGTAAATAAAAATGTACAAAAATAGAAAATTATGAAAAGGTCATGGCTTATCTGGAAAGACCGTTTTTACAAGGCTAGGGTTTATTAGCGGTGAATTTATGAGTTCTATTTGTTCATTAAGAACATTGCCTGGTTGTCTTATTTATTAATAAGTAACTGGCATCTTTGGCAAAGAAAACTGTTAAATTGATAATGTCGAGTGTAAAACACGATAAATTAGCCTGGTTAGTTGCTTATAAGAACATATAGTGGAAACAATAAAAGGATACATGATAAAGATTACATTTCAGATAAATTTGTAGGTATACAAGAATTTTGTGTACAAAAGTTGTTCTAAATTAAGTTCTAAATACTTTTGCCTTCGTAATAAATCTATGAAGAATGCTTAATTTACAAGGTATTTGGAAAAAAAAAAAACAGCTTTTTGATAAGAGTGAAATGCCACTACAGGTCCGGATTATAAAAATGTTGGTATACGAATCTGATATTAAAGTAAGTTCTACATACTTTTAAACACTTAATAAATGTATATAAAAAGTATAATTTGCGAGATATTTGCAAAAAACTGTTTTTCGATCAAAGTAAAGTGTGATACCTATCCTGTTTTCAGTTTGAAAATATTTTTCTTTATAAGTTGTTCCAAGTGAAATTCTAAATATGTTCATATTATTAGTAAATCGCCGCTAATTGTATAATTAGTGGGATATTTCCAAAAAAAACCTGTTTTCCGATAAGAGTATTTCCGGTAGGAATTTTCAAAAATTCTTTTAATAAAATTGTTCCAGAATTCCTATATATATAAAGCTTGGTACTGATAACTTTATACGTGGTTACTTGTAAAAGTCTCGAGGTCGAAAAAAAAGAGAGTAAAAAGAGGAATATACAATATTCTTCATAATGTGTTCAGACAAAAATATCTTTTCACAGAGTAACATGTATTGAAAAAATGAGGTGTGGCCACCACACAACTTTTTTATACGTATGAAAGTGTTACTTCCGGTCCGAATTTTGAAATTTCGTTCATACAAAAAATATTGCAAATCCAACTATAAATACTTATACTTACTCCTAATAAATATATATAGAATGCATAATTTACGACATATTTCCAAAAACTCATTATTCTGTAAGAGTAAAAGTGTTGCTTCCGGTCCGAATTTTGAAATTTTTTTTATACAAAAGATATTTAAAAGTACGTTTTAAATACTTTTATACTCGTAATGTACCTGCTTAGAAAGCATGACTTGCGAGATATTCGCAAAAAACTGATTTCGATAAGACTAATGACCTACTTCCGGTAGGAATTTCGAAAAACTTTATTAATACAATTTTTCTCAAGTTTACTTTTGAGTACATTTGAATTCTTTATAAATTTGTTTAAACTTAGTAATTGACGAAATATTTGCAAAATTCGATTTTTTCACCGAAGTAAACTACTACTTCCGGTCTGCTGATTTTGCTCAAAATCTAATCAGTTCTCAAGAGGAAAATTATATTCGTAAATGCAAAATTTGGAATTGATATCTGTAGCGGTTTGACCGCTATCGTGACAGACAGACAGGCAGACACACAGGCATTTTTTAAAAACCACTTTTTTGGTATCAGCGGACCTCAAAACGTGGACATCTGCAAAAATCTCGAGGTCGAAAATTTTCGTCATCACAATACTTCCTTATACTACGTATAAGAAAGTAAAATGATTAGCTTTTCTGTCAAAGACATAACGAATATTCAATCAATATTCAAAATAGACGATTGGAATTACATTAATTAAATATAATACCAGCTAATTGTCATATGTACTAGTAGATACAACTCTAAATATCTAGTATTACCAGGATAATTTGAAGCATAACAACTTTATTGTATAAGTTATTCAAAAAATATAAAGATAAGGAACTAAGGCAAGCAGACTGAATCCTCAGGATTGATGACAAAATATGTAGGTGTAATAACGAGTTCATTATATCATTCAAATAAGTCTTGACTAATAGATACAAACGGATGCTAATCACAGCTACAAAAGATTATTTACTTTACAAAGTGATATTGCCTAAGAGAAAATTCAATATACATATTATATATTATTTATTTAATCATTGTTATTAATAGTCTCTCAAACCCTCTCTTTACAGATGGAAAAGTAGTGAAGCTATTAATACAAGTCAGTGTATAAAATCTAAATGAAAGAATTACTATTTGCCAAAATATTCCTGTTAATTTGACGAAGTTAGTATGAAAAATGTCAATGCTGGTATAAGAACATATATTTTTAAAATAACTGCTCTATTATTAAATATATTATCTTTACTATTTCATTTTGATATGTTGACCATAAGCATGGGATATGTTATCAAAAAAAATGAGGTGTGGCCACCACACGACTTTCTTATACGTATGAGCGTTTTAAATTATGGGATTTTAAGAATTTTTTTATACAAAAATTATTCAAAATCCTATTCTAAGTACTTCTATTCTCTTAATAAATCTCTATAGAATGCATACTTTGCAAGATATTATCAAAAAAGTGCTACTCGCTAAAAGTAAAAGTGCTACTTCCGGTCCGAATTTTGAAATTTCAAATATACAAAAAATATTGAAAATCCAATTCTAAATATTTTTGTACTCTTGATAAATATATATAGAATGAATAACTTACGACATATTTGCAAAAAATCGCTAAAAGTGGCACTTCCGGTCTGAATTTTGAATTTTTTTTTGTACAAAAGATATTGAAAATTATGTTTTAAATACATTTATACTGGTAACGTACTTGTCTAAAAAGCATGACTAGCGAAATATTCGCAAAAAACTGATTTTCGATAAGAGTAAAAGACCTACTTCCGGTAGGAATTTCGAAAAACTTTTTAAATAAAATTATTTTCAATTTTAATTTTAAGTACATATCAATTCTTTATAAATTTGTTTAAACTTAGTAGTTGACGAAATATTGCCAAAATTCGATTTTTTCACTGAAGTAAACTACTACTTCCGGTCTTCCAATTTTGCTGAAAATCTAATATGTTCTCAAGAGGGAGATTATACTACTAAATGCAAAATTTGGAATAGATAGCTATAGCGGATTGACCGCTATCGTGGTCACACACAGACAGACGTTGCCAAAAAATAGTTATTGATAATTTTGCAAAATAAGCGAGTTGGTAGATTAACCAAAATTTAGTTTATTTAAAATATTTACTTCTCCAATTATTCATGGCAGTGATTACAACCAAAAATACTAATTAAATACAGTAAAAATAAAGAGCAATATTTTGAGGGAATCAAATTTATATATGAATAATTATATAAGTGTGTAAAACTTATCAACATTCGTTTTTCTTATTACACAATATGAGACGATTATATTACAGAATAGTTTACAATTGTTGATAACAAAATATGTATTTTTATTTATAAACTCAAACAAAAATTATTATAAGTACACTTGTACTTGCAAAGGACAAGTATTAATACGTATTTCCTATTATACGTGAGCATCTATATATGTAAGTTAATAGTTTAACTTCGTAGACGTCAGTTCTTCAGTCTGTCAAATATGTACTCCAAAACTTCATCTTATATATATGTTCACTTTGAGCAAATAGACCAAAAAGTTAGTTATTCCAATAGTGAGTCACTATTTGCCGGAAGCTATGTATGTACATGGATGCATTAGACTTCACTTTAAAGCGAGCCTGTCTGTCGAGAGTTTAATGTATATGATTGTCTGGCACGTTCAGACTTCAGACTTCAGACACAGTGTGTGCACATGCTTTGTAAGATTTAATTAAATTTTTCATGAAAATGCAGATGCTCTTCTTTTAAAGCGATGTTCCTAGATGGATAGGATTCGTTAGAGAGCGTGAATAGGCAAATCATTTCTACGATTAAAATATTAGTGAAATATTTGATCAATAATGGAGAAGTAAACGACACCATGTAAGCTTAGTTTAAGATGAAATGCCTAACACTATATATACAGGGTTAGTTAAAAGTATGGAGACGGCGATTTATTGTCGTTAATATTCATTTCAGAGAATTATGTACAATATAAAAGTTTGTTAGGATGTTTTGATCTACATTTGAGAATATTTGAAATTTTTTTTTCTTCAATTGTTTTTTAGTTACGCCTGTCCGCGCAGTTTTTTTAAATGGGAACTAGTGAATTTTACTCTACCATTCGATAGAGAATTTTTTTCTCTTTACAATAATATTTTTGTTTTTTTTAAATTCATTTTAATAACTTTTACAAGAAAAATTAAACAAATTAATAACATAGTAAATTAAAGTAAGTGTTCTATCTAATTGTCGTCCATTAGTAATTTGACAATGACCCAATCGATTTACAAAACCCCGAACAGAGTTCTGTAAAAAATCTCGGGGAATTTCTTGTAGCGTTCTGGTAATTCGGATTTGTAAATCTTCTACGTTATCGGGCTTATCTTCGTAAACTTTGTTTTTTACGTATCCCAAAGAAAAAAATCTAAAGGACTTAAATCTGGCGACCGGGCTGGCCATTCAATAGTTCCTCGTTTTCCAATCCATCTGTGGAGAAAAACGTTGTCCAGATATTGACGAACATTTACACCATAATGTGGTGGGGCGCCATCTTGCTGGAACCAGATACTGTCATTGGGCAGGTGTTCATTGTTTTCATGTGGATAGAGCGTAGCACAAGCAGGTATTATTTCATTTTGCAATAACTGCAAATACAGACCCGAAGTTAAATTGCCATTGATGAAAAAGGGACCGATAATATGACCGCCAAGAATGCCAACCCAAACATTAACCTTTTGGGGGTACTGCGTATGGTGCTCCAAAAACCAAGAGGGATTTTCCGATGACCATTATCTGCAGTTATGTCTGTTTACTTCACCGGTAACGCAAAAAGTAGCTTCGTCAGAGAAAAGAATATTGTTGACAAAATTTTCATTATTATTGCAAATATTTAACATTTCTTCAGAAAATTGTAATCTTCTATCAAAATCATCTTCCGTTAACTCGTGTACAAAGTGTACCTTATAAGGTTTATACTTTTCACTTTTTAAAAATGACACGATCGATGACTGCGAAATATTGAAATTGGCCGCTAATTGATTGGTTGATAAATGAGGATCTTCAGATACAGCCAATAAAATATCCAGTTTGTTATCATCGCTTTTTGCTGTTCTAGGTCTACCACTCCTTGGCAAATCTTTAACGCTACCAGTTTGTTCAAAGCGTCTTAAAGTTTTACCAACAACGGATTTAGAAATTGGATTTCTATTTGGATGCGTATCATTAAATAAATTACAAACGTCTTGTAAACTTCTGCGTCTATCTCCATAACCCAACATCATAAGTATTTCAATTCGTTTATGTTCACTTAAACTCGCCATTGTTAATATTAACTGCAACAAATTGCACAAATGAATTATTTTTGTCAAAGATTTGACGTACACAATAACCCTGATAAAATTATGTCGCTCAAGTTTGTTTATCGCATCGCTTCTGTCTATCTGCGATGTACCGAACATCTGTGAAACACTTGAACCGGCCTTTTCTTATAAAAAAGTTACTAAAATGAATTTAAAAAAAACAAAAATATTATTGTAAAGAGAAAAAAATTCTCTATCGAATGGTAGAGTAAAATTCACTAGTTTCCATTTAAAAAACTGCGCGGACAGGCGTAACTAAAAAACAATTAAAGAAAAAAAAATTTCAAATATTCTCAAATGTAGATCAAAATATCCTAACAAACTTTTATATTGAACATAATTCTCTAAAATGAATATTAACGACAATAAATCGCCGTCTCCATACTTTTAACTAACCCTGTATATATATATATATATATATATATATATATAGGTACGAATATTTGAAAAATTTTCCAAAAAAAACATAAATAGAATTAGATATTACAAAACATATTTAAACCAAGAGAATTATGAATAATCTCATAAATGATGTGAATTTCATAAATATTCCTAATACAACTATAGCATAAATTACATCTACAGTTATACTAGAAAATTATATTGACTTAGACTTATGTCAATATAAAATATATAATTAAGTTGCAAAACTATTTAGATTTTTTTTCACAGTTTACTGCTAATAATGCTTAATTTAGAAAATAATCATTAATATCTCTAAAACTGTGAGAGATAGGCATAGGGAAAAACCTATATCTGTATGATGCAAGATATTCATCTATTTACTAGGGCGTACTCATCTACAGGCTATTCCATTAAAAAACAACGATTTTTCTTAAATTTAAGATTACATAAATACATTACTCAAAATCTTATACCTTTCCCTGTTTGCAGTAGAATTATGACGTAATTCTATTCAAATAAGCCTTAGATATGTGGTTTTAAAAAGTGCATTGAAAAAACAAAAAATTTGACAAAAACCAAAATAATTCAAAAACGGTTAATTATTCACAAAATAAAACCTAATTAAATGTATTACAGCACTCTACAAGGAATCTAAAAAAGCAATAAAAAATATAACATTCCATTTAAAAAATCAAAGTTGGCTATGACTTCATGTATAACCAAAAGTGGTTAATGAGTGTAAATATTTTATATTAACATATTAAAAAAAAAGTAGATATATTATATCAACATTACGTGCTATAAATTTTCAAAACTATCCTAAGGCGTTAACATAGAAAAGTTCTAACGAACAGGTTAGGTGAAAAACCCTGAGGATGTATACGTCGCCGACGTTGGGACGGCAGTAGGTACCGGGTTGGCATACATACCGCATGTGTCAAATTTCATTAGCTATAGGGATTCAATGGTTGCATGCGATCTATACGTATACATATAATACGTTGCAACATGGTGCCCCTACTGTCCGTCACCAGTGCCGACAACAACCGACATCACAACGATTTACTCCGATCTTTCCACTTCTCCCGACTAGATTTTACATTCAGTGTTTAGCTGCGAACACGTTGCAAAAGCCGTCTTATTACTGGAACGGGAAACATCAAATGTAGTAGTTTATTATTATTTTCAGAATCCTTTTTTATTTACCTTATTTTTAATTTTATTAGAATTACGCTTTTGTTTGTATCATGCAGCGTGAACGCAGCTTAATAATTCTCTGCATTTACTGAAAAGAAAAAGAAAAACAAATCCTTCCAAGGCATAAATATTATTTCTAAACGCATTACAAACACCCAACTCGGTGGTCGAATAGGTACTGCCGCTAACCAGGCTAACTTCTATTTACGTGCATGCATCGGTCGTGCTTGCATTAGAAAGGAAGGAAGGGGTACTGTACTATGTTGCCACGTACTGTATGGATTAATCGCCTATGGCTAATGAAAATTGACACGTGCTGTATACATACCTATACATCGTACATACGTATGCATGAGAGTCTCTATGCTTAATGCTATTTGACACAACCGGTATATTCCAAACCATCTAACAACTAGCTAATGGAGAAAATGACCTGAAAGGGGCAGGAAAAAGGCGATTATAGCAAAAAAGCCTCAAGTATGAAAAAGTAGCGTACAAGTAGGAAAAGTTATGTACAAGTGTTATTTTCATCAGCACATTAAATAGAGGATATAACTGCTGTATTCTGCTATAGTCTCATAAGTTGGAAAAAATATTTTCACCAAACAATGTATATTCCGTAGCTGAGCAAGTTCATGAAAAAATTTTGAAGCTTGATTTAGTTTAGTCATGTTATAGTTGTTAATCACTGAGCTACGGGAGACCAAGAATGGAAAATAAAGCTCCCACAACATGCACCTACACTAAGAGCCGTTCCGTATATTTTGTATGTACATTATAGCATACTCTGCTGTGACTGGTTTGTTGATTCCTTGAAGGTTACAAAGTCACATAAAACAGGAAATGTTTAGAAACAAAAGAGAGGCTGCCGAAAATACATTGTTTGTGAAAATAATTTTTCTTGAAACCAAAGCACAATTCAGCAGTTAAATCCTCTTCTTAATGTGCTGTTGAAAATAACACTTGTACATAATTTTTTTTGTACACTTCTTTTTCATACTCGGAGCCTTTTTGCTTAGTATATTCACCTTTTTTCAGCCTTACTTCAAATTACATCAATATAATGCAAATAATGTCGTACCATTGAAATGAATAATTTAAATGCAATATAACAAATGCCGAAATGTCTATAGGTTGTTTCTTAGACACCTTTTATTTAGCACACAGAAGCTGATTGTTAAATTAAAAACAAAATAAATTACGCCAGTCGAATTTGAACCAACTGCCATAAAGTGCATGATGTTTAAAAGAACTCGAATTTTTGAAAACTCTCTGAACCAAAATGTTTAAATAAAATCTGATCTAGACAAGATTTTTAAAAACGGAAGAATTTTCCTGATAGAAATTGAATAGTAGAATAATTGATATCCTGACTTCAACCTTCTATTTCAATAATTGACGATGCCTTATTACATCAAAATTTGAATAAAAACGCTTCTAATGAAGATTTTTCAAAACGGAAAAAGTGTAATTGGTAGAACATGTTGTAAATATAACTATGCAACATTCTAGCCATTTAGCGTAAAAATTGACGATTTGCTCAAGAGGTTCACCTTCATTTTATGCAAATTTTACAGTTTTTGGTACTTTGCCAAGCCTTGCATTGGTTTCGTAAACCCTAATTTGACGCACATCCTAGACTCGCCCCAATGGTCATTTAAAAAAAAAGTTCAAGTAAATCGGCCAAGTGGTTCCTGAGAAACATGGGTACACACCCGCTCTAATGTTAAATGAGGGTATCAAGTATATTAGAGCTCTTTCTTTAAAACTATCAATAGTATTCCAAAAATTAAACTCAATATTTCTACCAACAACATCCGTGCAATAACCACATACTATATTCTCTCTCATACATTTACAAATTCATTTAATTACAAACAATACTTATTTACTAACATAGCTTTTCAAAACAAAAAAAAAACCATGAACATTAATTTATGTTTAATAATAATATACGTTTATTAGCAATTTGCTTAAATTTTTACATATCCTTATTTACATTTTACGTATAGCAACAAATTGAACTTAAAAAATAGACGTGCGAATCTAATTAATTAGTAATCAATAAAATAAGTACGTATATTAAATATTTTATTACTGACACGGTCAAAAATATATCCTAATTTCAAGAAACATTTTCAAAACTAACCCTCTGATGATGCAAGTTGCACATAAATAACTCACACAGCAACGAGGGTGTTACAATAAATATGTAAATCACTTTTAATAATTACTAAATATTAAGTCGTTCTGTTCAGCACTGGAATGATGCCACGCTCTTTATTATAATTAGCTCTGCACTTCCCGATTACAAATGGCATAAGTTCAAGTGAAACTGACTATTGTAGGCGAAAGCATTACCAAGCGGATTACGCTGAAGTGTCTTTGCATTAGTTTCGGTTATACAAGGGAAGGTATCATCTGCATCAAAAGCAAGTACAATGCATGGAGAGCGAACGACTCAACAGATGTTGCACGTTTATTGCAATTTTGTTGCTCAAGGATTTTACGAAGCAATTTAGTCTACGACGTGCCAAGTTATGGATGCAGCATTCGCCGGTCTATTTTCTAGACATTGTCAAGCCAGACGGATATGAACAGTCATCTCCAAAATCATACAGAAGAAGAACTTTCGGAACATGACTTGCATAATTTGCAGTTTTTAGAATTTACAGCGAAGACATATGCAACGCACAAGTACCTATAGGGTAAAGTGAGTTTGTAGAAATTGTTAACAAAGCACACTTTCTTTTTATCGTTTGGAAAGTTAAAAAATGCATGCTTCAATAAAAGTACCAATAAAAGTCAGGCTGTTTAGATTTGTCGGCTACAATATTTGTGGAATTAATGAAATTTCTAGACATTGACCCAATATTCTAAATTTGCTTAGTCTTACATATATTCACTACGTATGATAATTTAGATCAATTAGGAAAAATGGCAAAATAAAGTCAATTATTAAACAGTATCTATAATGGTCTTGGTAGGAAGAAAATACAGCGATTTAGGAAGTAAGAGTAATTAATAATGACTATATATCTTGGAATCTAGTATCATCTATCCGTTCTTAATTAATGTGGCTGAGTATTTTTAAAATGTCAACATTTCTGTTTAATAATTAATTGTAAATTACCAGACATATCTAACCAAATACACTAATAAAAACACTTTATAGGGGAGTAGCGGGTAAAGTGGCTAGGGCGGGTAAAGTGGCCATTTGGTTTCATAGCGCTGGTTAGTGCTGCACCTATGCGGAAACGAAGTTAACTGGTTGACAGTTACTGCCTCATTGCCGTGTATGAGTTTGGATGTTGTGCGTTTCGCAGTTTGAGTACAGTGAAATAGTTTTAGTTTTCTTTATCTCTGAGTTTTGGTAAGTGTTAACTATTTGTTTTATTACTAAATGATAGAAAAAGCATTAACTATTGGCAATAATACTACTGAATTGGCTTGATTTCAGCGTTTAATAGAAGTTGGTTTAAAAGTGCTGTGTCATTTAGGTTAGTCTGTAGAAGTTCTTTTAAGTAATGGCGTCATTTCGGGCAAAGTGGCCACTGTACGTGACGGGTAAAGTGGCCACGATGGCTTTCGCTAATAATATACATTTAATATTGCCGAAGTAGCTTAAATGAATTAATAGCTCGTCCTATACATATTACGTCACAAAAAAAGAAAATAATATATTTAAAAATAGTAGTAATAGATTAAAAAATATTATTTTATCACATAACTATTAGGATTGATATTGTTACAGGTATTTTCAAGATGCCATACACATACAAGAGAAAGTCTACCCAACAATCATGGGATTCAGAATCAATGCGACAGGCAATATTAGCAGTGAAAAGAGATAATATGCCGTTTGCAACTGCAGCAAAGCAGTTTAACGTTCCCAGAAATACGCTGAAAAGAAGAGTACTTGAGAAGAATCAAGATGCCACTGGTGCGAAAAAAATACTAGGAAAGTACAGAAAAGTATTTAACGATAAACAAGAGGAGGAACTAGTTGAATTTATTATAGACATGGAGAGAAGATTTTATGGAGTCACGCAAAATGATTTACGTCGTGCGGCATACAGCCTCGCAGAAAAAAACTACATCCATCACACTTATAACAACGAAAAAAAGATGGCTGGCAAGGATTGGGTGGCAGGATTTAAAAAAAGGCACCCAAATATAAGTTTGCGGACTCCAGAAGCCACTTCACTAGCAAGAGCCCAAGGGTTCAACAAAACCAATGTAACTAAATTTTTTGAAATATTGAAAACAGTCCAAGATGAACACCAGTTTGAAGCTCATCGTGTATATAACTGTGATGAAACCGGACTTTTAACAGTACAAAATAGACATTCAAAAGTATTAGCCTTGAAAGGAAGACGGCAGGTGGGAGCGATAACTTCGGCCGAAAGAGGCCTTCTGTCTACATTAGAAGTTTGTATGTCTGCTGGAGGCACTTTTATTCCTCCCTTTGTCATTTTCCCCAGGAAGAACATGAAGGCAGAGCTTAAAGACGGAGCTCCCCCTGGTTCAGAATTTGCATGCACTCCTAGTGGCTGGATGCAGACCGATATTTTCTTGAAATGGTTCGACCACTTCCTACATCACGCAAAACCTTCACCAGAGTCACCAGTGCTGCTTATCCTAGATGGACATTCCACTCACACTAAAAGTATTGACTTCATAATCAAGGCCAGAGAAAATAACACGACTGTGATATGCTTACCTCCACACTGCAGCCATAAATTGCAGCCCCTTGATGTATCTTTTATGGCACCTTTTAAGACCTACTACATTCAAGAATGTGAGAAGTTCCTCAGGAATAACCCTGGGAGAGCCATCACTCAGTTCCAGATTAGTCGACTTTTTGGCGAGGCTTTTTTGCGTGCAGCTACGCCTGCAACAGCTATTAACGGTTTTCGGAGATGTGGGATTGTTCCTTATGACCCTGATGTGTTTTGTGATGCTGACTTCCTTCCCTCTGATGTGTCTGACATTCCAATGAACGACTGCAACATAGGTGCTAGCCTACAATCAGATGGAGAGGAACCTGACCCCGCACCACAGAAGAACAGAACAGCAGATGAACCCGAAAAAGGTCAAGATGTAATGTTCAATCCAAGAAACGGTGGTGATGATGTCGGTGAAATGGTTCAAGTTAATTTACCTAACAATGACGATTTGGCAGTTGCTGGACCCAGTGGGTTAAATCAGTCCTCTTTTGCTATCAGTCCAAGAGATATAATTCCGTTGCCAAAACAGACCCTGAAAAAGCAAAGGAAACAAAACAGGAAAAAAGGAAAGACAGCTATCATTACAGCCAGCCCGTACAAAAATGAACTGATGGAAGAAATACAAAAGCGAGAGCAACAAGAAAAAAAGAAGAGAAAGAGGCCTGAAGACAAAAAAAATTTTCAAACAGAAAAACTTAATCAACAGCTTAAAAAAACAAAGAGACTACTCACTTTTGATGTTGAAGAACAAGAAGAGCTTAAGGAGCAAGAACAAGATTGTACATGTTTTTATTGTAATGACCTTTTTTCTAATTCAAAAGACAATGAAAGTTGGATACGATGTTCTGTGTGCAAAGAATGGGCTCACGAAGAGTGTGCAGGGGTTGAGGGGGACAATGACGAGTTTGTATGTGAATATTGTAAATAATTTTTATTTATTTTTGTAAATAAATACCTCAAAATTAAATACTGAACCTGAGTCTATTTCAGTTCATTTATCGTACATACTTGCTTTTGTTTGACGCAATTGTTCAGGTCGGCCACTTTGCCCGACATAGGAGGGTAAAGTGGCCATTTAGCGTTTTTTTAAAAATATTTTTTTTTACACTAAAATATATAAAAAATCATGAAGAACGCTAGTTTACCTGAAGCTATATTGGATATAGTATATAACAATATTTATTTTGATTAAATTTACTAAAAAAAGAGTACCAAAAAAAACATCAAACAAAAAGGTGGCCACTTTACCCGCCTTTCCCCTACCACACTAAAGCACTGAAAGCTAGATAAGTATTTCTTTTAAATGTCACTATTTCTAACATTGCATGAGTTAATCAGGAGGTGTTTAATATTTGATTGTAAATTACCAGACATATCTAATCAAAAACACTAATAAAAGCACCTCATACCACACTAAGACACTGAACGCTAGATACGTATTTCGACAACTATGTTGTCATTATCAGTAGCACTGATTAATAGAAACCGCGTTATCTCTACCCCGTAGCGTATACTGACAGTGTTGTTCTGTTTACGCTACGGTGTGCAGATAACGCGGTTTTTATTAATCAGTGCTACTAATGATTGATGACAACATAGTTGTCGAAATACGTAGGTATCTAGCTTTCAGCAGTGCTTTAGTGTGGTGTAAGGTATTTTTTCTACTCCCATACTTTAATTGTATTATTAGATATGCCGAACCTGTACTTTAATGATGTCCATTACGATACAGATTTTCATTATGATACAAGTTTATATCCAATAAGAATACAGATTTTTATTACGATACAAGTTTATATCCATTAGAATATTCAAACAATATTCAATATGGCGACTGCATATCTGACAGATATACAAATTAAATAAATGTGACAGTTCTCTGCAATTTATAAGTAAGTACTTAAAATTTGTGCTTTTTTGAAAATATAAACGGTAAAAATGAGGGATAATGACAATGAAATGTAAAATTTGAGTCCACCAGAAATTATGGAACAAGCCTTAGTAACCACGAACAATTTAATACCAGCTAAATTTGCAAAGGTGCATGGAAAATTTTAATCTCAATTTATGAAATGGAATGTTCAAAAAATAATGTTTTATTATGGGGTCATAGAAAAAATAGTGTATGCAACTCGCATTTAATGGCTATTAAGACACTCGTATTCATTACAATACTCGGCTTCGCCGCGTATTGTAATTTTCTTACTCGTGTCTTAATAGCTATCATTAAATGCTCATTGCATAATATACTATTTATTAATGTTTTTGTTTTGGATCAAGCCACAGACTCCAATTAAGTTTTTTACACATACCTAATGTTAAATATATTTTCATGATCTATTATGCATACTTATTATTCCAAATGAGACAGTTACAGTGACATTTCTATGCGTAATTGGAAGTACGAACTGTTTCTTTATAATAATATTTAGTAAAATCAATTTTTTATGGACGCAGTTGGACGTGTCTTCATATATCATATTATCATAATTAATTTATCAATTTTACATTTTTCTTTCCGAAAGGACGTACAAAAGAAAATTAAATATATCTGTCTGGTTAAAATCATCTTTATACATAACAATTTGACCAAAGAACGAATATACAATTTCAATTACTGTTTATAGTCAGTGGCTCGGCTCCCACCTAGAAACATTTTTGCGGTTCAAACATTCCTAAACAAAACGAATACCCATGCATCCAGTAAATCCGCCCTAACTACGCCAAAATCTTTTAAATCCTTTATTAAAGTGCGGAGACCCTTTGCGTGTCTAAAAAGCGTTTGCAGTGCAATTAGTAACAGGTGTAACAGTGCAACGCGGTTTATCATAACTTAATTTCGAATGGAAATTTATTCCGCGGATTGCGCTTGACTTAGCACTTAATTCGCTAAACGGTATAAGAAGAAAATCCGATGGATTGTGCACAGAATAATTGCTCTGATTGTTGAAATTTATTAGGTACGTGTTACGCACATTGAATTAATGTTAATAGGTATTTGAAAATAAATGCAAATACTTACAATAATATTACTTTTTAATTCCTCCATTAACCACAGCAAAATGTCACTTTCTTTCAGGTTTCAATTTACCAATTTGAACAATAAATAATATATTAGTTGCTAAAGTAGCAACTGCGTTTTTCATATTCAGCATACTGCAATCGGAAGCAACTAATCAACGAAATTTTTATCAAAGCTGATACACAAATGATAAGCGATAAAATATTGTGTTTCTCGACTGTAATGCTGCTTTTCGGTTTTTTTTTTTGTATAGAATTATTATAGGCTATGGTGCAAATATGCTTATAAGGTATACTATATTTTTGACTCAATTTCATATATTTCACGAAGGCCACGCGGATGGTCAAAAGATTTTCAAAATGTTCTGTATATGTATGCAGATCATACTTAGTTGGTGTGGTTATGATGCTATGGGTGACGCAAGGTTATAATTAATGAAGAGAGTGTTTATAATTGCTAGTGTTTTATTTTGTGAAAATATGTACTTTAGTTATTGAGTTTTGTAAGTATTTTGATGAACATACTTTGTTATAGATTGTTGGTTGGCGCTTGTTTGTATTGCTGTTTACGTTTTATAAGCACAGTTTTCTCAATGTTCGTAAATTATAATTACTTCTTTTCCTAAGCATTGATAATAATTTATTCAGGATTATTTAATTACCAATATTACCTTTGGATGAGATTCCTCCTCACAAGCTATCAAGTGATAGTCAGGCGCTCTATTCACCAAGCTATTGAGAGTATATGAAAAGTTTACTTTTTAAATGTCCTGAAATACTTAAGCAAAATGTGGTAATATAAGTCTGACTGTAGAATTCTGCCGTAATAGCTGTTACCCCCGATGCGATTTAGGACGACTTAAATAATTGGACTTGGTGGCTCGGTGGATAAAGCATCTGGCAAGAAATTGGGAGATCGGGAATTTGAGTTTCACCCGAGGAAAGTTTTGTAATTTCCTTAATTAAAAAAAAAGAATTACTGTCAGCTGTTACCAGTTATAGAAACATATTAGAAATTAACAGACTCATGTAGTTAATAATCACGATATGTTCATCTTCTTTAAAGACTTCATCAATTTATATAACCGTGCTTGGTAGAACATAAACATATATATCTTTCATTCACCCGTACAGCGATAGTTATTCATGCCGTGTAATTCTGTCAAATTAATATGAATAACTATAGCAAAATTGTCTTATTGTCAATACAAACTTGGCGATTTATCATAGAATGTTAAATTCTGATATCATCCCCTCTTATATATTTTATTCTAACATATTTCAAACACGGATCTGCACTAACATTACACTTCTGTTTTGGAGATGACATCATGTTGATGTCATCTCCTTTAATATAACAGTATCGGTACTATACGACACTGGCTGGGGGTTACTGATATGCAGCCGATGATCTGCCGATAAAGTGTGCTACTATGGATTACTGAACAATACAATGCTTCTCTAGAACTAAATTGAATATTATCATGAATATAGCCTAACATTTCTTTCACACTTTTCTTCTTCTATGAATTATTTATATCAATGCTGCACTCCTAGAAGATATAAATTCACTAGAAGTTCATTTCCACTTTCAAAATACTGTCCCTACTTTTTTGCTTATATACTTTTTTGACGTTGATTTGCAAGTAAAGTTCGAAGTTATGTACGAGGTAGGCGCCATAAATTCTCGGCCTGATATACAAAAAAGAAACTTGGAACAATATAAAAAAAATTATTTTTCAATGTAATTTCCCATAACTTCTATACATTTATTACAACGATTAATTAATAATTTGATACCCTTGTAAAAATAATCTGAAGTTTTTCCGTCAAAACGTTCTATAACAGCTGCTTGCAACTCACTGTCGTCCTTAAAACTATGTTCCCTAACGTCTATTTTTAAATTAGAAAACACAAAAAAATCACAAGGAGCCATATCCGGACTATACGGTGGATGTTCCAATTCTTGAAAGCCGCATTCGCGGATGGAAGCTTGTGAAATGGCGGCAAACGGACGGGAACATTGTCGTGCAATAATCGGACTTTGTTAATTTTCCACGACGTTTTGCACGAATACTGTCCCTTAATTTATGCAATAAGGACGCATAATATGTGCTGTTCACAGTTGTATTGCACTCTTTCAAGTCAATTAGCAAAATGCCCTCACAATCCCAGAGTATTGTGGCCATCACCCTTTTCGTTGATTGAACGACGTTCACCTTTCTGGGACGAGGTTCATCAGGTCGCAGCCATTCCATGGACTCCCTTTTCGATAGAGGATCGTAAAATAGAACCATTGTTTGCATTCAGCAGACATAACAGTTGCGCAACTGTTCAGTGATTATGTCCAGTAGACGTCTGCTCACTCTGAACATGTTCAGGAGCGGCCGCCATTTTTGTCAGCGGAAAAATTCTACGCTCACTTAGTGAACGTATTCTGTACGCATGCGCCATTGATGCATTCCAAGACCAACCTAATACATAATTTTGAAGAAAGTTACTAGAAAAGTAAGATACAGCAAATTGTGCAGAAATAAATGTATTATAATATTGGAGTTCACACAGTATTTTATTCGGGGTTGGAAAAACTAGCCTTTACACTAAAAACTAAGCCAAAACTTAATGCAGAAATACAATTTATTATTATTGTTTATTTAGTTTAATTTGTATAATTTTAACATATGGCAGCAATGAAAGGTACTAGATAAGAGACGATCGCATAAAAGTGAGCGGTCTTGTTCAGCAAACACTCATCTGTTGTGAAGTGAACAGTTGCAGCGGGAACGGTTCCCGATCCGTCTGCTGAATGAAAGCATTGTTTCATCCCCTGTGACAATGCACTCCAAAATCGGTTTCGGGTCGTCTCCACACATGTTTAAAAACGAATGCGCACATTCCACTCGACGTTCACGTTGAAGAGCAGAAAGAAGTCGCGGTACCCATTTAGCACTAATTTTATTCATACCTCAAATGGTCATGGAGAATTCGGAAAACACTTGTTTCAGAAATGTTTGTTATCACTGCTAATTCCTTCACTTTCAAACAGTAATCTTCTAACACTAAATGTTCAATAATTGAAATTTGTCACTTCAATTGGTCGACCCGACTGATCAACATCTTCCAGGGATTCTTGTCCCAAACGGAAACATTTTGCCCACTTTTTTACAATCGAATCTCGAAGGAGATGATTCACCGTAAAAGCCATCTAAACGTAATGTTGGTTGGCTGGTTACTAAACACTACTCGGCTTGAACCGTCATATTTATAGTGTACACCTCGCGTATGTACACGCTTGAAGTGACGGGTTTGAACACGTTTGAACCTGTATATGTCTGTCAGGCCGAGAATTTATGGCGCCTACCTCGTACATGGATGCGCAATTTCCCTTTTTACCACCTAAGTGATGAAACTCTAAACCATGTTTTTTAAATTAGTTCATAACAGGATTGTATGTCAGTTACATGTCACAATGTAATGTGTTCAATATATATAACAATGTAATGTGTTCAATATATACAGTGTGCTTACCGACGACCTGCGTATAGGGCTTACTGTGAGATAAAACGACGACACCGAGAGTTTGTATGAGTTAGTACGAAAAAGCAATATACAAACTGCTCCTTGGTCGAGTGTAGTGTTGGAAAAGAGGGGATTCGAGTAGATTTACGCTGAGGCTAGAACGGGCTAGGCTGACTCTCCGTTTAAGCAGAGCAACGAGGATAGATAGCGCAGCTGTACTGCAGTTTGTATATTGCTTTCTCGTACTAACTCATACAAACTCTCGGTGTCGTCGTTTTATCTTACAGTAAGCCCTATACGCAGGTCGCCTGCAAGCACATGGTATACCGATAGGTCCAGCTCGGAACGGGCCATAGTCAGCAATGAGTGGCAACACCGAAACCCCCACCGAAACCCCTCTACCCGCAGCAGCAGCACATTGCAGTTAAGAATTTAGTAAGACTTAAACCGCGCAAGGATATAGTCGTTTGCATATTCGTTCTGTATACGTAATTTGCCCATTTGTTTCAGATATAATAAGGTCCAATTTATTATTATTATAGTATTCTTAGCTGCTACGGAAAAGTAATTTTAAGTAATAAAAAAACAATAACGTTTTCTAAAAGATAAAAGTAAAAAAATCAATAATTCTACAAAATAAATTCAAATTTTAAGAAAGTCACTCAAAATAGGAGCACGCGGAGTGGTATCGTACACACGTTGCCACATAGCACGTTCCATACGTATATTGTTGCCTATGTATGGCCAGTCGCGGGCTGGACCTATCGGTATATACGCTTAAATATTTAAATGATGTATTTGAATAATAGGAAATCATTAATATTAAACAAAATTAAACTAACTCATTTTTAAAACGGACAAATTTACCGGATTCACGTTCCGAATTTTTTTTTTTTATTAATTGACTGTATCTTATATAATTACTGAACAAATTCAGTCCGTAATTTACATATATCTCGCAAAATATACTGACATGCTTGGCGTGATACAGCGCTTATAACTGCACAATACATACATAATATTTCCGGTATTAAACTCCAAACACCAAACTGTTATAAAAATTAAAATTTCGTTTGAAGTGCCGAAAGTCAACGGCAGACAATTTTCCTAGTGTCTGTTATTAAGAGCCGACAATGTTTCCAACTACATTTCATTAGTAAAATTAGCTCAGCACACGTACACAAACGCCAGCAATACTAATGTACGTATAGTTATCTTTATTCCATTCAAACTGTTTCCTCTTTGCTAATATTAACACGTATAGCACCGACACGCAAAATTAAATAAACCAATTAAAGCTTATATCCAGTTCTAGTTAAATTATTATGTAAATTTCGGGTTATTATTATTAGGTATGCAAAGCAGTTTAGAATTTGCATTAAGCGTCTGGGTGGATATATGTGGTGGTGGTGGGCGTTAGGTAAATGTCTGGAACGGTCCTTTAATAACGTGCGACATGTAGAAAATAAGTATTAATTGATAAAATATATATTTTTCTACTCCCATACTTTAATTATATTATTAGATATGCTGAACCTGCACTTTAATGATGTCCATTACGATACAGATTTTCATTAAGATACAATTTTATATCCAATAGGAATGCGACATTCCAATATTCATCAATATTCAATATGGCCACTTCTTACCTTACAGATATAAAAATTGGTTAAATGTGACAGTTCTCTGCAATTTACTAGTAAGTAGTTAAAATTTGTGCTTTTTTGAAAATATGAACGGTAAAAATGAGGGATAATGACAGTGAAATGTAAAATTTGGCTCTAGCAGAAATTATGGAACAAGCCTTAGTAGCCACGAACAATTTATTATCAGTGAAATTCGCAAAAACATACGGAAAATTTTACGCTCAATTTATGAAATGGAATGTTCAAAAAATAATGTTTAATTATAGGGTCGTAGAAAAAATAGTGTATGCAACTCGCATTTAATGGCTATTAAGACACGAGTAAGAAAATTGCGATACGAGCCGAAGGCGAGTATCGAAATGAATACGTCATTAAATGCTCGTTGCATAATATACTATTTTATATAATACCCGGACTATATTTTATAATTTGAAGTTAACATTAACATTAAATTTGTTTCAAAATGTTTGTCTGATGATTGGTAATGTCAATTTAAAACAAACTCGGTAACAGGATTTTAAATTTATGAAGGCTGCAAATGTGTTCTGAAAGTAATTTAGAACAAAGTTTGCAATTCTTGTTCAAATACAGATCGCACATACACTGCCGTTCATTGTAGTTTGGGCACTTAATGATTAAGATTCTATAAAACGCCGTCTAAAAGAAGCTGAACTTCATGTACGCGTCGTATTGAGAAAATCACTGTTGTCACGAGGAAATCGGCAGACATGGTTACAATGGGCGCAAAACTATCGCAACTGGATGTCAAATGATTAAGCAAAGATGCTTTGCATAGACGATTCTAAATTTGACGTCTTCGGGCAGAGGCGTAGGATCTTTGTCCGACGAGCGAAGCACGAGAAAATGCTACGCGATTGCAACTTTTCTACCGTAAATCACATGGGTAATTCTGTTGTGGTCTGGATATGCTTCTGTACAGCATAGGAATGGGTGACTTGGTAAAAATAAACGGAATTATGCGTAAGAAGGACTACAGGGGAATTTCTGAACATAGGGCTATTTCTTCAGGACTGAGCTTAATACGCTCGTTTAGTAAATACGTCACAACGCCAAATTGTTAAGCACGGTGATAAGATAAGTCAGTGAAGTGGATGCAAACAAAGATCATATGGTAAATACGTCACAATAGATAGGTCTGTTAAACTGGATGCAAACAGAATTTGATGACGCGCACTAAATGAGCGTATAGGAGGAAACTTCACGTTTGTCCATGATAAAGACCGGAAACGCCCCCTCAGGGCCCAGATGTCCCTTGGTGTTGATACAGGACGAAATCTAATCAGATCTTGCGAGAAAGAATTCCTAAATATAAGTTTGGTATTGACAGCCTTAACCAGTTGGCCGTCATCGTGGTCAACAACACGGAGAGAGGGGGGGGACAGAGAGAGAGAGAGAGAGAGAGAGGAGAGAGGTAATACATAAATAAATTATATTAGAAAAATGAAGTGTGGGCATCACATGGCTTTTAGTTTGAAATACTTCAATAATACTCTTAATAAATGTCTGTGTGTATAATCCGCAAGATATTTGCAAAAAAAAAAAACTGCTATTTCATCAGAGTTATTTCTGGTCCAAATTTTGAATTTTGTTTATAGAAAAAGTTTTTCGAAATTCTTAGTAGGTACTTTTGGATTATCGAAAAGCAATTTTTTGCAAATATCTCGTATATTATGCATTCTATATAGATTAATCTAGGATACAATAGTATTTAGACCTCAAGTTAGTGTAACTTTTGTATATAAAAAACTTCAAAATTCGGACCCGAATGAAGAAAGGAACACTTTTACTCTTATCGAATCGCAGCTTTATGCAAATATTTCTCAAATTACGCGTTCCATAGAGATTTATTAAGTCAATAAAAGTAGTTTGAAGGGGGCCTGGGAATGTTTCAGTACAGGAACAATTTTTCGATATAACGCTATTTCCTCAGGACTGCGCTTAATAGGGTTAAACATCACATTTGTCCATGATATCGACCGGAAAATTTGCAAAAATTAATTGAACGCTGTGCCTGAAGCTAGCGCCTAGATCTGAACCCCTAGGTGTTGTTATAAGACGAAATCGATAGAAAAATAAGAAATCACTGTCCAACTTCAAACTATCGCCTTTGGCGGCTTCTTCAATCCAAATGAAACACAATATTTCGAGAGATACGCTTAGAAAATTAACTGCGGTATAAGCTGTGTTAAACGTGAAGGAGGATATTTTCATGTAATAGTTTAGAACGAAATTAAAATTAATTCGGTAAATATTTTATTATTTTCTTTGTTAGATGCTTGGCAATAAAAGCTGACTTAATAAATTTTATTTCTGTGTTATCCTCTTTCCATTTGCTTATTCTTTCAAAACTGTATTGAGTGCTCACATTTCCGATAAGAAAATCCTGTTGAGCCCACACTAATTTATTTTATTACCCTGATCATTCCCAATAATTTTAAAGTTACAAATAGTAATACATTCTAAATTCCTCCACACCGTTCGATGTCAAATACAAATGACAGTAACATTTATGTACAAAGTAGGTAGTGGCAAACACAAAGCCGTTTAATTTCCTCTGAACCCCTCTGATGATATATCGACTTAAACGTCGCGAATAAATGAAGGGCTTCGCACAGCCACACAGAAGCGCAAACACGTCCTAGTAGTCAGTGCGACCAGAAAAACAAGCGCGCATATGTCGGGAAACAACAGAACGGGATCGCCTCGGGCCGTGAGCAACGCCGCCGCGCTTTTCTCACTCTAGTGCCACTACATAACAATGCTTTTATCCGCCCATAAAACATGTTATGGCCCCAGTATCCAATGTAACGGGAAGTTTGTAATCCTCCGGCCATCGGAACGGAAATACGCTGATTTATTTACAACCCGTCGGACGCTCTCTGAAACAGCGCCCTGAAAAATAAACATTCTCCGAATGCTGAAACACAGAAATGAAGTCAATACCTCAATACGGGAATAAAACTGCGTAAAAGTGTCGTCTTTTTTAAGATCTCTTTTTGCGGCAAGGACTTTTTTATTTTTCTTTCATCGAGGCGGTAGCTCCTTTAAATTCGAATGTTTGGATAACGCGAAGGTTTACGGAAATGATGGGAGAGTCGGGGTGGCAGATATCCAGGGTCAGTCATGTAAAAGGTCCACGAGTATGAACGTATGTGCATATATACCTATGCAAATGTACATGCCGAAGCCGGAGGTATTGGAAAAGGTTTCATCTTTTTTGGAAACACGAACTCTGAACTGAGGACATAAATCGGTATTAACTATCGGCAGAGTTCGCTATAAAAAGCTAGTCATGCTCGGATTTGGAATTTAAATTTTATATGTGAAATGATAAAAAAGATTGAAGATGCTTTACTTTATGTCCGGACTGGTATGAATAATATTTTATGAAATGCTGGATGATATTAAAGTTCTATGTTATGTTCATGATTTAAACATAATCGTAAATTTAAGATGCAGACGCTTTCACGAATAGATAGAGTACCGTTACAATAATTCTTTCCATTTCTGGATTTGCATATTTTATCTTATTACGCTGTTGGCTGCGAGACATGGGTATTAATAAGACAACGAAAACCAAAAATACAAGATTTAGGAATTACGTACGGGAGGCAAATAAAAGGAATTATAAAACGAGATCGAATTGGAAACGAAAAAGTAAAAATCGATTTAAGGGCAGAACCTTTATTAGGTTCCGTTGAACAAAGACAATTATTTTTGTGAAAAGGATATCCGAGAAGAAACCAGTACATGGCGCAATGATATGAAAGGAATTGGAAAAAATAAAGTGTGTGCACCATACCGCTTATGTGAGATCCTAATTTTAAGGTCCTAATTTTAAAGTTTATATATACAAAAGTTGTTGTAAATTAAGTTTTAAATACTCTTATCCTCTCAATAAATCTGTACGGAAAGCATGATTTGTAAGATGATCGCAAAAATCTGCTTTCTGATAAGAGTGAAAGTAGGACTTCCTAAGCTCAAGCTTTAAATACCTTTATAATGTTACCATATCCGTCGAGAATATATAGCTTGTCATATTTTCAGAAAAGACGAAAACAGTAAACCATCTACTGCTGGTAGGAATTTTGAAAAACTTTATTCATAAAATTGTTCTCGAATTAACTTTTAGAAGTTTTCTTGTCTTCAGATATATCTCTACACTTAGTAGTTGATTTCGTAACATTTAGTTTTTTCTCTGGAAGTCTGAAAATATTACTACCGCTTTGTCTGAAATTCTAATCAGAACTTGTGTTAAGGATAATGTTTCTAAACATGAGTTTGGTATTGATAGTTTTAACCGTTTGGAGGGGGGAGGGGTAGAGAGACAAGGAGAAAGAAAGAGGTAGAGAGAACATGTAAATAAATTTTATTAGAAAAATATAAGTAAACTAAGCTAATATAAAACATAATGCAAAAGGAATAATACCTTACACAAAAATTAAAATGATATAAAGAATCTATACAGGGTGTAACAAAATAAGTGTAAAATATTTCAGGGGGTGATTCCTTAGCGAAAAAGAGATAGGGTCTTTCATATAAAAAAAACTTCAACGGAGCATCCCTTGTTAAGATACAGCCCCATAAAGGGGGTACATAAAATTTGTTTTACAATTTTTCTCACAAACACTAAAAATGTAATATATTTCCAATGTAACTTTTTGTCTGATTATTTGTTTACCATTTAAAAATCTATTTCCAATACCTTGTTTCATTTGAAACAAAAAATGTCTCTTGAATTTTTTGCCCAAAAGTAATCAGTTCGCAGCAAAAAATTATTTTACGAACAACTATAGAGATACATCATCATAAATGCGAACTGGATTAGTATTGTTATTTTGTAGTTACTACCTGCATCAAAATACATATGATTAAAGATGAATAGACAAAACTAATTTATTAATAACAAAACATAAAACATGTAGAAATCATAGTAAATGTTCAATATGTCCACCTTCAGTCATTACACATGCGTCTAGACGTCGGCGCATTGAGCCACGTATTCGCTCAAATATTCCTGGATTCTCTCTAATTACCCTGCACGCATCGATGATGCGGTTTCTTAAGTCCTCTACATCGCGAACAGGAGTAGGATAAACCAAAGTCTGTAAATGGCCCCAAGTAGAGAAATCGAGAGGATTGAGATCCGGGGATCGAGCGGGCCAATTCTGTGGTCCTCCTCGACCTATCCAATGATTTGGATATGAATGCTGACGTGCTGCTTGACTAAAATGGGCGGGAGCCCCATCATGCATAAAAAACATATCCCTTCTGACGCCCAAAGGAACTTCCTCCAGCAGTACTGGATGCACTTCTCTTAAAAATTGAGTGTATGCCTCACCATTTAATCGAGGAGGTAGAAAATGAGAGCCAATTAAATAATCCCCAATAACTCCGAGCCACACGTTAAGAGAAAAGTGTTCTTGATGGTTAGCTTGTACAATAGCGTGAGGGTTTTCATCAGCCCATATGTGGTTATTATGAAAATTAATTATCTTGTCCCGAGAAAAAGTACATTCGTCTGTGAATTCGATCGTCTTCAGAAAGTCAGGATTTCTTCTAATCATTTCCAGCATCCAATTGGAAAATTCAAGACGGTTCGGAAAATCTCGCTGTAACAGTTCCTGTACTCGTTGCAGATGGTAAGGGTATAAGAGTTGTTCTTTTAAAATTCGAAATACCGTCATATGATCAACATTTAACTCGAAAGCAATCTTTCTAGTACTGCTAGTAGGTTGTTCTTCAACCAAATTAAGTACTGCTTCTTCAAGATGTGTTGTTCTAACTTCTCGATGGCGACCACAATCCTGCGTTCTTTTGTCGAATGAACCATATCCTCGTAATCGTTGATGAAGTCGGGTAAATATTCTATGCGAAGCTGCCGTTGAGGGTACATTTCAGCATATCTTCTAGAAGCTTCTAACCCATTCCCCTGCGACAGACCGTAAACGTAATGCATATCAGCCATTTCCTCATTTGTGTATGCCATTTTAATAACAAGTGAATTATTAACTAACAAATTACGAACAAAACAACGACATACAATTAAGTATTAATTCAATTTCAAAAATTTACAAACTGACAGCGTGATACCACTACTAGCGGCCTACTAAATAAATTAGTTTTACATTTTCGTTTTATGACGATGTATCTCTGTAGTTGTTCGTAAAATAATTTTTTGCTGCGAACTGATTACTTTTGGGCAAAAAATTCAAGAGACATTTTTTGTTTCGAATGAAACAAGCTATTGGGAATAAATTTTTAAATGGTAAACAAATAATCAGACAAAAAGTTACATTGGAAATAAATTACATTTTTAGTGTTTGTGAGAAAAATTGTAAAACAAATTTTATGTATCCCCTTTATGGGTTTTTTTTTATATGAAAGACCCTTTCTCTTTTTCGCTAAGGAATCACCCCCTGAAATGTTTTACACTTATTTTGTTAAATGGTAAACAAATAATCAGACAAAAAGTTACATTGGAAATAAATTAGATTTTTAGTGTTTGTGAGAAAAATTGTAAAACAAATTTTAGGTACCCCCTTTATGGGGCTGTATCTTAACAAGGGATGCTCCATTGAAGTTATTTTATATGAAAGACCCTATCTCTTTTTCGCTAAGGAATCACCCCCTGAAATGTTTTACACTTATTTTGTTACACCCTGTATACGTATTTCGGCAACTAAGTTGTCATCTTCAGTAGACACGTGTAGAAAAATAAAAAAGAGTGTTATCCCACTGATGATTTGGTGAAGAGCATATCTTCTAAGGTTACATCTAAGCCAAGAACGCTACGTTTAACACTTTTTTCTGTTTTTCTACAGGTTTCTACTGAAGATGGCAACTTAGTTGCAGAAATACGTATACAGATTTTTTATATCTTTTTAATTTTTGTGGTAAGGGATTTTTCCTTTTGCATTTTGTTTCAGTTTTTGAGCCACAATTTCTACTCATTACTGGATACGCTAATATACATTAAATAAGACATAATTAAACAAGAAAATGGTGTATAGTAAATGGTGCCGCCGGTGAAGTCATAGTGTAAATAGGTCATCTTTTTAAAGTGTTTGTTTTTGGAAATAACAAATAAAGAGACAAATAATAGATGAATGCGTATAACGCTGAGAAACGAAAACATTACTCAAACGATAGCGATGCCAGTCGATATTATTGTGCAAAAGGTTATACAAAAATGCTACAAATATAAGTAAGCGACAAACAAGAGGGTGAAACAAAACGGTAGAGTAGTAATCTGTGAAATGGGGCGCAAATAATATCGAGGAACAGGAATGGTGCAAATTCTTACATGGTTAAGAGCATTGCGTTCCCGGCACCATTAGGGAAGAGGGGGAATTATATATGTATATCTTCTCATATCGGATTAATATAAAATCTGGAAGCATTGGATTTTGACTGACGACGCTGAAACATTGGAAAATGCTACTTTATTATTTTTACACAAATTTCAATCTGTTAATAAAATGAATATGGCAGTTTATTTAATTTAATACGATAACAGATTAAAGATAATAATTCCTGATGTTAAATGTATTTTTGCAAATTTTGAGATCTTCCAGATTAAAATACCACAACGGGTCAATCTTATTACTATAACCATGAAGGCAATCAGTATTATCAAGTGTTTTATTATAATTAGCGTCAAAATCTGACCAAAGATGATATATCAGCAATGTAGTGCATATATCGAAGTGTAGGTATATCGGCTGGCAGGAAGAAATTATAGCGAGCAGGTCATCTAAAAAGTTCTCAGAAATGAGATTATGAAGGTAATGTACAAAAAATTCTCATGAACAAAGGCAAGAACATGGGGATAGAAACTTGTGAATAATGGAATAGTATATATTCGACCTTTAACCTAGAAAACACAGAGTCGGTAAAAATTTGATACATCTCACAGCGAAATATAATGTAAGAGTTTTCTCTTCTCCAATAAGAAATATGCATAGAATCTGAAATATTCAAAATTTATTCATTTTGCAAAAATTAATTAAACATGGCCATCTTCACACTATTTAACAAACGTTAGCAATATATTTTAAATGTGATAGTGTAATATCATACATAAAATACAGATTACTAATGCATAACTTTCCGCTGCTTTTACTTACTAACCATTTCACGAGGCAGATTAACCCTCTTTAATTATGAATTATTGTTTGTCAGTCATTTTCAATTAGGTATCTCCTTCAATTCGCTGCTATTTACCAGTTTTTGCTTCCTGTATGTTATTTCCAGGATTTTTACATTTTCTCTGCCTCCTTCTATCCGTGCTTCCTTTTCGTCTACTTCCATTCCATCATTTTCCTAATCTTGCTTGCAGATACTAGTCTCTAAACACGTTCTAGTAAATTTGATTTCAGTGTAACAGCCATAGTCTTGAGAAACTGATAAAGCAGTAAATGTAAAGATTGCACCACAAAATAAGCAGTGGTTTTTGGCTTACCCTTTTCCATCATTAATTTATGCAAATCTACTATCCGTAGACCTGTTCACTTTTTAAAAGTTGTATCTTCTGATTTCACCTTTTTTTTTTAGTAATTATGATAACACCACAAGCATAGGTCATGTTTTTTGAAGTATCTTTGAGTACGTGGTATATTAAAAAAAAAACGTGGCTGACAACGCATTACTCTTTCTTTCTGACACCACTGTCTATTTCAAACTCTTTGAAATCTCCATACTATGACCGGAATCGTTAATTAACTTTTTCTAATATCAACTTGAATGTATGTCGGGAATTTAAAAATAGTAATAAATAAAAATGTTTGACATCCACTTGAAGTACATAGCTTATAAATTATAGCATTTTCCATATACTCAAACTGAACTGAACCATGTAAATGCGAACAGTTTGTGCTTAGGGAGCATGGCAAGTAATTAATACGTAAGTTCAGTCACAGGCAGGGAAAACGCCTAAAAGTGTCTATGGAATTTAATTTAATCCCGCTATTAATGCTTCGGCGCTAGCGGCTAATCCGTCTGCTGTATTTTTACCATCCTACTGGGTCTTTCCAATGTCTTTTCATCAACGCGCCGACAAAAATATTCTGCGGGAAAAGTGGTCTACCAAATAAATGTCTCGTTAAATATAGTTTCAGCTTGGCCCTGCAATCCACTTAAAACTGAAAAGTCCCAATTAATAATTTTAATATTTAAAATTTAATTAGGATATAGTACATTAATATGTCGTTTGAATTAATTTCGACTCTGTGATGAGAGTAGACTGCAAATCGACGTTTGCCATGATTAGATAAGTTTAGATACCAACAAAAGAGGGAAGATTTATAATTTTCTGCCATACACGTAATAGTAGAAAAGATCTTTCTATTAAACATTATAGGCATGTGACTAGTTTTTACGTGTATCGGCTGAAATGTCACTTAATCTAGTGTCCCTGCGACACTAGATTAAGTGACATTTCATTTTTATAGTGGGAATTTTAGATCAATTGGTATGTTATTTTTTCTACAACGCATATTTGATTATTAATCTTTAAAATATGATTTAGAACCAATACTTCTTTACTTCATAAGTTTTAATCAATACAAACTTAAAATGATGTTAATTGTTAACGCTCGACGAAGTTTTATTTCAAAAAATTGATATATAATTTAGTATGTTTGTATAATTTAGTAACAAAAAAACCTTTAAAAATCACTTGCCTGTGTTCAAATGGTCACGGACAATATAAAAATAAAAGTGGTAAAAAGCATAGTATAAAAGTGTTTTGTTTATATCATTACTGAATTTTTATTTCTTAAATTTCATTTGAATTAAAAACATTATTTTATGAATTAAAATTGATTAAGTAAAAGTCGTCCCCACTTTAAGAAATTACATTGTTCCCTATTTGGCCTTACTTTTGTTACACTTACAGAATGCTCTTTTTCATCGTCTGCTATAGTAATTCATATTCCCTTAATAAGTTTATTTATCTACACATTGCTATGACCACAGCGGTCCATAGCAATATGCAATTATAGAAGTCCAAGGCGCATGCCTTATGCTTAAGCGAATTCATAATTTGATTACATTTCATTTAATTAATATTCGTATGCTCCTGTATCAAGGGATCGGTTGCAGGTTGAAATATGTTTGACACTTTGTATAACAAAATTAGGCCTTAGGCATTCGTTATCAAATAAGAATTGTTTCTGGTTCAATATCCAAGGTTAGTTGTAAAGCAGCCATTAGCTGAACTTCGCCTTGCGATTGCAACTATTACTATTAACTATTAACTTTAACTTTATTTTTCAAATTGTATATCAGTGTTTTAAGTTGATTATATACTAGTATACCTTGTGTCCTGTTGAATAAAAACACTTTATTATTATTATTAAAAGCATTAGATATAAAAATATCAGAAATACATATTAAATGAATTATATGTTCTGTGTCTTTTAACGTTGAAACAAATATTTAGATACATTTATATACATAATCAAGCAATATCTATCAAACAACCAAAAGAATATTTACAGTATTTACCAAAAGTACATGGAACAATACAAATTATATACATACAAGTATACAACATATAATAATATCGGCCATATCTCTCAGAGAATATCCATAAAATAATAAAGTTTTCACTCAAAAATTGTATAGGATTTTTTAATTTGGAAACCATTCAACGCACTTTGGTTTTAAAAAAGAGAACACTATAAACCCATCAATCCCAGTCTGATTTGTCGTATATAACCAAATTGGTCCATGTTATTTCTCAGTTACAAAAATGATGCTATGCACAAGTTTATAAATTACTATATTTACAATTCTTTTATTAAACCAGTCCTTTTACATATTTTTACTTTCTTATACGTAGTATAAGGAAGTATTGTGATGATGAAAATGTTCGACATCGAGATTTTTGCAGATGTACACGTTTTAAAGTCCCCTGATACCGAAAAAGTGGTTTTTAAAAATGTCTGTGTCCGTCTGTCTGTCTGTGACCACGATAGCGGTCAAACCGCTATAGCGATCAATTCCAAATTTTGTATTTACATGTATAATCTCCCTCTTGAGATCTGGTTAGTTTTTCAGTAAAATCGATAGACCGGAAGTAGCAGTTTACTTCAGTGAAAAAATCGAATTTTGCCAATATTTCGTCAACTACTAAGTTCAAACAAATTTATAAAGAATTCATATGAACTTAAAATTAAGTTTGAGACAAATTGTCTTAAAAAAGTTTTTCGAAATTCCAACCGGAAGTAGGTCTTTTACTCTTATCGAAAATCAGTTTTTTGCGAATATCTCGCAAGTCATGCTTTTTAGACAAGTACGTTACGAGTATAAAAATATTTAAAATATAATTTTCGATATCTTTTGTGCAAAAAAAATTTCAAAATTCACACCAGAACTACCACTTTTACTCTTATCGAATAGGGATTTTTTGCAAATATGTCGTAAGTTATGCATTCTATATATATATATATATCAAGAGTACAAAAGTATTTAGAACTGGATTTGCAATATTTTTTGTATACATGAAATTTCAAAATTCGGACCGGAAATAGCACTTTTACTCTTAGCGAGTAGCACTTTTTTTCGAATATCTTGCAAAGTATGCATTCTATAGCGATTTATTAAGAGAATAGAAGTACTTAGAATAAGATTTTGAAAAATTTTTGTATAAAAAAATTCTTAAAATTCTACAATTTGAAACGCTCAAACGTATAAGAAAGTCGTGTGGTGACCACATTTTTGTAAATGAAAATATAGAATATCATCACATCACCCTCATTAATTAATTTTTTCTTTATTCCTGAGTAACAACTGAAACTACTATCGATTTGTATTCTGGCTTTGAAATCCTTCGACTACCAGTTTCCTAAGTTTTTCAAGTTATTCATTAGTTCAGTTATTTTGGCCAATTACACATAACGCCATTTTACTAAATACTGTAAAATATGTATGTATCGTAAAAGTTGTAATTTGCAAAACGGTTAACTCTGTACAATGTGGCATGTGATACATGGCTTATCTCTAATTATTTTCGACACGAAAGCGACATCAGTTCTTTGTGTAATTTGTTCTATGTATGACATATTAAAAAATCAAAACAAGGAGTTGTCAATTATGTTGTACTGCTGAATTTACTTTTCCAGTAATCCTATCCGTTTCAATGACCTTTTTTTTATTATTTACAAACAAGGACGTTGATTCGTTAAAGTTTACCATGCATGTAGTGTAGTAAAAGAAATATGATTTATTTCGCTGAAGTCTTGGCAGGAAACTGCTGGCTATTCGGTTGGTCAAGTTTGTTTTGCAAACGTTTCTATTTTGAGCGTGTCTATAATAGAGAACAAGTTGTCCCATCAAACATGACAATTGCGTGTTATAGAAGTTTCAGGAAGTGTGTCGTCCAATTTACGACATATATATAATTTAGTGCGAAAATGTTATTCAACATTTTTATGCACTACTATAAAGTTTACTATTTTAAGTATGTAAAATATACCTTCACGAACGACATTATGTACATAATTGTATAATAAAAAAGGAATGCCAAATAAAGTATTCTAAATACATTACTTTATCTTAAAAACAACTCTTTTTATTATGAAACAGTCAGCTACAAAAACTGGGCGAACAAAGTAAATTTAATTTTAACTATACTATCTGATGTATAATGAAGGTAAAAAGAATCACACATAAAATATGAAAAATTCAAATACAACATAAACTAAGTCAGCATAATTTGTCTTATTACTTTCTAATTTTTAATAATTAATGTTGGTAATTAAGCAAAAATATCTATTCAAATCCATAGAATTGTTTACGGTACTTACATATTTTAATTGTATATTGCATTTAGTATTAATTTTACAAATATATTCCAAATTATAATCAAATGAAACGTATTTAAATGAAATTATTTAATATTTCACCTAGGGCATTTTAACTGTAATTGTAGATTTTTTGATTCTTCTTTTTTATAGCAGTTACGAATATCTAGTGTAGCGTTATTTTTACAGATTTCAGATAACTATATATTTAATTTCTTTTTTAAACAGTGTTATATGTTTAAATTATGTCCTATTTATTTTACAAATTTAAACTTTTCAATTCAAATTAATTATATTTCCGTATTTATTTACAAATAGTTTATGAGCAATGTTTGGACTAAAAAGAGGTTAAAGCTTCACTTCTTTTTCTTGAGATTCGCTGACCATCCATCTTCCTCTTTAAATTTAAACTTATTTATGCTTTTGTTATCTCTTTGAAAAATTATCTCTATAATTACCAGTTCCATTGCCAACTTATACTTCTATAAACCTTCATATACTTGATTCTTCTTGGGTTGTATTGGAAATATGGTGTAACTTGTATTGTATATCAGGCTACATAAAATTTTGATTAAATTAATATACAGGGTGTTCCTAAATATCATGTACATAAGGAAGGGGGTAACTATTTGGTTTATTTATTGCCTAAAATTTCATATAAACATAGGTCTGCAAACGCTTCGTTACCAATATGCAGGGTGTTGAAATTTCAAGAATTTTTCACTTTTTACTGTATAGCTCCTGCAGTTTTTTTACGATTTCTAATGTCAATTGTCAAATTAATAAACTCAAGTGATTATCTGAATAAAGCCAGAGCCTGCTAGACCATTTTAAAAAATTTAATTTTCTCTGGCGAATTATAGAAAATTGTTTTCTATTTTTTTTCTCGATAACGGTCAGAGATAAGAAAAAAATATAAGAGATCAAAAAGTTTCTAAACAAGACAGAAAATTTATTGCGTATTTTAGAATCTAGCAGTGGCGCATCGCAAAAAAGTTCAGGGTGAGAAAAGAGGGCATGACCCCGAAAAAATTATTACCCTGTAGATTTACATAATCATTTGGCATGGCTAATGATGCAGGCCTTATAGCGTAACCTACCTTCCAAATTTGAACAAAATATCTCAAAAACTGCAGGAGCTATACAGTAAAAAGTGAAAAATTCTTGAAATTTCAACACCCTGCATATTGGTAACGAAGCGTTTGCAGACCTATGTTTATATGAAATTTTAGGCACAAAATAAACCAAATAGTTACACCCTTCCTTATGTACATGTTATTTAGGACAACCTGTATACGGAATTCTAAACAGATACATAAATTAATTATATTCTATCTTAAATTATGAAGTAAAGATAATACTGTATAAATCAACTAATTAATTTGATATAATGTTTAAACATTACACTAGATGGCGCTATTAGCAAATTAAATAATAGTCGTGCTACGACTTCAAACTATACTTGATAAAAGAAGTAAAATCATGTATTGCGGAGCCTTTTGCTTATACTGCCAATATTTCGTATACTGTTTCCTTATTGTCTTGACTACACGGAAGTGCCTCTTATTTCTGAAGAAAGATCTATTGAATCTATAGAAATCCAAAACTCTAGATTCAAGTATTTTAAAAATTATGTGGGCACAACACGACCTTATACTTATGTGTGTTCCAATTTTTTTTTACACAAAAGTTACAGTTACCTTCTAATAAACATGTGAGTAAAAGTGGGGTCCATTTTTTTTTTATACAAACACTATTCCAAATCTGATGCATAATTTGCAATTTATTTTGCATTCAGATAAGAGTAGCAGTGCCAGCTCCGGTCCGAATTTTTAAATTTTGTTTATACAAAAATTAGTCATAATCAGGCTTTATATATTGTCAGTCTAAAACCATGACTTGTGAGATGTTTGCAAAAAAACTATTTTTCGATAAGAGTAAAGACCTACTTCCGGAAGGAACTTTGAAAAAAATGTGTATAAAATTTTTTGAAATTCACTTTCGGTACTTTTGTATTCTTTAAAAATTTTTTTTGCCTTAGTAGTTGACGAAATATTGGTAAAACTTGATTTTACTGATTTGTATGAAAATCGTGTCAGATTGAAAAAGGAGAGGGTGGGGGAGAGTGAGGGAGAGAGAGAGAGGGAGAGTGAGAGAGAGAAACATTTTTCAAAAACCACTTTTTCTTCTTCCTGTTCATCTTCGCATGACTAAAGTCAGCGCAAGATGGATACCAGGAATGCTCACGCCACCGTAAAAACAGCGTGTGGAATGTTCGGGTTCGCGTGCGTCTTTGGACCTCTGTTGTGAAGGCAAGGATGGTGTATTGAGACGAATTGTTACTTGCGATTAAATTTGGGTTCACAATTATGCATCTGAGTCCAAGACTCAATCCAGAGGCATAAAGAAGGCCCATCACCAGCTAAGCAGTTTAAGGTGTCACTCGACCGAAAAATGCATGGCTACTGATTTTTAGGGCTCAGAAGGGATCTCATTAACTGGTTACAAGGATGAGAGAATACTACACTTTAATCCTGAAGAGGTTAAAAGAAGAAAAGAAAAAGAAAAATGAAAAGAAAAGTTGACGAAAAGTGTTCTGCTCCTGCACGACAATGCTCCTGTCCACAGGAGTCGTGTTGCGCTGACTGCTCTGCATAAAGTGTACTTCCATATTTAGAATCACCCACCCTATTAGTCCATACCTGGTTCCTACCAATTTTTACCCCTAAAATGAAATAGGAGCTGCGTGAGAAGAAAAGGACGCAGTATCCGCGTATTTGTCAGACAAGATAAAACATTTTTTATGAAGGCATACACAAGCTAATTGAAAATTCTGAAAAATGTATAAAGGTTGCAGGTGTATATATTGAAAAAGAAAAATAATTTTAGATTTTTATTTTCTCTCCTTTTCCTTCATTCCGCGAACTTATAACGTTCCTTAGTAATTGACAATACATATCTTCATAATAAGTAAAGATATTAATATTAGAATTTACCGGCATTTATAATGTATGTATGGCTTATTTATAAATGCAATGTGAAAAGCACATTAAACTGGGTTTATAAGAGCACATTTACGGAAAGTTTTTATGACGCTTAAAATGAGCTCCTGTACCATGGGCTCAAGTAATAAAAAGCCTACGGTTAAAAGGTTTCTTTTTCTTAGATTATGTTAATATACAAGTTAATCTTTGAATTTTTAAATCGGAAGCAACGGTACCAATTTGATTCATTTGCGAAAACATTTTTAACGTAGAATTCAGCTCATGTCAGTTTCACAGTATATAATTCAAGCTCTACAGGCAGCTGTTGCCACCAGCGTACGGACTGTTTAACATTACTGGACTTACGGTTCACGAATCTGTCCATATTGCTAGACAGATTGTGCTAACACGTCTCGTGCAAATTGTGCATTCGGTTGATTGCATCGCTTACGCAAGCGTCAAACTATAGCAAAGAATCTGAAAGCAACTTATGTTGAACATATTTATTTTTGTAAATTAGATCGCATATAGCTAAATAGATTTAAAAAAAGAATTCTGTTTTTGTTTTGAAGCAAAACACTATTTTAACAAGAGTGAAAAATATCTTTGTTTTGATAGATATTAAAAAAAAACGGATAAATAAAAAACTTTGTTTATTAGTAAGTAGTATTATTTTCTACACAATTGTTTGAAGTGGAACATGGCTTAGAAAAGAGAACAATGATGATGATAAGGGAGGATTAGTAATTTCTAGTTCGAATATATATTGATTTAATTTTTATACGTAAGTTCCTTTTCACACACCGCGAAAACCGAATTTAGTATACCTAAATAAATTATTCCTTTGATCGCACGGGTCGGTCAAAATTACCGGGCCGACCGCTGGTCCCGAAAATGGTGACCGGCTTTGAACTCGACAAATAGTAAGACGGTAGAGTGTATGAGTCCGTTGGTATCAGTTTTCACGGTTGTGCTTTTTGACATACGTGTTGGTGATGGTAGCGTTATGTTCCATTTTCTTTAAGGTGCTCCAATTTATTTTGTTTTACGTAGGGTAAGCATTATCAAAAAGTAAAACAAGCATATTAATACTTATTAAGCCTTATTAAAAAAAATGAATGTATATGAACTCATACGAAAATAATTTGAAAAACTCAGGTGTGAGGTTTTGAAGCAGCGTATGATAACATATTTCTGTATTGTAGCGCAAGTGGTTCAATTAATTAATTAATTTCTTTAACACTTTTATTCACTAAGAATAATAATAGCTTATTATGCCCAACAGTTATTACCAGACAACAGATGCGTAATCGAGCCTGCTTTGCACAATAGGAGTGTTGTCATGTAGTGACTTGCAAAGTTCTCAAAATTTCCCAAAACATACCCAAGTATAGCAGAAGCAGATCTGTAAGTATCATTGAAATGGAGTATAAAGTTTTACTGATTATCAAATAAAACTGCAAAATCTTTGATAATGCCCAAGCAACACACTTACGTATAATATACGTATGATAAACGTTACCACGGTTGAAAATTGGTTTTGGTCTACAAAATAGACGTATTTATTATACGAAAATTCTACGGAGTCTTTATTAGTCGTCTAATAAACGATTATAGTATTACAAGATTCATATTTGCTTCGTTGCAATACGTATTATAGTTGTCGTTATGAAACGGTTATTAGACGTCAATGGATAGCGCGTATTATATGTATATTACTTTCTTATACGTAGTATAAGGAAGTATTGTGATGATGAAAATTTTCGACCTCGAGATTTTTGCAGATGTCACGTTTTGAGGTCTCCTGATACCAAAAAAGTGGTTTTTAAAAAATGTCTGTGTGTCTGTGTGTCTGTGTCTGTGTGTGTGTGTGTGTGTCTGTGTGTGTGACCACGATAGCGGTCAAACCGCTGTAGATATCAATTCCAAATTTTGTATTTACGAATATAATCTCCCTCTTGAGAACTGATTAGATTTTGAGCAAAATCGGCAGACCGGAAGTAGTAGTTTACTTCCGTGAAAAAATCGAATTTTGCAAATATTTCGTCAATTACTAAGTTTAAACAAATTTATAAAGAATTCAAATGTACTCAAAATTAAATTTGAGAAAAATTGTTTTAATAAAGTTTTTCGAAATTCCTACCGGAAGTAGGTCTTTTACTCTTATCGAAAATCAGTTTTTTGCGAATATCTCGCAAGTCATGCTTTCTAGGCAGGTACATTACGAGTATAAAAGTATTTAGAACATACTTTTAAATATCTTTTGTATAAAAAAAATTTCAAAATTTAGACCGGAAGTACCACTTTTACTCTTATCGAATAGCGATTTTTTGCAAATATGTCGTAAATTATGCATTCTATATATATTTATGAAGAGTACAAAAGTATTTAGAGTTGGATTTGGAATATTTTTTGTATAAATGAAATTTCAAAATTCGGACCGGAAGTAACACTTTCATACGTATAAGAAAGTCGTGTGGTGGCCACACCTCATTTTTTTTAAATATATTTACTCACTTCTAAATTAAACGCTTTATCTACGTAAAGTGTAAACATATTGTTTTAGATAATTAAAGACGTATATAAAACTATAAGGTTTTGTTCATTTTAATACGTGCATATCGAGTATTTCTTAACACTATACAGGCTGTCCAGAAACTCTCCTGACAAACGAAGACCGGAGATTCCTCAGATAATTTTAAGACAATTTAACCCAATTCACCCTAGTCCGAAAATGCTTCCTAAGGTCATAGGCGTCCGTTTTGGGTAGGTAAACGGTTATTTTAACGCATAACTTTTTTGTCTTTAACTTTTAGGCATTTGTGATACTAGATTATTAAATTTTCAGGTATTCTAGTACTAAAAGGTACTCTTACTTTAAGTCGGTAGGATACACCGTTTTATAGAAAAATCGATTTGAAAATTTTTCGTTTTTTCGTCATTAAAATTCAATTTATTATTTTTTGCACTAGTTCGCTCTGAACTGCCAACAGAAATAAAACCTACGTTTTTAATTGTCAAATTGTTGTCAGTTCGCGAAGTTGAAATGACGAAAAAACGAAAAATTTTCAAATCGATTTTTCTATAAAACGGTGTATCCTACCGACTTAAAGTAAGAGTACCTTTTAGTACTAGAATACCTGAAAATTTAATAATCTAGTGTCACAAATGCTTAAAAGTTAAAGACAAAAAAGTTATGCGTTAAAATAACCGTTTACCTACCCAAAACGGACTTCTATGACCGGTACTAGAAATTCGCAATTGATGAAATCGATTCATCTCTGGAGGATAAATAAGCATACCAGTTTTTGTTCTTCTAAATAGAAGCGTTCGGGAGATATTAAAAAAAACTAATTACAAGGCGCCATCTTCAAAGAGCTCTAGCTCCCTTAGGAAGCACTTTCGGACTAGGGTGAATTGGGTTAAATTGTCTTAAAATTATCTGAGGAATCTCCGGTCTTCGTTTGTCAGGAGAGTTTCTGGACAGCCTGTATAAAATACGAATATTTTCTGTTAATTTTTGAATAATATATATCCGTCTCTACATAAATCGCTTTACTTCCGTAAATACTACATATTATTTTTAGGATATTAAAAACATATATAAATGTGTGTTTTTAATTCAAAATAATTATTAAACGATAATATAATTATTATTATTTGGTTACATCTACTTAGTAGCTAGAAATATCTTCTGCTGTTGTGCTATGCGGTGCACGGCGACAACGATACGGTACCTATAGGTTGTAGGTGCACAGTTTCCTATTTATTTTTCTTGTTTTTTTTCCTTACCAGTAATTAGCAGAATAATAATGTAGAGCTAATTACTTTTTAATGAACCTCATATTTTTAATTTCTGCCGCCCGATATTGCAATATTTTATTACCGCCGTGATGAAGTTGTGACAAAAAACTACATTATAATATTACGTATAAAATGCATCTAATATTGGTATTTGGTAGACATCTGGTTATGCATCAGCCGAACAGAAAAAACCGAAATTCACGGTCAGTATATTTATTGTAACACATTTAAGTGCACGTAGCGTTACAACAGTATAGGTAAGTGTTCTTATATACCATGTGCACTGGTTATATTGTATATTGTTAATGTCCTGCCGCTATTTTATTGAACTATGCCATGATTAATAAAGGTAAAAAAGTTCACACTTGGTTATTTGTTTCACTAAAATTTTATTTACAAAATACGCTTTGACAATTGTTTCGAACTTCTCAGTTCATTCTCAACTGAACAAGACAAGTTTTACTTAAAATTAGAATACCTTACTCAAATTATCTATTCTAATTTTAAGTAAAACTTGTCTTGTTCAGTTGAGAATGAACTGAGAAGTTCGAAACAATTGTCAAAGCGTATTTTGTAAATAAAATTTTAGTGAAACAAATAACCAAGTGTGAACTTTTTTACCTTTATTATTTAATATGTTTCACCAAGTGCCTAGCGAGACCTCAATCAATTATATTATGCCATGATTGTTTTAATATTCCAAATCTTGCCAATTTTATTATCGACGTTAGTATACTTCATAAACCGATAAATTGTAGGGACTCTAACATAAAACGTCATGCTTATTTTCTAAAATAACGACTAATTTAGAATATTTATGAAATTCTGTCTTGTCGAAACTTTAATAATTTATACCAGGAGTTTTCACAATATTATTTTTCTTCTCATTACCTTTTTAAACCAAAAAATAAAATGCGCTGGTAATTTGAAAACGTAATATCTCTGTTTACAAAGTATATTAACGGTTTAACGATAACGGCTCATTTTTTACATATCTAAAAGCATTAATAATTTTATTATTATGTTATTGTTGCAGATCTCTTTTTCAATCTATTTAATTATACCTATATAGTCGTGCCGTGTCATACATATCAGCTTTATTATGCCAAAAGCAGTTGTAAGCCGAAGACATTTACGTCGACAAGTCGGACAAAAATGTCAACAAACTTTACGAGATATCAGAGATTCAGCAAATTTAGGGTACCATTTTATCTGCATTGATTCTTGGTAATTATTTAGTTTATTATTTTTCTACAATGCTTATTGTTAATTATATTGTAATCAATATAGCTCCTGTAGAACTGGAATTTGCGGGACGTGAATCAGTGGATGTGCAAGATTCAACAATTAAGAGTGCCATACAAGATTGGCTGAAAGAATAAGAAATGGGCTTCTCATATTATCTAAAATTTTGTTCTTGTTTTCGTCAAAATTATATTACTCCAAATTTTTTTTAAGTACGTGATGTGTTAATAAATATTATTAGTATGATTTCATATTACAAAAGTCTTTAAACTTTAATTTACTTTTTTAAATGTTATACTCCCCATGCGCACCTATATTCTTCAACTACGTATATGTTTGTTATGTCTGTACCTTCGCAGGACAACATTGTTTTTATTTGTCAACAATATCAAGGTAAGTATACTACGAGCTTTGGTTATAATGATGTTAATGTGCAGGCAGTGAAATTGAACAAAATGTGAACTAGTCTAAAATAACGTATAATAAGCAAATAATTTTTTCATATATAAAATATTTACGATATCCTAAAATGAAACGTTCATCATGTACATATAACAACCGAATTATATATTGTTAAACCAAATTTCTTTTCACACACAACACACTCACAACAAATAATTAGTAATTTAATTATAACGCCTTTATTATTAATAATGTACAATAACCACAACGCCACGCCCTTATATGTACATATATCGTATTTCTTTATCGATCCCTTCGCCTCGATCAGTATCATACGACTGCCTCCTCTTCGCCCGGACCTTGATCGTCCCGCCACCCTGTCGCCGCATCGATCCTTCTCGCCTACCCCGCTCGCCTATGTACACATGTATATATGTTCTATGCATACATGCGTCTCGCCCATGCATATATACGTAAAATATGCATATGCGTCTAATTCCTTTTCATTCGGCCATCCTGCAAAATTAATGTCCTCATTAATCATAACATCAACAAACACCACGCCTAACCGCCAATCACCGTACACCTACTTTCATTCATGGCCGCTACGCCACCATTTTCACCACATACCATTTATACCAGTGTGCACACTATCATACTCGTCACATACTCTCATTGGTATCGCTAACTCCAGTAAGGGGACCAGCCTTACTAGGAACGTTACCCATCTCGCCGAGATCTCCGCCCTCGCCCAAATCATTTGTTTGGTCCCGAGCACCACTCCTATATCGCCTGAGGGAATCGCCCGCCACGATGGCTGTGAACTTTTTATATCCACGCATCCCTTTCACAGACGCGATCTTATACCTGTCATTACCCATCGCCTTACTTACTCGATAGGGGCCATCATACCTATTTGATAGCTTTCGGTTCACGCCTCGTTCAACCGCCGTGCTCGCATTTCGCCACAATACCAGATCTCCGTTCTGATATTCGGTTGCAACCTTCCGCCGTTTGTTATATTGCGTACGCATCGCCTCACCCACCCGATCGAGGTTCACCTTTGCCTTACGTCTTCGACTGATTAGTCGCTTCCGCTCGGCTACGAAAGTTCCCTCAGCTTCCGTATTATTCGCCCGCCTTACGCCCTCGGACAGATCCGCCATTACACCCCTACTATGTGTAAACATTAATTGAGCAGGTGAGACGCCAGTACCTGAATTCGTAGTATTGTTCATTCCCCAAACAATTTCAGGCACCTTCTCGTCCCAGCCTAGCTCTTCGTCGGCAGTTGTCACCAGCGCGTCCAAGATTGTCCTATTTTGACGCTCCACCTGTCCGTTCGCCCTGGGTGTTGCTATTGCATTTAGCACGTGCTTGACACCCTTTTCCGCCAAGAATTCTGCAAATGTCTTGCTTGTAAACGCCAACCCTCGATCAGACACCAATCGCCTCGGATATCCGTACTCACTGAAAACCTCTCTGAGTTTCAGAACAGCTTCTGCTGCACTGACAGTTTTCGTCGCCTTCGCCAATGTGAACTTTGTAAACCCATCTACTATCATAAGTAAATATGAGTTACCACGCCTACTCTTGGAAAATGGTCCCAAATGGTCGACATGTATTGTGTCGAACGGGATCGCCGCCTTTTCAATAGGATGTAAATATCCTTCCGCCCGCCCATAATTTCCCTTGCCAAAAGCACACCTCAAGCAAGCGCCAACATATTTTTCTACGAAACGCCTCATCTTTGGGAACCAATACTCTCGACGTATTAGTTCGTGGCACCGCCTTACGCCTGGGTGACCAATGTCATCATGGTACTTGCGCATGATATTGAATCTCGCCATCGCCGGGACATACAGTCTGTCGCCATCTTTAGTTCGCCTGTATAACCGCCCACCTGTCACCTTATACCCCGCCTTGATGTCTTTGTGCGCCGTGCCCTCCGCCAATTGTGCAATCGTCTTTTGGGCCTTATCGTCTTGTAATTGGACGGTAAGAAACCAATCACTCTCCGCCAAGTTCACCACATTAATATTCGCCACTGGATTTCTGCTTAGGGCATCTACATGCTTCATCCTTTCGCCAGGACGGTATTCAACCTCCATGTCATACCCTTGAAGCTCCATCCACCATCTCGCCACACGTGGTACTAGATCTTTCTTCGCCATCGTAGCCCGGACCGCCGAACAATCAGTAACCACCTTGAAATGAATTCCCACCAAATAGACGCGAAAACGTCTTATTGTCTCAACGACCGCCAATGTCTCCAGTTCATAACTATGGTACACCTGTTCATGAACATTAGTAGCCCTACTAAAATACATTACTGGGCGAAGATCACCTGTCGCCTGCTTCTGTAACAGTATCCCTGCTACGCCCCATCTACTGGCATCTGTATGGACCTCGGTCTCCGCCTTACCTACATACAAAGCCAAAACTGGTCTGTCCGCCAACCTCGCCTTCAGTGTATGGAACGCCTGTTGTTCCGCCTGCCCCCACTGCCAAGGTGTGTCTTTCCTTGTTAAGTTAGTTAGGGGTTTCGCCAAGCTCGCGAAATTCTCGATGTACCGCCTGAAATATGACGTTAAGCCAATGAACTGTCTAACACCATGAACGTTTTCTGGTTCGCCAAAATCCACGACCGCCTGGAATATCTATCGAACGCGCCACTCTGATAACACACCGCCTCAATTCGTCATCGTCGTCGCCGTATTCGCCAGTCGCCAGAGTCAGGTTTCTGAACACCTCTTCCACCTTTTCATCGCGGTAAAGAGTCGCCCGCCCCCCTCTTACCACGAGTGTCACGCCTTGAGATGTCCAAACGGGCTGACCTAAAAATACATCTGCCCCCGCCAACTCCAAATCAGTTACCAACGCCACCACGAGTAGGTCTACATCGTCGACCGTAAGAATAAAACTCGCCTCGCCTAACGCCTGAGTGGTGTAACCACCGAAACCCCGGAGTGTTGTGTCGTTAGGTTTTACCCGTACGCCTAACCTGTCGATACATTCTTTGGTGACGAGACAACGTTCCGCCCCCGTGTCAAAATAGACCTTAACTCTTTTGCTTCCCGCCGCCACCGCCAGATTCTTGTACTGCCCCGAAGATATTGAAATTAGACTTACCCGCTTGGGTGCCGCCTCACGCCTCGCCCCTGGGCACTGGTACGCCATATGCCCCTCCTTCTTGCAGCTTCTGCACCGCTCCACCCTTGGCTTCGGGCAGTTGCGGCTGAAATGACCGCCCACCTCCTGGCAGTTGTAGCAGACGACGCCTTCCATCGTCTCATCTTGCGTGCGCCTACGACTCGCCGGTCTCTGGGTCGCCTCCGTCGCAGGTCTCCTCCTAGAAGCCGCCTCCATAACCGCCCCCGCCTCACGCCTTAATCCGCCCTTCTGCCCCCTGACGCCGCCTCCGTATAGGCCCCAAGGCCCGCCAAATAATTTCTGTATAAATCCGACGGAGTCGTACTTTTTGACGCCCATGCCCCCGCCTTCAAATCTGCTGGCAAACCGTTTATTAGTACGGAGACCGCATCTGCGCCAGTGATGCGGCACCGTCCCAATAGCGCCATCTTCTCATGATAATAGGTTGCCATCGTTTCGCCCGCCTCTTTCCGTCGCATCGCCAGCTGTACCAAGGTATCGCCATAATCATCACGCCTTGGGAACGCCTTCTTTAGTTCTTCCCTCCACTCCGCCCATGTCAGTTGGTAATCGTCGAGATGGTGGAACCACCTCTTCGCCGCCCCCCGTAACTTCATTTGGGCGAAGTGAGTCCTCTCGTAGCCGGTCCACGCGTGAATCTCGCCTAGCTGGTCGATTTTTGCGATCCAGCGATCGATGTTGGCATCAGGGCTGTCCGGATCGAATGGCTCCAACAGCTCGCCGCCCACACGCATTTCAATGCCCATACGCCGGGTCACGCCGCTACCACCCGCACTCGCCAAACTGGTTGTTGGTGATGGTGGAATTTCTCGCCGCCCCCCAGCCGCCTCTGCCACCCCCGCCACAATGTCCGCCCGCATCGCCGAAACCGCCTCAACAACCGCTCCTGTAACCGCCTCCGCCACCGCCTTCGCACCTGCCGCCTCCGCCACCGCCTTCGCACCGGCCGCCTCCACGCTTGGTGCCGCCCCTGCCGCCGCAGTCGCCTCGCCTGGCGCTGCCGGACGTTGCTCCGCCAATACAGACACAATCATTTGTGTCTGCCTTTCCATCATCGTTTGGAACATGCTTAATAGGTCGTGGTGACCCTCAGTGCGCCCAACACCCTCCTGTCCAGCCCTCCGGTTCTCCGCCTCATCCATCTCATAGTCCAGTTCGGATGATGAACGACTCGCCATTATTTTCCAAACACGCCTTGTATATTTATAAAATTATTGTATTATACGCACGCCCCCTGTATATAAAAAATAATTCCAAAACTAATTCTACGCCCGTGTATATAAAAATTAATTCTAAAATTAATTCTACGCCCGTATAAAAATAATTTTATAATTAACGCCTAATTATTTATACGCCCTTTTTGTTCTAATTTTTAATAAACAAAATTCTACAACCTGTTTATTTTCGCCTCGCCAATATGTCGCCAACGCCGTCTAGGATGCCGCCAACACCAATTTCCAGATGCCGCCAATGCACGTGGAATATCCCGCTTCTGATATGTTAAACCAAATTTCTTTTCACACACAACACACTCACAACAAATAATTAGTAATTTAATTATAACGCCTTTATTATTAATAATGTACAATAACCACAACGCCACGCCCTTATATGTACATATATCGTATTTCTTTATCGATCCCTTCGCCTCGATCAGTATCATACGACTGCCTCCTCTTCGCCCGGACCTTGATCGTCCCGCCACCCTGTCGCCGCATCGATCCTTCTCGCCTACCCCGCTCGCCTATGTACACATGTATATATGTTCTATGCATACATGCGTCTCGCCCATGCATATATACGTAAAATATGCATATGCGTCTAATTCCTTTTCAATATACATATAGAAAATATCTACGAAATCCTTAAATAAAACGTACCTATATCATATACGAATATTTTAATGTTGACTGTAACGTATAAAAAAGGACTAATTTATCCGAATAAATATAAACTCTCTCATACGAATAAAAACAGAATACATATATTAATATGAAATAGACGTCGAATCGCCGAACATTTCTTCGAATGATTTACGTATTTCATAGTTGAACATAAAACGTAGAGTTTTGCAATTATATAAACGTTTAATATTCGTAAGTGTGTTGCTTGGGTGTGTTTGCACACTCCTGTCCATCACCGCTCTAATCATGAGGATACAGCTGCCTCTTCAGAAAATAACTGACAACACAGTATTTTGAAATATTTACATGTAACTGATTCTGATTACACCAGTTCCATACCAAGTTAAAGTTACTCTACTAATAGTGCACGTCAATTGGATCTTCAATACAATGGATGGAACAACTTAATGTCATCAGCATATTCTAAGACGGAGCATAGCAGACTTTCAAGTCAATTACTCATGAATAGTAGTACCTAATAGTAAATATAATACAATATAATAATAATAAAATGTATAGCATATTTCAATACACACAATTTATATCGGCGTATTATAAAACACATTGCTCCGCTAGGGCACTCTTATGATCTCGCTCGAATATTCCAGTCCTATTAGTCACATATTGAATAAATTTAATTTATGCATGACTCTTCACAATATATATATATATACCTAAAAGCCGACAGCGTATGAGCCTAGTCATGTCTTTGGCGCCTACTATATTTTGTTCTATGGTAAAACTCAAGAAGACGACGTCTATTAACACCAACATACATCCTTATCATGGTATTATTAAAACTGTCTACAGGAATTGTGAATTCCGGTATAATTAAAAAGTACTTTGGAACTGAAGTTGGCTATGTGCATCTGGACTGCAGATTTGAATCTTATTCGAAAGTTTAGTATTCTTGGATGAATATAATTTCTTGCTTCAACAGTTTTATCCAACGAAAAATTGTTTTTGTTCTAATCGGTTTTTAACAATTTGCACAAAAAAAAAATAATGCAGCTATTTCGAAATCTAAATTAAACTCCGTTCAACACAAAAGAAAAAATTGTAATTTTATTAGAATTAATTACATGTTAAAATTGTGCTACACTGTAAATTTCCAAAGGCTCCTAAGTAAATTTTATTAAAAATTAAAAACCAAATTTTACAATATTGGTCCCTGTATATTTGTATAAATGTGGAACTGTAACATAAAGGCACAAAATAAAGAAGTGGACTAGGGCGTGATGAACATATGCGGCTATGTCTTCTTACGGTCTAAAACATGTGTTTGCTATTTCTTTTGTGTTTATTATCTAATTCTACACTTAAAAATTCACTTTTCATTTATTTTAGTATATTCATTATTTTCCATGAATTTGGGGAAGTGTATGAAGAACTAAGGTTATCCATACATGTATAATAATGTATATACACTACTCGAATAATAACATTTATTTTATTACTTTATATTTTCAGTAACTATACGTTAATAATTTGTTTATGTAAAGTTCAGTACTCAATTTGCAATTATTATTGTTTATATTTGATGACTTGGTGTTTATTAGTACATAATCATTATTCATCAGGTTGCCATACATGAATCAAAAAGCAGATTCATAGAATGAGAAACTAATTAATTGATAAGCGTGATGTGAAACAGGAAGGTATTGAATCACATTAATTAAACGACCAAGCACAAATATTTTGATCTATATAATATTATCATTGTATGCTCATTCTTTCTACTATATAAAAGTTAATGTACGGATAAGTGTACAGGTTCAATGTGTATATTTAATTCATCCTATAAGAATGCATTTTGATTTTCTAGAAGATCTTTATTGCAAAATTATACATTTGACGCACCACGTTCTTGTATGTTTTTGGATACACTGAATTGTTATTAACATTTATATTAATATTAATGTAAATGTTAATTATATAAATATTTTATTGTTTTTATACTATCAATTTAGCAATCCTACGCAATTTGATGTATGTACATGATTTTATAGGAAGAGAATTTCTGCTTTTAATGTAAAAGAGTTAAAGTAGAAATTTCCTGAATAATAAGGAAACTTGTTAGTTATACCCAACACACATTTTTGGAGAAAAATATGCTTCACAGCACATATGTAAAATGCTTTTAGATTCAAAATGACATAATCGATATGTAACAAATTAAATTACTATGTGGGATACTACACTTTATCCAATTAAGAAGTTCACCCCATTTTTTTGCAACATTAATCCCAATTGTGTTCCAGTTCGGTACTAATTTCAGTCGAAAATTCCAGCAACGTGGTAGTTAGAGTTGTTCTCCGGAAACGGAAAACTTTTTTGATCAATTGATCCTGACACGAGCGGTGGAAAAAAGGCGATAGATTGTACAACCCCGCGTATAATACATGTTCGCTATAATTACAGGGAAAGATTACAGAGACTCGATAGACAAGATAACAAAATAGATAACAGTTCATATACCATCCGAAGTACGTAAATGATACTGACATGTGAATACCTCGGATAATTTACAACTATCGATTTTGTGAGAGATAAACATCCGGATGTGACTGGAAGGAGTGGTTCAATAACGGTTCCGACCCCATATAGGTATGTAATCTGTTATGTAATTGATTAGAGCTTGATTAGAATGCATTCGTGTGCGGTGCAGGTGTGTGTGCATGCCGCATGGGTAAATTGAATACAGAACACTGATTCGTGTTATCGTAGGTAATTATTAAGTAATTTCAATGTGATATGTTAATCGAAATACAGTTAATTCTACACTATCTCTGGTGGTGCTTTAAAAAATTCAAATCATTATGTTCGTGAGTTAGGTAATTACAACAAACCATAATAAATTGTAAAATACGCATTTCTGGAATTGATTGGTATATTTGCTTATTATCTCTTCACAGGTAAATAAAAATTAATGAATGATATATTTAATAATACTTTAAAATTTGCTTTTACTTAGCCAGCAACAATTAATGTAAAGAAATTTTACTTCCTAAATACAAAGAATTTTGTAACAATATTATTATGCAGTTTCATTAAAAACAATAGTAGTAACTAAATAATCAGAGTACGCTGTCGAGGTAGAAATCTCATAAGAACTTTTTAAGTAATGCTGTCAATGATAATTTTTTATATTTGCCTTACAAACTTCTGCAATTTAAGTAAAAAAAAAAAAAAGTACATTCGTCTGTGAATTCGATTGTCTTCAGAAAGTCAGGATTTCTTCTAATCATTTCCAGCATCCAATTGGAAAATTCAAGACGGTTCGGAAAATCTCGCTGTAACAGTGCCTGTACTCGTTGCAGATGGTAAGGGTATAAGAGTTGTTCCTTTAAAATTCGAAATACCGTCATATGATCAACATTAACTCGAAAGCAATCTTTCTAGTACTGCTAGTAGGTTGTTCTTCAACCAAATTAAGTACTGCTTCTTCAAGATGTGTTGTTCTAACTTCTCGATGGCGACCACAATCCTGCGTTCTTTTGTCGAATGAACCATATTCTCGTAATCGTTGATGAAGTCGTGCAAATATTCTATGCGAAGGAAGCTGCCGTTGAGGATACATTTCAGCATATCTTCTAGAAGCTTCTAACCCATTCCCCTGCGACAGACCGTAAACGTAATGCATATCAGCCATTTCCTCATTTGTGTATGCCATTTTAATAACAAGTGAATTATTAAACTAACAAATTACGAACAAAACAACGACACACAATTAAGTATTAATTCAATTTCAAAAATTTACAAACTGACAGCGTGATACCACTACTAGAGGCCTACTAAATAAATTAGTTTTACATTTTCGTTTTATGACGATGTATCTCTGTAGTTGTTCGTAAAATAATTTTTTGCTGCGAACTGATTACTTTTGGGCAAAAAATTCAAGAGACATTTTTTGTTTCGAATGAAACAAGCTATTGGGAATAAATTTTTAAATGGTAAACAAATAATCAGACAAAAAGTTACATTGGAAATAAATTACATTTTTAGTGTTTGTGAGAAAAATTGTAAAACAAATTTTATGTACCCCCTTTATGGGTTTTTTTTTATATGAAAGACCCTATCTCTTTTTCGCTAAGGAATCACCCCCTGAAATGTTTTACACTTATTTTGTTAAATGGTAAACAAATAATCAGACAAAAAGTTACATTGGAAATAAATTATTTTTTTAGTGTTTCTGAGAAAAATTGTAAAACAAATTTTATGTACCCCCTTTATGGGGCTGTATCTTAACAAGGGATGCTCCATTGAAGTTTTTTTATATGAAAGACCCTATCTCTTTTTCGCTAAGGAATCACCCCCTGAAATGTTTTACACTTATTTTGTTACACCCTGTATATAGTTAAGTGCATTTAGAAATAATACAACGTTTTACTTTTTTTTATATTTTATGCCATAAAAAAATATAATCAATAACTTCCAAAAAACAGTCAAAAAGAAAATTCGAGAAAGGACGACGTTGTAATGTTATTTTTTATGTACTTTAGTGTTTTTATTGTTTTTCTACGATGAGTATTAACATCTGAAACGCATATTTTCATAATTTTTCCGTCCCTTCACACCCCTCACAACACCCATCCCGAACGCGCGAAATTACGATGATCGGTCGTGACCACATGTCTTGATTCAAAACTGATGCAGCACAAGTTATCAATTTAAAGTGTTCGCATTTGTGAGTTCATTTCTGTAGTGATAAAATAGACAGGAATAACATGGATAAAAGATACTCGACTATGGGAAGAAACCATCTTCGACGTAATAATGAGGTGTGGCCACCTTCTTCTTAAACGTATGAGCGTTCCGTATTATACAAAATTCTTCTAAATTGTTTTAAATACTTTTATCTTCTTAGACAATTAAGCCAAATTTTAAGAATTTATTATATAAAAATTATTCAAAATCCTATTATAGGAGCATGAATATAAGGGAACCACACAATTGATGGCCTCCAATTTTCCACTAACACCGTTGCCATCAAAGTTTAACAGGTTCTGTGGAGCCCTAATTTCTGTTGTCATCTTTTATCAATGTTGTTTATTCGAAATGTAGTTTTCGTCAAAGTCTTTACCGATGAGGATAGTAAATTAAGTGTCGACTGGCATTGTTTTTTACTTTGCTAATATTTTCTAGTTCATAATTCAATAGATGCTGCTTTAGACAAAATTCAAAACTAGTGGTGTATAGGACAAATGCATGCTAAAATAAAAAAAAAGAATTAAAATTACAGGCACTGTAAGAATGTGAAAGGAACCTTCATGTCGAATTGTAATACAAGAAATTTGGATTTAAATTATTTGACAGCACTGAACACTCCTATATTTTAAATTGAAAATTGACTGACAGGCTCTTATCCATTTATATGCCAATTCCACATCTTTCAGGAAACTAAAATATTGTGTACTAGTTCCCTTAATTTTCCGGTTGTAATTTGAGCACCCAAAAACTGCACAACATCGCATTCTTAGATGATAACTGATAAATTAACACTACAAACACCACAGCAAGTAACACATACATACACAAACATGAAAACAAACCATACTTGCTGGTTCGAAGATGGCGTCATGACAATAAGTCAAATTTCTGACACGCCGTTATATTTATATCACGGTGTTTTGGTCATTTAATTTAAAAATTACCCATCTATCTAAAAATGTAGTATACAACACGCTTTGAAAATAAACTCTTATAAAACATACCACAGTTACCAGTTTTGAAAACCCGAGTGCGAGGGATTTTCAAAGCCGGTAATTGGTCTGACTACAGCTTTTATGGACTTCTATCATATAATCTATTTTTCTTCACTATTTATTTAATTAATTAATTTATATTAATGTCATTTTCTTTTGCTTCTGAAGCTCGTGTACACTCTATTCTTCGTAACATGGCTAAAATTAAATCCAAGTTTCCCAATATATCAATTTTTAGGGATCGCACTCCAATGCAGCTTCAATTGCATAAGGATGCCAAAGCTGAAATGAGCAAACGTTTAAATAATGGTGAATCTAATTTGAAGATCAAGTATATTAAAGGCATACCCACCGTTGCTTCTTTAAACTGAATAATCCCAACGGGTCTTCCACGCCTCTGAACATTTATTACCAGAATACCCGTGGCTTACGCACTAAGACACATTCTTTTTTTGCCGGTGTTTGTGAGAATTTCTTTGATGTAATCGTTATAACTGAAACTTGGCTTGATGATTCATTTTCTAGCTCTGAGCTGTTTCCTCCGTCATATTATGTTTTTAGATCTGATCGTAAATTCTCATTAATAAACAGATCAATTGGTGGTGGAGTTCTGCTTGCGCTGAGTGACACGATTTCTTGTCAACTTGTTGATTCTGCTGCTGTCTTGTCTCTTACCCCGTCGATTGATTTTATTCTGTGTAAATGTCGTATTCTGGCTGACCATTTTTACATAGCTGCCGTATATATTCCGCCCAGCACTAATCTACATGATTTCGAAACTTTCTTTGAATATCTCGAAATCCTTTTAGATGGCAAGCCTATCTTATTTATCGGCGACTTTAATCTAACACAATATGCAATTAACCCTACTTCTTGCTCGAAATGTTCTACTTTTTTGAACTTTTGTGCCTCGCTACGCTTACAACAATACAATTCTGTTGTTAATTGTGACGTTAGGCTTCTTGATTTGGTTATTTCAAATATTCCGTGCTGTGTTAGTGTGTCCCCAGATGAGTCTCCTTTTGTTCCCTCTGACCCATATCACCCGCCCTTATCAATAACGTTAAATTTTTCCTATTCTGCTCGTAGACCACACCTATTTCCATCGAATACTAACTTCAGATATAATTTTCGTAGGGTGGACAATGCTCGTTTGTTGTTTGATCTGGCTGAAGTGGATTGGACATTTTTAACTCATATAAACGATGTCGACCTTGCTCTTCAACAATTTTATAATACCATTTACAACGTATTGGATGCTTCTGTGCATAGGTATTGTTCTGGTAATGTTCAGTCATCTTATCCAGAATGGTATACTTCCAACATAATTAAAAATCTAAAACTGAAAGATTATTATAGACGTCATTGGAAAAGATCCAACAATATATCGTACTATAATGAATTCAGTCGACTAAGAGCTCTTTGTAAAAATGATATTGCTGCTGCTTACTCAAAATACTTGGATGAAATTCAGTCCTCAATTCTAACTAATCCTAAAAACGTTTTTAAGTTTTTACAAACCAAGAAGTGCAGTTCCAGGATTCCCAATGGCCTGTCTTTTCTCAATGTTTTTCACGAATCTCCGCAGGACATCGTGGATGCTTTTGCTGAAAAATTTCGTACTTCCTACCATAACAGTACACCTTTTCATGACAACGCACCCAGTTCTTCAGTAAATCATTTACCTGTTGTTCTTCCATTAGTTTCTGAATCGGAGCTAATTGACATTATGTCCAAGTTTCCGCAGAATTTTAATTCTGGGGATGACTTAATTCCTAATTTTCTTATTCATGATGCCAGACATATTTTGGCGATACCTTTGGCTATTATTATTAATCTATCAGTTCGTTTATCTGTTTTTCCTTCCTCTTGGAAGCGTGCACGAATATGTCCAGTGCACAAAAAAGGTGATAAAACGCTTGTTGACAATTATAGACCGATATCTATTTTATCTAACCTTGCTAAGATTTATGAATCCTTTCTTTACTCATGTATATATCATGGCACTAAATCATACATCTCATCTGACCAACATGGCTTTGTCCGTGGTCGATCGACAGTTACAAACCTTATCACCATTTGTCAATATATAAGTTATGAACTTGATGTGCAGGGTCAGGTGGATGTTCTTTATACCGATCTTAGCAAGGCATTTGACACCTTAGATCATGGTATTTTACTCACCAAATTGTCTGTGTATGGTTTGAGTTCCTCATTACTTAGACTTTTGGAGTCGTATTTACTCAACCGAAGTACATATGTTTATTACAATGGTTTCAAGTCCTTCGAGTTTGTTCCACAGTCTGGCGTCCCTCAGGGCTCCAATCTGGGACCCTTATTATTCATTATTTTTATTAATGATTTACTCACCTCATTATCATGTCCTACACTTGCTTATGCAGATGACATTAAAATTTATCAATCCGTCAGGACCTGGAACGACGTATTGCTTTTGCAAGAGAATTTGAATATGATCAGCGAATGGTGCATGCATAATGGTCTGGTTCTGAATGTTGACAAGTGTTGCCACATGACTTTTACTAGGAAGCATAGAATTATTCCATCCACTTATGTGATTGACGATCACAATCTTTCTAAGGTCAACGAATTTAAAGACCTTGGTGTAATTTTTGACAGCCGTCTAACATTTATCCCACATATTTCAAATTTATGTCTTGCTACCTCTAAAACCTTAGGTTTTGTTATACGTACCTGCAAGCATTTCAACAATATCGGTTTACTGAAAACTCTATTCTATAGCTTTGTTGCTAGCAAACTTGAGTATGCTTCCCCAGTCTGGGCACCACACTACACTTACCTCCAGTTAATGGTTGAGAAGATTCAGAGAAGATTCCTGAAGTTTTTGTCATACAAAATTGATGGCACTTATCCTATGCGCAATATGGATTACGCTACGCTTTTGGCACGACATGGAATGCAGTCCTTGACGTCGCGTCGTGAAAGACATGGTGCGCGTTTTATTTGGAAGCTAGTGCATGGACTCATTGATAGTTCTTACATTCTTTCCTCCATAAATTTCCTTGTTCCGTGTATTTCTTCCCGATCTTCCCCTACTTTCTCCCTTCCTATTCCTAGAACCAACTTACTATCTTTTTCTCCTGTAACAACTATGTGTCGCACAGCTGAGCTTATTTATGGTGATACTTTTTTTTAATATAATTTACTTGTATTAACGTCTTCTTTTGTATAATTTCTATTTCTAAATGTATGTATACAATTTTTGTTTTTTTTGTTTGTCCTGTTATTGGATTGATTATCCGTTGGGCAATAAATAAATTATTATTATTATTATTATTATTATTAGTGTCAAGTCATACTGTTCTATTTTAGTAACTCAAAACTGTTGCCCCATATTTACTTCTTTTACTATGGTATATTTTTAAAAATTATGAAACGAACTAGTCAGGATTCGCACGGGCTTATGTTTCGTTTGTTACCCCTTCGGTGACCGTGCCTAATCATATTTCGAAAGAGTTGCTTGATAAACTTGTTACTGAAGAGGACTTGGATCTACTTCTTAATCAGCAGAACCATGACATTATTTTAAGACCAGAAGAGTTACCAGCAGCTTCCTTAGAGAACAACAACGACGCTTCAATTTCAAAAGATTTACCAACATCTGAATTAATTGTTTAGAATGCTTCAACTTCAAATGATCTATCAATATTTAAATCAACCAACAATAACACTTCAATGTCACACGATCTCCCGGCAGCTGATTTACTCACCAAAAAGGCTTTACATTTATAGGGTCTACCAGAAATTGAATCAATTTCTTTATCGACCACAAGTCAACTCGAACCAACTCCTACTTCAACAGTTAAAACATCTGTAGTGTTACTTGCATCAGAAGGGAAAGCAGCTGTTAGCAACAGTAAAGCATGTTGTGTTGTTTGTGGAATGGAATCTACTGGAGCCCATTGATGTGACATTTGTAAACATCCGGTGGGAAGGAATATGTGGGAATATAGTAGGAGAAGAAGGATATGGATCGAAAATTCTATGCTATTTATTCCAAAAAGAAGAGAGCATTAAAAATCAAAGGGAAATGCTGCAAAACACCAGAAAGATCAGCTTAAAAAATGAAAGAAGTTTCATTGAAGAAATTTAAAGACGTGTTAGTGGATTCCACAGTTTTGGTTTATGTACCTAAGGTAGATAGAGGCCCATTAGATGGAAATAACATTGTGGGGATCGCATTAGATATAAAAAATAATATAGACCAAATTGGTACCTCAGCTGGAATTATAAAAGATTGGCTACCTAGAAACGATCTTCAAATAGCTACTACAACATTTACTAAACAGTTCCACCGGCTAACCTAGGTCTGTCTGAGATTGCAGAAAAATTATCCTTATTTGGAGGTCAAGGATTTAAGAAGTGTTCTTGTGAACAATCCAAAATACAATGTAAAATAAAAAGATGTGAATGTAAAAAAAGTAACGTACTTTGAAACTCGAGATGCCACAAATCAACAACGTGTTTTAATAAAAATGAATGAACAATACTATTTATTAATTACTTTCACTAAAAATGTTTAAAATTTCACTAAAACTATCCTTTTTATTTCTAAAAATATCGGCGTAAGTACCTATTTCTTCTGTTAATTACTTTTGAATAAATAATTTGTGTTTCAATGGCTTGTTGTATTATCTATTCTACATTTAATAATGCATGGTTTACTAAATAAATGATTTTAATACCTAAACAACGTTATTTTATTTTTCACTAAAACAGTTATTGGATTTGTTCAAATCACTTACTTTCTTTAGGGAAACTGAGTTGTTATTTTAACAACTTCCGTGAATTGATCATCTACCTTAGGCCTTTGATCAAATCTCCGTTTTCATCATGTCCCTGCGACATCAACACCGATCCTAGTGTTAAGATTTGACGCCCATGAACTTAACCCTCTTCCCAATGATTAATATTGACGCTTGATTTTATTACGACTATACAACGTGAATCGCAGACGAATCTTGATAAACTGTGAAAAGACTATCTAGTGCGATGTATTGCTGTGAATGAATTTTGTAGGTTATTTGCTGTAAACATATGCGCCAAAAAAACAGAAATATTTCCTTTTTATTTGCCTAGATCCAATTTACATCATTTCTTGTATTTTAATTGTAGAAAAAAAGAAAACTTTGAATGTTATTGTTGCATACCACCCACAAACGATACTAGAAAATTATTTAAGAAATTTAGCATTTAGTTGAAACACTCCAAATGCCTTAAGTATGTTTGTTTTATTTAATGAAAAGAAATTACAAAATAGTAATCAGTGCATATTATGTAATAAATAATGATACTGAAGCATTTTAATTATTCAGCTACGGAATAGAAGAGAACAAAGTTTCTTTTTATTTATGTATAATGTATACGTATTGCAGTGATCTTGAGTTTGGTGGTAAATTGTAAATAAGCATAATCAAGATCACTTCTAGATTTAATTTAATTAATTACTATTTTATTTATTTTATCATGATCAGTGTATATGAATATTTATTAAATTAGTATTTTAGCAAATTTAAATTAATTTAAGTAAAATAATATAAGAATGTTCTCGTAATTTTATTCAAGAACCTAATATTAAAATAAGCCTGGTATGTCAAGTGATTATTCACAAGAAAGTGTTTCCCGTAAGCTTAAGCGCAAGAAAATATTATGACCGAATACGTTCAATGAATCAGCCCGGGCGAAATTCCCTGCGAGACACTATTTACAATCACAAACGTAAACAAGTCGACATCGAGATGGATGTTTGTTTACATTTTTAAATAAATAATACACCACTTTACCGATAGGTGCAGCACTACAGAAATGCAATTGAAGAGGTGCAATCGGTATCGTGCCGAGGATAACCGTACGTTTTTGTGAAGAAAAATATGCATATAAGTCGGGACATGATGAGAAGGGGACTTTTGAAGCAGGTGAGAACCGCTTAAGCCTAAAATACCTACACGGGGTGTTTATACTTTAAATATTATTTTAACATAGAAAATTTTTCGTAAATCGGAACTTCTAATATTTTCTGAAAAGATTTATTGAACTTGTGACGGTGCTTCGTCGCGACGCTCCTGGGCGCCTAGGATAAAACTAGCACCGACGAACGACCGCTCAAAAATACCGTCCGAACGGTCGCCTACGGCTGGACGATCAGGTACTGCAATTCTGCTCCTAGTCGGTGAACGCGCTCATGCATAACTTAACCTGGCCGAGCGCGTCGGCGCTATTCAATCTGTCAATGTCGAAACACCCACACTTCTCACTTTCTTCTCGGTAGTTAAATATAGTGAAAATGTGAAAGAAAAGTGAGTTTAAGTTACCTACAGCTAACAACATCGGATTTTGGATTCATTATTAAACGGTACGTAATCTATTCTGCTTTAATTATTGTGCTTTACTAAAGGATGCCGCAAGAAACAGAGAACGAACAAAAAATAAACAAACGAAATTGGATAAATTCATTTAATTTTATTCGCAAACTTGCATAGTATATTTTATTGTCCCACACATATGCATACACGAGAATATATACAATAAATTTACAGTGAAATATGTTACAAAGAAAAGAAATATCAGTCGTATCAAATAAAAAGAAATTTTGTCATTAACGTCGAGTTTCCCATATCACAAATTATCTGACATTCGTAATGCGAATAGGCGTGCGCATTAATACATGCTTCTAAACAAATTGATCAGACTTGCTTAATTAAATATACTATATATTTACAGTTTCATGACATATGAAATATGCTAGGTCCTTTTTACAATACAACACAATTATTTCTACTATAGTTTATATCGCATACAAATATCTACTCTAATTGTTCGGCGTGAAATACAAAGTACTTGTCAAAATTTACGGACATCGCTAGTCGGTAATACAGTGCAAATTCGATATCTGACGTTTGATGTAAATAAACATTTAAATTTTCAGTGATGTATTTCCGAATGAATGTGACCTAGTCCTTTATTTCTTAATTAAAATAAATGGCTTTTATTTACGATAATCAATGTAAAATAACCGATTGGTTTATTTATTCACAATCCGTTGCTTTCGTACGTGACACAAACGGAGGTGTGTATTTAAACTGAAAAATATAACACGACTCTGGTATTTCGAACGACTAGGAATTTAAGTGTTACTTCAAACTAATTAGCTCCGCGTGATCAGTTAATTATTCAGAACCTGAAGTTAGATTAATTAATTGATACGCGCGGTTTTGACAACGTTTCGGCGTATTGACTCTAAATCAAACAAAATAGAAAGACAGGATCAATTAATTACTCAGAACCTGAAGTTAGATTAATTAATTGATATGTGCAGGTCGAAAACGGTTTAGCGGAAATAATTCTGGAGCCAAGTTCCACAGAGCATGTTAAGCTAGAAAAGAACTTGGTGAAGAATGGCCTCGACAGAGTTTAAAACTAGAAACGAGACCGGTTAAGGACTACTTTGTCAGAGTATAAAACTAGAAACAAAGTCGGAGGCGGACTGCTTTGTCAGAGTATAAAACTAGAACCAAAGCCGGGGACGGATTGCTTTGTCAGAGTATAAAACTAGATCCAAAGCCGGAGAAGGACTGCTTTGTCAGAGTATAAAACTAGAACCAAAGCCGGGGACGGATTGCTTTGTCAGAGTATAAAACTAGATCCAAAGCCGGAGAAGGACTGCCTTTTGATATTTAAATTTTCGCCTTTTATAACAACCGATCTGCGCGCCAGCGACCAAAAGTTCGTGCGTACAAACCCCACCTTGCTAGCGCGGACCAGCCGTTTGTCACGTAGCCCCGTGTGACGTATTATCAATAAAATTTTCCATAAAATTTATATACTTATTTTAAATGCAAATATTGCGACAAATTACTGGAACTATGAAAATACGTACATACATTTAAATAATGAATTTGAATTATTTACAATTTTACAAAGTTAACACGTTTATGGAAAAGAAAATGCCTTGCTAAATACGGCAAAATATTTGTATTAATTACGGATTAGCATAATCAAGGCGTTTTCTTTTGGATTAACGACGCAGTTCGTTACAACCCCCATCTCAAAAAAAAAAAAAAGAAAAAAACATGTTAAAGAAATGAAACAAAATTAAAAATGTAAATGCAAGTCTTACAACTAAATTCGTATTACTTAAAACGTCTCTACACTTTTTCTCGCACTGGCACTAATTTCACTATGTCTTGTTTGTGTAGGGCGTCGTAGTAGGCTTCCGCCTCTCGACGCGTCATGGACACGCTCTTCCCGTCGATCCTCACGCTGACCCTCTGGTTCAGACGACGTCTCCTCCGGACTTTCTTGCCAGGACGATCGTCACGGCGGATCCACGCCCCTGGATTGTGGACGGCAGGCTTTTTAACCATAGGACGTGTATCTGATGGAGGAAGAGGATCGGCTACGAGGAAAGGCATGTCTAGAGGACGGCTTGGAGTGAGAGGAACGAAAACGGGAAGGGTGATACTCTCTGGAGCGGATGCGGTTACATTTGTTGGTGGTTTAACTGTTTCTGGTGTCGGTGGCAGCGGCGATAACGGATCTGGAACTGGTGACACGCCTAATAACTGTAGGTACCGGAACTCCAAATATGCCTCGGCACCTGGACTCGTTAACGCCGGGCCTACTTCTACTTCAGGTACCTTGGTAACGGACGCCTGCGGCTGCGGTTTCGGAGGCGTATTGCAGCAGCACTCTTTATATACTTCCTCCACGATGGCTATCGTCTCCGGCGATATTATAAATTGTGGCGTTATTGGCCGCTCTGGTGTTTTTGGAGAGGCCACGAATCTCACCACACCACTGGTTGGAGATATCCAATGCCTGGAGTTTACTTGACGTCTGGGAGACTTTGTCGAAGACATGGTTGAACAGGACGGTAATACACGATCCAACGACTTATATGCCCGTCTCGGATGTTCCCCACTGCTTCCCTAGAGGGGGATCTTGAGTGGGAGGCGGAGTAGGGATTACGGGCCGGCGGTGGTGGACAGTTTGATGTCCTTCACGTGGACTTTGGCGGATTTGCGGTGACCTGGTATCTGCAACAAAACAATAGAAGGGGACAAAATTTTAATTATTTTCGAGGGACCTTCGAACTTCGGTGCTAACTTCGCAGAAAACTTCTTGGCGGCGTCGGACAGATAATGGCATTTGTGGTACACCCATTGTCCTACCTGCGGACGGAAAGGACGGTGACGGAGATTGTAGGGCCTGCTCTGACGCTGAAACGCCTCAGCCAATTTTACCCTCACAATCTGGAAGAAGTCATCAAGTTTTGCCATTTCTGTTGCCAATTCTCCGGTATCCGGCTCACTGGAATCATTGGTCGGGTCCTCGACGGTCCGGCGGAGGGATCGTGGCGGGATGAGTTCCCTTCCAAAGTTCAAGAAAGCCGGTGTGTATCCCGTGGACTCATGTCTGGCAGAATTCACGGCGAAGACGAATTGTGGTAAGTATTGGTCCCACTCCCTATGATCTCCTTCTATGTATTGAGCTATCATAGGACCAATCACTCTGTTTGTCCTTTCCACCAGGTTCGATTGCGGAGCATACGGCGCTGTGTACTTTATCTGGATGCCAACACCTCTAATATAGTCCTGGAAGTGGTGACTGGCGAACTGCGGACCATTATCTGCCAGCAGCAACTTGGGGCATCCGAAGCGATATATCAGTTTTTCCTTTAAGGCACGGATGATCGTCTTCGACGTGGCAGAGCGCAGCGGCTGGCACTCTACCCACTTCGTAAACCTGTCCTGAAATACCAGTAACGACGTGAAGCCCTGTTTGGAGCGGGGAAACGGTCCAAGTAGATCCACACTCACCTGCTCCCACGGAAAATCAACAGGTGAGTACTGCATCTGCCCTAGCGGCTTTCCTTGGTTAAACTTATATCTCTTACAAGACTGACATTTGTTCACGTAATTTCTGATATCTCTAAACATCCCTGGCCAATAGTATAAGGTTGATGCACGCGAAATGCTTTTAGCGACGCCTAGATGTCCGGCTTCGGGGGCGTCGTGTATCTCCATTAAAACTTGTGCTCTTTTGGGCCTCGGAATGCATAATTTCCATGTTCGAACGCCGTCGACGTTCCGCGTATCGGGAATGTACTTATATAGGTTACCATCTTTAATTCGAAAATCGCCGTTTCGGTCTGGTTGTGCTTTAACATCGGCAATTTTCCTGCTGTACCACGGACATTGTACATCGTCAATCAACGCACATGTCTCGTCTTCGGGCTCGGACTTACGGGGGAGCGGTGATCTTGAGAGGGAATCAGCCAGGTTATTCATCGATCCTCGGCGGTACCGTACCGTAAAATCGAATTGCTGCAGGTCTATGGCCCACCTGCCGAGCCTATCCTCTTCTTCGGCAACTAAGCAACTCTCGACGGGCGGTGCATCGTCGTTGCTCTTAAAATATACCTTTTTCTTCGGAAAATCGAGGACGGCTCCCAGTGCTCGAAGCACGTTTACTCCGAAGATCACCGAACACATGCTCGTCGGCAAAATCAGAAAATTTACGACTATTGTTCTGTGTTTCATCTTCACTGGCAAGGAGATTCTGCCTGGTGATTCGATAATCTCTCCATTGGCCAGTCGGATACGTGATTTATAGGTACGCACGTCTCGCGTACTCTCTGCTCCCAAACGATCGATTAAATTCCCGGATACGAACGACGACGTGGCACCACAATCTATTAGAGCTTTCAAATTCACTCCATGAATACTTATTGGTACCCACACGCGGTTATCGGGGGTCGTTCGTTCTTTCTCAGATTCGTTCGGGAGCTTGGGTCCGGATTTTACTTCGTGCGGGTGACCTGGACATCCACGCCACCCTCTTTGTGGTTTCCCGGGCACCTGCAATCTATGGAGCGGACGTCCACTTTTCCACATCGCGAGCAGAACAATCTGGGTGGGTTACGACAACTACGCCTGCCGTGTCCCTCCTGGGCACACCTCCAACAGCGCCCCTCGGGATTAGATAGCTTTTGAACTCTCTTCGGCGATGGTGACGTCTGACGAGGCCTAACGTCCTGCACCGCGTAAGATGAATGGGGCGCGCGATGCGCTATCGAAGGCACTTTCGGTTCATCGCGGCAAGAGCGCTGCGGCGTCTGTGGGTCATTTTTTCCTCTAGCGAAGCGAATCTGCTCTTCTTTTATGAGCTCATACTCCGCGGCGAGTTTCGATAGTTGTCTGAGCGTCGACACCGCGTCTCGGCGTACATAAAGTTTCATTTCAGGGGACATGTTGCTATACACGCGTTCCAACTGTTCGTCATCAGTCATGGGTTTGCCGCGCCTCATCAGGGTCAATAACGCTGTCAGGAAATCTTTGAACGACTCGTTCGGTCTTTGCAGCCTCGACCGTATTTCCTCTTCCACCAGGTAATGATATCGGGACGGAAGGAACTGCAGCTTAAAATCGTCCAAGAAATCGGTCCACGTTTTCCAGTACGACCTATTGTTTCTAAGCCAGAGCAAGGCCTTGTCTTTGAACAATTCAGGCAATGCCATCAACATATGATCGTCTTTAATATCGTAGCATGACTGTAACTCACTTATTCTTTCCAGGAAGAAAACTGCGTCTGAGCTGCCACTGAAATTCAGGCCCCATTTGCGAACTTGTTGGCAGATCGTAGCACTGGAGACGTCATCTTCACTGCCACTAGGCTTCGAGCCTTCTGTATTGCTGCCTTTGTTCGAAGAGCCAGATCTACGTCCTTTGAGAAACGTGCTGACACGCTCACGCACGTCTGGAACGGTACCGGTGTCATCGAGGTCTAGTGATCTTGCTATCGCGTTTAGATCCTCCTTTTTGATGGTGTATATCCACCCTAGGGTACCTGGATTCCCTATTTGGTCGACGTCTGTCATATTGTATATATTTTACTTTGTAGTCAAAGCGGAACAATAAAATAAAACTTGCAATTGGTTTATCTGCTTTTAATTACTTGTACCAATGCGTTAATATTGCCGTAAAAAGATTACCAGAATGTATTAAAAATTACGGACAAATTATTGACACTTATTCTCTTACATTATCTTAAAGCACCTGCTAATTCTGAATCTTGAATCCTTTAGTTTTAAAACAATTCAAAAACCCGGACGGAATTCAGTCACGGCAGCTGAATTACACTTGAAAATTCTCGGCTGAACTAATTTTTACATTTGCGGAATTGAACGGCTGTAAAAATTTTAAAATTATTTTGGGCCATAATTAATTAATTAACCAGCTAATTATGGCCCCACGTTGGGCGCCAAATTGTGACGGTGCTTCGTCGCGACGCTCCTGGGCGCCTAGGATAAAACTAGCACCGACGAACGACCGCTCAAAAATACCGTCCGAACGGTCGCCTACGGCTGGACGATCAGGTACTGCAATTCTGCTCCTAGTCGGTGAACGCGCTCATGCATAACTTAACCTGGCCGAGCGCGTCGGCGCTATTCAATCTGTCAATGTCGAAACACCCACACTTCTCACTTTCTTCTCGGTAGTTAAATATAGTGAAAATGTGAAAGAAAAGTGAGTTTAAGTTACCTACAGCTAACAACATCGGAGTTTGGATTCATTATTAAACGGTACGTAATCTATTCTGCTTTAATTATTGTGCTTTACTAAAGGATGCCGCAAGAAACAGAGAACGAACAAAAAATAAACAAACGAAATTGGATAAATTCATTTAATTTTATTCGCAAACTTGCATAGTATATTTTATTGTCCCACACATATGCATACACGAGAATATATACAATAAATTTACAGTGAAATATGTTACAAAGAAAAGAAATATCAGTCGTATCAAATAAAAAGAAATTTTGTCATTAACGTCGAGTTTCCCATATCACAAATTATCTGACATTCGTAATGCGAATAGGCGTGCGCATTAATACATGCTTCTAAACAAATTGATCAGACTTGCTTAATTAAATATACTATATATTTACAGTTTCATGACATATGAAATATGCTAGGTCCTTTTTACAATACAACACAATTATTTCTACTATAGTTTATATCGCATACAAATATCTACTCTAATTGTTCGGCGTGAAATACAAAGTACTTGTCAAAATTTACGGACATCGCTAGTCGGTAATACAGTGCAAATTCGATATCTGACGTTTGATGTAAATAAACATTTAAATTTTCAGTGATGTATTTCCGAATGAATGTGACCTAGTCCTTTATTTCTTAATTAAAATAAATGGCTTTTATTTACGATAATCAATGTAAAATAACCGATTGGTTTATTTATTCACAATCCGTTGCTTTCGTACGTGACACAAACGGAGGTGTGTATTTAAACTGAAAAATATAACACGACTCTGGTATTTCGAACGACTAGGAATTTAAGTGTTACTTCAAACTAATTAGCTCCGCGTGATCAGTTAATTATTCAGAACCTGAAGTTAGATTAATTAATTGATACGCGCGGTTTTGACAACGTTTCGGCGTATTGACTCTAAATCAAACAAAATAGAAAGACAGGATCAATTAATTACTCAGAACCTGAAGTTAGATTAATTAATTGATATGTGCAGGTCGAAAACGGTTTAGCGGAAATAATTCTGGAGCCAAGTTCCACAGAGCATGTTAGGCTAGAAAAGAACTTGGTGAAGAATGGCCTCGACAGAGTTTAAAACTAGAAACGAGACCGGTTAAGGACTACTTTGTCAGAGTATAAAACTAGAAACAAAGTCGGAGGCGGACTGCTTTGTCAGAGTATAAAACTAGAACCAAAGCCGGGGACGGATTGCTTTGTCAGAGTATAAAACTAGATCCAAAGCCGGAGAAGGACTGCTTTGTCAGAGTATAAAACTAGAACCAAAGCCGGGGACGGATTGCTTTGTCAGAGTATAAAACTAGATCCAAAGCCGGAGAAGGACTGCCTTTTGATATTTAAATTTTCGCCTTTTATAACAACCGATCTGCGCGCCAGCGACCAAAAGTTCGTGCGTACAAACCCCACCTTGCTAGCGCGGACCAGCCGTTTGTCACGTAGCCCCGTGTGACGTATTATCAATAAAATTTTCCATAAAATTTATATACTTATTTTAAATGCAAATATTGCGACAAATTACTGGAACTATGAAAATACGTACATACATTTAAATAATGAATTTGAATTATTTACAATTTTACAAAGTTAACACGTTTATGGAAAAGAAAATGCCTTGCTAAATACGGCAAAATATTTGTATTAATTACGGATTAGCATAATCAAGGCGTTTTCTTTTGGATTAACGACGCAGTTCGTTACAAACTTAGAAAAATTTTAGATAAAAGCTGGACTTTAAATATTATTTTAACATAGAAAATGTTTCGTAAATCGGAACTTGTAATATTTTCTGAAACATTTATTGTACTTAGAAAAATTTTTAGATAAAAGCGGGACTTGCAATATTTTTGAAATTAAATATTATTTAAACTTAGAAATTTTTTTTTATGTATTGGGACTTGTAATATTTTTAAGAATTAGTTATTTGTACTTAGAACAGTTTTGTGTAAGTAGGACTTTAATAATTTTTAGCGAGTTTTCTTTTACTAGAATGTTTTATTTTTATACGCAGGGTTACTACACCGTGCGTTATGATAGAGCATTTTTAGTAATTGTAATGATTTAGTTCAACATTCAAATGATGAAAATTTGTTATTAAATTAGAAAATTAGTATAGACACTTTATGTTTTTAAAAAAAAATTAATTATTAAGATTAAAAGTTTTTAGTTTAATGTCTCGTATATAGTGTTGTAAAAATTTCTTATGTGGTGTTTTATACTGGAATTCTAGAACGAGGTTGGTAATTTTCTTTATTTATATATATATATTATACTTTATTGTGCTTGTGTATTAAGATTTGACGTGTTGGGTAATTGGTCAGGGATGTGTGAAATGAATTAGGTGAATAATTAATTCATAGCATGGAGCCGTGGTTAATCCTATAAACACGAATTGGTCTTGGTGATACTGTTTCGGGACCGAGCAAAGGCGTTGATCAGAACTAATCAGGACTAAGTCAATAATTCTGAATACACAGAGGCATTTGATTTGAATTTTAAAGACATATATTCATTAAGGGATGAGCACATTGTGGTGAACGTTAGGGGTGTGTCCAACGAGTTGAAAAGCATACTCGTGGGATGGAACTCTGGGGTACCTACCTCTGTGGATTTTCCATCTGATGATACTGTTTGGAAGCGAGCAAAGGCGCTGAGCAGAATTAATCAGGGCAGAGCCATTACTTTAACGTTTATATATTTGCAAACGATAAATTATATTCTTTTGTTATCTACTTACATTCCAGTACAATTCATGACATACAGTGAAAATTTTTTGATATATTGATTGCTTTACATGTATCACTGATGAATTAAGATATGATGAGGGTTTAAAATAACTTATTTTGTTATCTATTCTCCATAATATTGATCACAATTGGTGTATAGATTTCACACTTTAATCATGGCATGCAGAGTTTTAATTTAATATTTAAGATTTTGTTGTTGTTGTTGTAAATACATATATTTGTACTGGTTAAAGTTATGATATTTTTAATAAATTATATTATAAGGTTTATTTTGGTATTTCACTTTCTTTATCTGACCTGGAGACAACTGGAGAGCATTCAATTTGATTGAAGTGTATTTATATTTTCTGCCCCTGAGAGAAAATTTTCTTTATTAACTTTAGAACTGAGCTAGTAAAATGTGAAGTTGCAAAACCTACTATTTTGCAGAAAATTTATAAAAATTTTAATCTAGCATAAGGCCTAGTACTAAGATGTATGCTTGATTCTGCTCTTACTTACTAATTGAATGAATTGAATTATTTTCATATAAACATCAATTTGCAAGAGTCACAGCAGTATGTGCTATAAAATGTGAAATTAATAGCTTCTATGTACTTTTAAGATCAAAGTCAACATTAAGGCCGCGATTCCTGCCATAGTAAGTTATTAATTAATTAAATATTTTTTACCGGTGCATATATTGCGGTTCAAGCCTAACCCTATCTTCTGCACAAAATCACTTGAAATTTCACTGTAGGTACTTTTATATTTAGCATATGTATAGGTAATAAGTGCCCTCAACTTTATCGAGGAGACTATTGTTCTTCTGATTCGACTTTTTTCATATTTTTGCAAAGCTTGTTTGGATTAGTTTTCGTTTTTGCGTACTTGTATATATCTCGATTACGATTATTAACCCTTGTAAATTACCGGCAATTAGAAAAGGTTACGTGGTTTTTACTGCACTCCGTGGAGATGAATTTAATTCGCTTGTGCCTTTCGGGTTCGTAGTGCATTGTTTTCATTAAATTAAGAGTCATTTCGAGAACGAACAGAACCACAATAATTAGGTGCTCTTAATAAGAATAGCGCGTTTTTGTTGCTATTGTATTAACGAGACGGTAGTATGAACTTTGTATAGTTAACCTCTACAGAGCATTGGAGACTTTACTTTTGATAGTAGTTATTAAAATATATGGAGATAAAAGAAGCAATTAATTTTATGATATATTATAATACAAAAATTGATAATAAAATAAAACAGATAAAAACAAATTTGAAATAAAATCGGCATTAGAAGATACCCACACATACGGGTAGTGCAAAGGATTAAAATGTAAGTTGCAAATATTAAGAAGCAGGGGGAACGTTTGGTCGTTCCCAGCATAATAAGTTCGAATCTTCAATCAAGTAGATTTTATTAATGTTTGTTCATTTGAGCAATTATGGTCTATAGGTTGAACAGTGCCTTGTGTAGTGTTATGTTTGCACTTACACTTTATAGCAGTTCTTAAAAATGTTGTACATAGGTTTAGTCAATAAGTAAAATTAATAATATATTTATGATTATAATATATTTAAATTGTAAAAATTACCTGTATACATTTACATTATGTGATGCACGAGGTGTGTTAGAAAGTTAATGAGCCTGATTTTTTATTAACAAAAGTATTTATTTTTTCAAATAGGAATATTATTCCCTATATACCGGCGGAGTCGCTGTTCCCAGTCTTGGTAGCAGCGGTGGAAGACTTCAGTCAGTATGGCCTTTAACATGTCTGTCACATTCTTTTGGATGTTCTCCAATGTCCCAAAATGACGACACTTTTTGGTTCGGGGAAAAGAAAGAAGTCGCAAGGACTGAGATTAAGTAAATAGGGGGGTTGAGGAATCAAGGGTTTTTGATGTCAAAAACTCGTAGGCACCCCATTTTGGCATAGATCTTTCGCATGTGCAAAAAGTTAGAATTTGATGAACGGCGAAACTGTTCAATTGTAACTGGTTACTCATCATCCTTATAGTGAAACAACAACCTGTGTGGCACAAAACAAAAGCACAACTTCACTATTTGCGCTAACAAAATTCACGTGGTTGCAGTAGGAAGTTCAAACTCAGAATGAGCGACAGGAGCAGATTAACAAACATGCCTAGTGGGGGAGAAGGACTACGGAGTCGCCAGATCGCTCACAGTGGTGCGAGTCTAATTATATTTTTAACGCACCTCGTATATTAGATGTGCAGTAAAGTTGTAAGAAATGATAGCCTTCATAAATTCGTCATAGTATTAGTATTCACAGACTGTATCATAGATACTTGATATTTTAAAGCGACAGCAAATACATTTCAAATGTCGACGACAGTAAACATTAACTTTGGTCAATAATTTCGAATTAAAATAAAGTTATTGTATACTATGACAAGGAATTCGTAAAAAAAAGTTAGAAAGGGCAAGAATGAGATTAGCACAGAATATAAGTCTTTATTAATAAGAATCAAAGAAAGGATGACGGATTGGAATGGATTTCAGACACATGAAGGAGATTAGTGTAGAAGAGGAATTTAGATTAATCGTGAAAAAAGGATGTTGGATTGGATGGAAAACCCGAAAGAAGGATATACACATTTAGGAAATAAATCAGAGTTTATCTCTGTAATTGCAAAAGAGGTAAGTAACAGAGACTTGGGCTATATGGCTATAGTGGTTCTGACAACTAAGAACCACACACCACATGAAAAAATTATGTAAGATAGAAGTAATCAGTCACAACTGGTCACCTGGACCAAGTAAAGCTGAAAGATAACTGAAGCAAATGTACAAATCAATTGAAAAAAAACGAAAAGTAGACGACAAGCAATTGCATTGTGTAACTTAGTCAATATTACTTCTGAAAAAAAAATGTTTTGATAGGAATTTGGTATATCCGAAAGATAAGCATGATGAAAATGATAATATTTGGAACCAATATAAGTTATTCATTAATTTATCCCAAAATTTATTATTTACAGTGCGAAAAAAAATCAAAGAATCATATTTTAAAATGCACATTCCTTCTGGAAAAAATGATAAGGAGCATAAAGATCACATAGTCCAGTGAATTTTATGTTAAAATTTCTTAAAAGGTTTGTTAACAAAATTACACATAATTTGGGTTACAGAATTTAAATGAGTAGATAAATTTTTACACGAACTATTGGCAAGCAGTTTTCATGAAATTTCTTACAAAACTTTCACTTTAGAGGAGGCAACATGAGTTGATAGAAAATTGACTTTGCTGATATAAAAGTGCGCAGTATACGTTTGGGAATACCAAAAAAAAATGTGCTAGAAAAAGGGTGCAAGTTGGTAAAGAATAAATTAGATACAAAAATGAGAAAAAATAAGTTATTTTTCATAGCGAAGCTCATGAAAATTTGTTGTATAGAATCCGTTTTGTACGTAAAGTGACAATTCTATTTTATGCAAACAAAAAGAGCCCAAAGTGCAGAGAATAGGAAGAAAAATGCGATGTTGTATTTAAACTTCCTAATGGTAAATAAGTTACTAAATTGTATACCGAGAAGACTATATTATCGGAAACTTGATACAATAACAAAAGAAAAAGAAGACACAACAGTAAAGATTTCGCCTAGCAGCTTTCTTTCTATGTGATCAAGAACATTTTTGAATAGATTTTTGTGCGTTTTAGGCTCCTCATTTTATCTTTCAATTTTGTCTCTATGCAGTTGGAGGCACGATTGAGCCCAAACAGCTTACGCTATAGGTATCATATTCTACATTCAAACTTATAGGCCTTAGTCGTAAAAAATACCTAACTTTTGAAGAAAACTGGTAAATTGGGAAGTAATACTGCAACCCAAAAATCATATTTAGAGAGTATTTGATTGTCTATTTCATAAATAATGTATAAAGAATATAAAAGTATTCAGAATTCAATAAGAATAGCTTTGTATGTAACTTTCTTCAAAATTCCAATCGGAAGAATCACCTTTGCTCTTATCAAAAACTTTCTTTTTTGCTAATCTCTAGAAAACTATTCGTTATGTTCAAAATCATAAAGGACTGAAAAGGTGGACACACCATTTTATTATAAAGGTTATAGTATTTGGCATCGTGTAGTATAATGTTTGTTTTTGCCTTAAAGAAGTAGTAATAAACATATAAATGCAATATTACATTTTAATTCTTATGTTAGAAATGCACAATGTCCAGTAATACTATCTGATGTTTTTCTTAAAAAAGTGTAAATATTACAACGGCTTTTGTAATTTAATCGATGTGTTTATAAGAATTTCAGCTGTTCCATCTTATATAAATAAATATAAATATACTTAATCGTCTTTTCAAACAACCCTTTGTGTTGGTTGCATATTAAACGTAAATTAAACAAAAGAAACTTAATAATGTCCACTTTAAACAATACATCAGTCATTTACGAATGGGAACGCATCTAGCGCATTAATTTAAAAATACATCGTACAGGTTAACAAACTCACGAGCACACCCAAGTATCTCTGAATCCGCTGCCGTAACCGAGTCGCGAATATACCGGCTAAACATTTGTAATTTGTATGATTGCGCATTAATATGCAATACTACTAGTATCTAGTAATGTTTGTTTATCGTGTTTCCACTCGCATCGTTCGGGTTTATTGGAATGTCTCCATTTTAGACGAACCACCAACTGCTTTTTGGATCACGGCCAATTCTGGGTTATGCCACATGTTCGATGGCCGCTCTCACATATGAGGACAGACACTGTCCGCCGCAACTTTTCACTACATTGAGCTAATGACTGCATATACGTGCAATGACGTGCATATATGCTTGTTTATACCTGGTGATTCAGAATAATATGCATTTCGAAATTTCTGGAAATTACAAAGGTTAATATAAAGGTTTTTCCCGTAGTGGCAAATCTGTATCATTGGGAAAATGCAAGCCATGCGGACGAGGTATAACCGTCAATTCTATATTTGCATAAAGAAGCTTCCATGAAAACTTTTAAATAAAGTAAAGGGCAGAAATAGTCGTGGAGCAGCGGTTTCCATATCACACCGGAATTTAACGGACAATTTTATAGTGTAGAGCATAAATTTTGTGACTGTTCTTATATAGCAGAAAGGAGATATTCCCGACAATAAGTTCATGAAAAGAATTTTTTTAATAGACTACGATAATCTCTGACTCGGCCTGTAAGATTAAGTGTAATAGGAGTTAATGATATAATCTTGATATAGGTATATATTCTATTAGCTGATGCATTTTATATATTCGAATATCTCATCTGAAGTACTATACATAGGGCAATAGGTATAGATTAGTCATGTGACGAAATGTAAGAGAACAACTACAAACGTGCAGTTTTCTTTACTAAAGTAAAATAAAACAAAAAAATCACTTATAAATCTGTCAAAACACATAAATATTTGCTTCAATTTTATATTTTGAATTAGCGTCATTACTTTGATCTTTCGTGGTAGTAAATATTCCAAGCTATTTAATTTTAGTTTTCCTTAATGACTATAGTCAATGAGTGTCAATTATAATACAATTATGTAATTAGGAAATATTAATCAATACTAAATTTTATCAGGATAAAAATGGCTATTAATCACATATTACAAATCCATATAAGGATCTTCAAGCCAAGTACTAGTTCAGCAAAAATTACATTCAAATATTTATTTACAGAAATGCAAATGTAATAAAAATATTTTTCATAAACTTATGAGCTGCTCATAAATTATTAGAAATAAATTCATATATCTCTAAATTATGATGATGATATCGAACTACAATCAAAATCTTCACTGTCACTATCCTCTTCAACTCTAATGATGAATGGTTCTACTATTTCGTCAATTATTGCATCAAGATCTTTCATACGAGATTCTTCTTTTATAACATGGTTTATGCATATTTGCCAAGTAGTAGCTGTTACATTTCCCAAGGCGTCAACTAATAATTGTCTCACTTCAAATAATTTAAAGGTTTTGTTTTTGGCAGCCACTTCATTTTTATTTGGGCCCAAACAAGCTCAATAGGATTTAGTTCGCACTGGTAAGGAGGTAATCGTAACACAATTTTATTTTGTGATTTTGCTAGTTCATCAATAACATAGGAATTATAATTATTCTTATGAAATTAAACCAAGCTTAACAGTTCAGCTCTGACCATATCCTCATCATACTGTAGTTCCTTGCTTGTTAGCCAATTTTGAATATCCACCTTTCTCCATGATGATGATGGTGGCTTTTCAATTTTTCGACTATGATATGATGCATTATCTATAGCTAGAACAGCTATGTCAGGTAAATAGTTTAATATTCGAGAGAACCATTCTTCAGAAACAGTGGCATTCATTTCATCGTGGTAATCAGTGGTTTTCTTTCCTTCAAACAATAATAAGCCGTCGGTTACAAAGCCATTACAACTTCCAATGTGTAACAAAATAAGACGACGTCCGTTTCCAGCTGGATTTTTTAATCCGGTTGTAAGCCCTTCGATAAAGGCTTGTATACGACTGTGAATACTTGTGTCAGTTCACACTTTCTTTACTGTATGACCCTCATTCACCCAAGTTTCATCCAAATAGCAAATTGATCTGTCCTGTGTTCTATATTGTGAAATATCTCTGAAATATTGTCGCCTCCATCTTATAACGTCATCTCTTTCGGTTAAAATACTGTTTCTGCTCCTTTTTAAGTATCTAGAGGACATACACAATTATATACATGTATTTCTATATAATAAATAATTTTTACTTAAAGTTCTTTTGCTTTATTAGCAAATACAATGTTGATCGACTCATGTTTGGCAGATCTTCATCATTTGTTACTTGCACCAGCACCCTATCTAATGTGGGAGGTTCATTTTGTCGAAACATATTGTGAACTATTTGGCGTATAGCAGTTTTCAAAGTCTCATCAAAGGATTTCAGTAAAGAAGGCCCACCAGTAATCTTTTTAGAATCCGCACATTTTCCAGAAACTTTAGACTCTTTAACCACCCGATATACTGTTGCTTTTGAAATTCCTGTACTCTGTAAAATATAGATCATATGTAATAAATTGTATTCACTTGCCTACTACGTCAGAAATTTGTTTTATCATGTCAAGTTTCTTGATATTGGGTGTATCGGCTATAATTTTCTTGTAAACATTGATCAGGGTCTGCTTTTCGGGAGTACGCAAATGACTCGTATATTCACGCTTTTTCGGCACTTGTACTTGGTTGTGCATCCATATTGGAGACCAACTATAAAATTCTTTTAATTATATTTATTTCAATATATTGCTTATATATTACTTACGAGTATATCTGATAACTATTACTGCCGAGCTCTGAAAAGAACTGGTAAATTATATAATGAAATAACGGAGAAATAATAGAAACAACAACAAGGCTTAATCATAAACAATGTCAGTTGACAGAATCTGAACAAGATTGATGCGGTGTCATTTGGCCAGATCCACTTTGTTTCAAAAATGACATATGGATGGCGTTCATATGCTATTTTGTCGCTCTATTCAACTCTAAAATGTTACACCACAGACTAAACAACCCAGACCGGCAACTACTTGAAAAAAAAATATCCAAGATCTTCTATCCTTGTTAAGCATCAGTGAACTTGGTACGAAGATGGCGCTAGCAGCATTTTGGCGCGAAATTTGAAATGAGCTTGTTTTTAGAATACGCTTATTAAATACGTTATTTATGTAACAAAAACATACACAAAAGTTACTAAAACTATGGTAATAAATATTAGTTACAGTAACAATTATAGCCATAGTTTGAGCATCTTATGTGTAATTTTGTGGTGTTACATATTAAACATGTGATACGAAATATAAATATTAATCTTTTACTTACATGTATTATATCATCCCTCTTACGGTGACCTATTAGACACAATAAACTACTACTCTATATAAGATTAAGAGAAATATAATAACCTAATAAGTGAAAACTGTCAAGGAAAACATAGGGATATAATAATAATAGTTTTTATTGATACATACATATACTTATACAATAAAACATAATAAAATTAAATTACACAGCCAATAATGAGAAGACAATAATAATAATACAAATCTTGTGTAATATGACAAATAAAAACAAAACTAATATGTACCAAAAGGAACAAATTCAGCATAGTAATAATAATACTAATACATAAATCAAAAGGTATCAAACCTGCAAGGCAAAGAGCATGTCAAAAATTTGCTTCTTAAACAAAGGAAATGCCAATCTTATCTTAAACCTATGCTTTTTGTTAACTTCATCTTGTCCAAACCCGCACACTAAACACTTGGACACCATATTTGTATCAACATATAATTAATACGATGTACGAGAAAGGATTGCAAAAATATGTCAAACGTGTCAAATTTGAAATGTAGTTTTGAATGACATATAACCACAGCATAACAAACATTTCAATTATTATTGACGCTAGCGCCATCTCATCTCCAAGTTCAGTGAATTTGACAGAGATGGTAGAGTATTCAAATTTACGTTTGCTAAACAAGGATGAGTACTCTGGATAAAATCTAGGATTAAGTTGCCGGTCTGGATTGTTTAGTCTGTGGTTACACTATCAAAGCGCAACAGATCCCAGTGAAAATAGATTGTGAATGTAAACTGATTTCATCAAAGTGCAACATATCCAAATTTGTACCACTGTCAAAGCGCCAACATATCCATTTGCGGTGAATTCGTTAAGGTGTGTTCAGTGTTGTTCTTTTATTACGCCGTTTTTTCACAATATTATAACAATTCTGGCCTGTGATTACCTACATATAATAGAATGGATGGTGAGGAAGAAGGTGTTTTTGTACAAGACAACATGGTGGGGCGTGGAACCAGAAAGAGGAAAAATAACATTTCGAGGTTAGGAAAAGAAAAGAAAACCAAGAAATCGTAAGTTCTTCAAATTAGCAAAATTATTTAACTTATAATAATAACTTTCGTGCTTCGTTTTCGTAGGTATGGAGCCAAAGATATTAATTTAATACATTTTGCCCCGCCTTGTAATCACAAATTCCATAACAATATTAAAAAGTTTCAATGCATAGAAGTACCCAAGGAAACTTTACATAATGTTAAACAATTACTTTACACAATTGATGACAAAATTTCTCAAGATACTCGTTTGTCTACATTTCTTCGAATTAATCACCCCAAACGGTCTCGTCCAAGCCAAATTTCAGATAAGCGCAAACCGCATGATTTTCACATAACTTATTTGGTAAATTAGCGTAAAATACCTATACTACTTGTTCATTGCATGTAAATTTGTAAAATTGCAGATAGAGCACGAGAACAAGACATACATCGTGTGCCAGAAATTTTTTGAAAAAGTATTTGAAGTTTCTAAGCGTCGTATATTGTGGATTGCAAGAAATATTCGATATCATAAAGATCTAAAAGAAAAGAGGGGAGGAAAAAGGCTCCCTTATAACAAATATGTAGAAAAGAGGGAAAAGGTAAAAGCTTTCATTGGAAAGTTTAAGGGCCGTGAAAGTCATTATAACCGCCAGAAGTCGCGTCGCTTGTATTTGCCAGCGGTCTTAAATATTTTGAAAATGTGGAAAATGTACAACAGTAGTCACGATCAAAAGTATCATGTCAGTTATTCGTATTTTCATAAAATATTTTCTTGTCATTTCAATCTGGGTTTTGGCTCGCCTGCCACAGATGTCTGCAGTTTTTGCGAAAGAACAAAAAACAGAGTTAAATTTGCTTCAAATCAAGAAGCAAAAGACAGTGTAACTCGAGAATTAAATGTGCATAGAATGAGGGCACGGCAATTTCATTTAATAATGAAAGAAGATGTAGATAATTGCGAAACATTTTGTTTCGATTTAGAGCAAGTGCAAACTCTACCTAAGCTCCCTATACAAGAAGCTTTCTACTCTTTGCAGATAGCATTTTATGCATTTTGCGTAGTTGATATTAAAGCTAAGCGACCTATATTTTACACTTGGAACGAAGTTCAAAGTGGTCGTGGGTCCAATGAAATTGGTTCGGCGGTATTCCATTTCCTAAAAAATCATAAATTCGGCCCAAACGTAACGAAAATACGTTTGTTCTCAGATGGATGCGGTGGCCAAAATAAAAACTCCCACATGATACATATTTTGATGTTGTGGCTGCACAAGTATGCTCCTAAATCTGTCCAGAAAATAGAATATGTTTTTCCGGTGAAAGGACATTCCTATTTACCTGCAGATCGCGTTTTCGGTAGGGTGGAAAAAGAGTTGCGAAAACATGCAAGAATTGTTTTTCCGGAAGAATATGTAAAAATTTATTCAAAATTTGGGGAAGTCAAGCAAATGGGTAAAGACTGGAGTGTGTACAATTTAAAGTCTTTGCTAGAAACGTTTAAGAAATTGGATGGAATCAGCGAGCAAAAGAGAATTTACATAGCAAGGCCAGCCCAGAAGCAAGGTCCAAACACTGTTCTTGTTAAGACCGAAATAACTTACCGCTTTAATGATCCATCCAAAAAATTCATTTCGTTGCTAAAAAGAGGAAAAAAGATGGAAAGTATACAATTGGAAGAAGTTATGGGAGAGCAAGGCATAAGTCAGGACAAGGGGATGGCAGTGAATGTGCTGCTCAAGCAAGCATACGGTAATCAGTGGTATCTGGAAGAACAATTTGACTGGTATTTTACCATTTTGAGGGACTTTATAATAAACAACGATAGTAGAGAGGACACTGAATATATCGACTGTGAATGCACAGAAGAGGAACAAGAACCAAGATTATAAAAACAATCACTTTCTTACATAATTACGTTACATTTTGCAAAATTTGTTTTCTTTTTTAGTAAACGTTTTCTGAGTTGCACCATTAATTTTCCTCTTTACAAAGTGAAACATATCCATTTCTCCTATCAAAATGCACCATAACCAAACTTTTTTCGAATTTACAAAAAAATGGAAAAAGAACGATTTTCAGTAATAAGCCTATTAAAATAAATACTGAATTTTAAACCAAACAAAAAAAAATGTTATTCTGTTTTCTTAAATAACACAGTAATAGAAAATACCAATTTATTTTATTTTATGTCTGACGGATATGTTGCATTTTGGTAGTATTACTCCTCATATATGTTATAAAAAGTTAACATAAGTGATTAATTACTTATATCTACCTACGTATACTTTCGCAGTATCTCGTAAACGGAAAAAGACGAAAGAGAAGCAACGTGTGAAAATTAAAAAAGGTTATGGCATCTCCTCATCTTATTTAGGGTAATATACCCACATAAAAATAGGATATGAAATGCCGAGTAATAAACGTTCGTCACTCTTTAATATATTCGCCGTTAAATATGTAAATATTAGGCAGGAAATTTTTCGCAATTTATGGTACGACACGTTGGCAAACAATTCCCGTTATTGGAATTGATGTAAACAAGTGGGAGGTAATAAAAGTTTTATGTTTGGGAATCGTCTCTAATAAATTGTTCTAATCGTAAATTTCCAACGACGCGACGTCCGAAAAGTCGAGGGGAACCGTGCGGATAGAGATAATATTTCAGAAAGTATAAGATTTCCGAATTCCGCAAAGTCGAACATTATTGATTTTCCTCGCTCTCTCCGTTTTCTTCTAATTTTCCATACTTTTTTCTCATACATATTTAGTTTGACCGACATTTTGTTTTGTCTGGGGTTATTGACTCACCCGATAAAAACTGAAAAAAGTGTGCGTTTTAGCAAACTTCGCAATAATATTTTATCTAAGTAAAGACAATCTAGACTTTAGAAATATCTAGATGTGTTCGCAACAGAGCTTACGAAAGCTCATTTACAGGTAGATTAAATACTATTACAATTTAGTATGTTTTTTCATAATGAATAGATTTCTCTCTATAATAATCCGACTATAATTTAGCAACGTGATCTTCAAGCTTTTGACAGTATATAATGTAAAGACTAAGGCGCCAAAACTTCTTGTGCAGCATTTTATCGACGACTTGAGCAATATTACATATAATTTAGAGGAAATTTTGCGGTTTCAAAATATATCTTTCTGGTTTCTGGGTTGAAACCACGCTGTCGTCTCTGCTTCTACTTCCGACGTTTCTTCCACTATCTTAAGGGAAGCCCTGAAGACATCCCTTAAAATACCGGACGAAACGTCGGCAGTAGTGGTAGAGACGACAACGCGATTTCAACCCAGAAACCAAGTAGGTATCAACGACAACGGTGAAAGCCTACGACTTAGTTTTATAATATGCTTTATACTGTAATAATTTAGCATAAACTTAATGAAAGAATCAGAATGTATCAGCATATATAATTAAAGCTTTATATAAAAATTAGTCTGATTAACACGTGAGTATTTTATACGCATTGCATTCGGTCCGAATATTTCTAAACAAACCTCAATAATTTTGAAAGACTATTTGTATGAAAATTGTATCAAATCATAATGCATAATGCAAGAATTTGATTTCATTATTAGCTTGAAGAGCAATGACATATATAAACAATGGTCTTAGTACTTAACAGTCATGGTGTTTACTCCAGTAATCCGATTATCGGTCACAAAAAGCAACTGGCTGGTTTGTTGATCATCGAGTTTGGTAGAGGCAGTCTTATTTTCCAGGTAAGTGGTATGGTTCCTTTACTAGATGATTTCTTTTCAATTTCGGTATGGTTGGTGGTGATGTAAATGTATTTTTGGTTCCTTGAGGCTATCACGTTCCCGGAGTTTTTAAACTTTTCCGGCAGTTTGTAACTATATTTTTAGGTATCGTCTTTATGATATTCCTTGGTTGCAAATAATATAATTAGATGGAAGCACAGTCACTGGCTTTGGTTTTGCTTATCAACAGGTATCTATTCGTATCTCGCCCGGTCTGATGTCGGAGGTCATATGATCTGCCCTCGACTTATTGACTCATCTCCCAATTTCACCTGTCGCTCCCTTATACCGGGTTTTCAAACTTAAGTCGGCACTATTGCTATCTTTGTTATTATTGGAGCTGCATGCCAAGTCGGTTAAATAGGCAAACTAGTAGGATTTTTTTCCCTCATTACGACGGTTCAATAAAAATTGAACATCGCGTTCGCGACTTATGTCAAAAAGTTAAATTTTTTCAAATGGAACACCCAGTATAAAATATCCTCAATCGATAGGAAATTGAATTCTGAACAAAATGTGCTCTATGACCTTTTATGCTAATGTCAAAAATGACAAAGCTATTGATGACTTTTCAAATTCGTGGCTGTCTTAGCTGTAACTTTGTATTAGCAATGAAATAAAAAGCAAGGGGAATATCAATGAAGTATTGTTTATTTTAGGTAATCATAATAGTAATAATAATAAATCCTATAAATATTTAAAAAATACAACAAAACTTAAACTAGATGCTCAAAAACACCTCCCTCGTACTCCAAGCATTTTTGAGCCCGCTTGTAAACGCTCCTAGTGACTCTGGCAATGATTCTACCATCAATATTATTGATAGCATGAACGATACTGTGCTGAAGATCGTCAAGATTATCATACTGCCTGTTATACACCACACTCTTCACATATCCCTAAACGAAAAAATCCATCGGCGTAATGTCTGGTGATCGAGGAGGCATACGGATAGGGCCGTTGGTTGATAAATATCTGTCATTAAAAAATTCGTGTAATAGGATATTTACCTGGCGAACGTTATGGGGAGGAGCTCCGTCTTGTTGGAAGTAAATCTGCTGTCTATCAATTAAAGTCAGATCATCCAAGAAGTCGCGAAGTGTGGCGGTTAACATTTCGGCATACCGCTCACCAGTTAATGCGCCCTGATAAAATATAGGGCCTACAATTGTTGAGCCCATTAGACCGCACCAAACATTAATACTAAAACGTCTCTGCGGGTTACAAGGACGGAATAGCATCGGATTTTCGCGACTCCAGTAGTGACTGTTCTTTCTGTTGAACATGCCCCTATTGGAGAAAGTTGATTCGTCACTCCAAAGAACTAAGCGCCAAAAATTATCATTGGTTCTCATTTTATTAATGAACCACTGACAAAACTGGATGCGCCTTTCTTGATCTCCTGGTACCAACGTCTGTGTAGGTCGATACTTGTACGGCACAAAATTATACTTTTTGAGAATATTATGAATAGTTCCTAAACATAGTTCACTTTCTTGCATGAAATCGTTAATTGAATTATTAGGATGAGCTTCAAAGTAAGCTAACACATTAATTTCCGTTGCTTCACTTATTATAAATTGTTTCTTGGTTCTAGTTTTCTTGAACACATTTTCATTATATCTAAATTTACGATACAAAAGCAAAAAGTACCTTCTATCTGGCAAATTACGCATAGGAAACAACGCACTATAACGTTCACGCGCTCGGTGGCTATGTTTTTGACAAACGATATAACATTCCACCATATCACATTTTTCTGAATGCGTGAAAGGCATTGTTTCTTCAAAAAACACAAAAGTAAAAGTGTTCACTAGCAAAACTTCAATTTGACATCATAATTCTGATGACATTTATGAAACAAACGAATTTTGTTGATGAAATATCAGCCACCTTGACGAATTTGAAAAATCATCAATAGCTTTGTCATTTTTGACATTAGGATAAAAGGTCATAGGATACCATTTGTTCAGAATTCAATTTCCTGTCGATTGAGAATATTGTATACTGGGTGTTCCGCTTGAAAAAATTTAACTTTTTGACATAACTCGCGAAAGCGATGTTCAATTTTTATTCCGTTTTCACCGTCGTAATGAGCGAAAAAAATACTACTAGTTTGCCTATTTAAGCGACTTCGTAGCTCCAATAATAACGAAGATAGCGATAGTGCCGACTTAAGTTTGAAAACCCTGTATATGAAAATTGACTGCCGCCATGACAAATCGCTATTTTTTACTTTTTCCATAAGCCTCCCTTTTACGTATTCTAATTGGTTTAAATACTATACCGAACTGAAATTCAAAACTTGGCATATATATAATAATAATTTTTTATTTAAGATATTGTTACAATACAAATATAGACTATAACAATATTAAATTTATGAACTTGGTCATCAAAATTAACTTAAGTATTGAAATTAATGATAATGATGTTTTGGAATAATTTTATTTGAATCTTGTTTATAATTACGTGATAAAGACAACAATGTTCTTTATTTGAGTAGTATTTCTTGGGGTTGTAGTCATCCTGTATGTTGAGGGATTGAGTAGTTTCATTTTTCATTGTAGTTACCAAAATCTAGAGAGAAGAGATTTAAAATGTTGTTAGTATATTGTAGGATAAGTTATTATTTGTGTAAGAACATATTCAATTGACGTTAATGATGTTAAAGGTAATTAAAAAAATTAATATTGAATAATGAATAGCTAAATTGGAATAAAATCACATTTCAAAATTCATATCACCGGATGTGACATTTAAAATGTCATTTTGACAACCGGTTAGTAAATTGATAGGAACCAGCTTATAAAATGTTTAAAGTACATAAGATGCTATTTAAAAGCCGAAAAGAATTAAATTAGTAAAGTTATTAATATTAGAAGATATTCAAAACATATAAAAAGATTTAAATTCTATGTTGTTTAGAATGTATTTGCAGAAGAAATTGATTGGTGGATTTGAAAAAGTAGAGGGTTGTCTAGGGGATGAATAATAAAAACAGGAGATGCGAGAGAATTTTTGAAGAAAAACGGGCGCGTTTTAGCGAAGTATAATATTAAAACTCAAAAATCTATTAATAGAATAGAACAGAATAAAGTAAAAGTGTTCAAATTTAATATCTTGATACAAAGTTCATCGAGAAAAATAATTAAAAGTGATATAAAAATTTTAGGAAAGGAGAAGTTAATTTAAAGTATATAATTTAAAATTACTCACCTTAAAAGCAGTCCCGAGAGCCATTTCTTTGGAGTTAATTAATGGTAGCAGTTCCGAGAACCAATTTCTTGAAGCAGTCCCGAGAGCCATTTCTTTGAAGATAAATAATAATAGCAGTTCTGAGAATTAATTTCTTCAAGCAGTCAATCGTAGAGGTTCAGAAGTGCAAGGCGTAGCGTTGACCGTAGAGATTTTGAAGTCCATGGTTGGAGTTGCACAATTTTTTCATCGTCGAAGAGAGATATTGTCAAAATCCTGAAGTATCGAGGTATATTCACATTGCAGAACCAGTTTTTAGTGACAATAGGCCCAAAACAACATTAAAGAAGGTTATTAAGACTACAATGATCATCTAGAACATAAGGATAACATCTTACGAAGATACTGTTAACCAGTTGAAATCAGAAGCATATATTATCGACATAGTGTATTCAGGTCGTATAAAGATTACGTATATTTTGGAAAATATTTATATAATTCAGTTAATAGGATAATACTGTTGTTTAAAATAAAATTAGAATGTTATTAAGTATGCAAATCTAAAAGTATTATCAAATGGAATTTAAATCTTTTCTAGTTAGATAAATTGAAACTCGTACAACCTCAATTAATTATTTATTCGTACGTTTCTCTTGTAATTTATTTGAAAAGAACCATTATTGGTGTCTTAAAATATTCATTAGAAAAAGTGATTCTAAATTATTAATATATAAAGAAATATTTACCTTATAAAGTATATTAAAATAAAAGGGATTGTTATTATTATTCCACAACTTCAAATTGCATTAAAAACGTCATTTGGATAGGTTTACAGTCTTGTTTGTAAATAAGATATTTGTTAATGTTCCTTTAAATTCAACCTCTATAATTTTTTTATTCACGATACTTATTAAACTTGTGAATATTTATATCGCTTGTAGTTTTATTGCTCTAAAGTATTCATCAAATATAAACATTGACTTGACAAGAGATTTATACCTAATCTGTAACAGTAAATAGGAAAACATATTTAATTTTATTTGATATATGCAAATAAATGTTACTTACCAGTTCTATAATATAGTAAAGAAAGGTTAATTACTTATTTTAGACAGTAATTTAATTCAAAGCGGACCACTGACACGATATGAGATAAGTTCTAAAAGAATGAATTGAAGTTTTATCACAAGCGTAGTTAAACCAACTGTAAAATATAAAAACTACTAGTATTAAAATACTATGAACAGAAAGAGTTTATATTACTGATGGGTATACTACCAGTTATACAATTTTTAGAAATCTAATGTATTTCTTATGAATAAATATCTGGGCTAGTCGGTGCATATTTATAATAGGAGTAATAGAAAATATTAATACAATCAATAAGGATTGTATATTATTAATATATTAGGTCTGCTACATTTACATAATTGCTAGGTTATCTAGGTGTAATGAAAATGCCTTTACTACTCTAGGCTTTAATCCAGTGAAAGTATCAAATAAACAAACTGACAGTATAACGTAACTATGAAAGCATAATCATAACACTAGGATATACCAATATCCTTTTATTAATAATAATATAGTTTTATTAATCGTTGTTAATATTTTATTATTTTAATTAGTTAATGTTGTTTAATTAGGTACCGTTTCAATTTTCATTTTGTTTGAGTTCATTTTACAGACACTAAACTATGAAAAATTTATAAATATCATAATATTCAAATATGGAAGCAGATATAGTCAACCATTTGCATTTTCATTATTCAGGGCGTAGACAATTTCCATAAAAATGTTTTTCTTTCCAGTTCTGTTATTTATCTTACGTAGTAGAATACAAACATTATACCTACGTCTATATATATACATACATAGACACTGTTATATAGATACAAAAGGGATGAAAAAACCCTTTTAGTCTATTTAGGTCACGTCGCGTTCCTCCGAGACAAATTCGGGCATTTATCTAGACTATTCCTGCTGTTTGAGTTCTCCAAAACAGACAAAATAACACTTGGTAGTAAAACAAACCTTTACTTGTCAAAAACAATGGATATATAGGAAAAAAAATTCCCTCGAGATATAAAATTTCCGAGAATAGAATTCTGAAAACAGACGAACACAATGTATCGTATACGAAAAATACCTACTAATGGGAACTACAAATATACAAATCTCCACAGTTTTTAGTTTTAATTATTTATAAATTCAGTAGAGTATACATACAAATGCATTAATAAGATAGTAAAAATTACAAATGCAATTACGAATATGGCTACATTCATGGCAGAAGAAGAAGGCTTGAAGATGCCCCATTAATTAACGAAGAAACATCGGAAAATGCGTGGTTCGAACCCAGAAGCTAATAGGAGAATTACAATTACAAATCAGTAATATCTTGTGTGCATATTCCCTGCAATGAGCGTAATACGTTGGGGCATGCATTTCGAGCAATGTTAGTCACTTTTGTATAGTAGTAAGGGATCGGCAGTCAGGGATACATTGCAGGTCTGGTCTTAAATGAACAATTGAATTAGAAAATGGGCACAGTAATGCTATCATCACGATTACTGAGCTCAATGTCGAATTACATTATTGATTTAAGTCACTAGTAATGATTAGGAGTGATATCTTAGGGATCAGCAGTTAGGGGATACATTGCAGGACCCGACATAAATAAATAATGTAATTCGAAATTTGGCACAATAATAGTGATATCACATTATTCATTTAAGCTCAGTCCTGCAATGAATCCCCGACTGCCGACCCCTAGTGATAACATATGTTTGTTAAATGTACTTACCAAAGAAAAAAATGACGAATTGAAATATTTTTTAAATGACAACTAGCGTCATCTTAAGTCTCCTGACAAGCTTGTGTTGAATTTGTAGCTTTGGTAGCAGTTATTAGTTAAAATCAATATAATATTTAAATATTATTAAAATTTAAAATGAGTGGCATAAAAGTTGAATACAAAAAAGTCATAAGATTCTTTCATGACTAAAGAAGACAATGGCTTTAACATTATCCATGAGGAATAATTGCTGAATCTCATCATTTTATGAATGGAACAATTTCGTTGGGGTTGAGAATTCGTTAAAGATGATTTAACATCTGATAGATATGGCGAGACAAGAAGACAGGAAACAATAAAGAAAATTTAAATTTGACATTGGAAGATCGTAGAATTTATTGATTGACAGAGTAAGGATTTGATGATTCTAACTGTGAAATAACTTAAGACAATTTGATGCTATATCGTTAAAACAACATTTAATTTTCACTCCGTTTCCTTACTGATGAATAGTCGGAGGAGAAACTTGAAAAATCTTCCGCTAGCATTGCCACCATTGTTCTTTTATCCTAGTTTACAAAGTCTAACTCAAACTTAAGCGCCATTCTCTTTGAAAGGTCTTTGTAGATCTCTTTCTGTGTAGTTTTCTCTGTTGTTTGGTCTTCGCTATAATTGCTGATCATTTTTGAAACCGGTTTTCAATTTAAATAATGATATTTAATATTTGAATAAGGTAATAAGTATCGAAAAATATCACTGTTCTTTTCATAAAGTTTGAATATTTAAGTAAGTATTTTCAGCATATACATGGACAATAAAATACACTATTTCTGAAAATCTACTTTTTGCCGGTTCTGAATCTGTGTAGCGTCTTTCCATGACATGCATATAATCCATTAAAATGGATAATATAAAGAATCCATTTAATGAGTCTTCTTATTTGCAAAATCATGTCACTTCGATTGGTCAACAAGTTATAATTATATTAAACACACAGTAACCTAGTAAATAAATTATTGACGTTTATAACTAATGAACACTCGCATACAAAAGCTTATTCTTTCTCAACACATGTTCAAGAAAATTGCTGCTCTTTACACTTAAATGAAGCAGTTAACAACACCAAATAATTTTCTAACTTATACAGATTGATTTTGTATACAAAAGTTTTTGTAAATTAGGCTTCAAAGGAGTATGTTGCTAATAAATCTGGATATAATGGATATTACGAGATATTTGGAAGAAACTTCTTTTAGGTGAAAGTAAAAGTGATACTTCCGGTACGAATTTTGAAAGGTTTTGATATAAAAGTTGTTCCAAATTAAATACTAAATATTTTAATATTCTTATTTAATCTGTTTTAAAAGTATAATTTGTAAGATACAGTACAATCGCGATGGTGTGAACATGCGGTACTGAAAAACTGTCGGTGGTGTGAACACGAAATTATTTACATTGAACGCCGAGTAGTATGAACAGCGTGGACCCTCGATGGTGCGAACAAGTGCATTATATGTGTATGTCGGAGCTTTATTTATTTACCGCTCGGGGAAGTCCCTTATTTTATACATTGAAGCATGTATACTAAATGCGCCGTCGCCGTGTATAAAGGTATAGTTGTGAATGTGCCTCCAGTGTAAATACATAGTGTAAATGCTTAGAGCAAGATGGGGAAATTAAAGACATTTTTGAGTTTAACAGTAAAAGCCAATATAATCGAAGAACGTAAAAAAGGAATGTCAGTCACAGTGTTATCTAAAAAATACGGAGTTTCAAAATCAACCATTTGTGCTATTAAAAAAAATTAAAAACTTATTGTCGATACGTTAACTCACACGCTAAAACCATCGAAAAAATGCACATTGAAAAAGTCAGCATTTCCGCTTTTAGAAGAGAAATTGTACAACTGGTTTCTTAAACAAAGAGGCTAGAATTTTCCAGTTTCAGGGATTATGCTGAAACAGAAGGCATTGTCACTATCAAAACAATTGAATATTGATACTTTCACAGCCAGTGATGGTTGGCTACAAAGATTTAAACATCGTCGTGGCATAAGGTTTTTGAAAATCACAGGGGAGAAATTATCAGCCAACCCAGATGCAGTAGACCCTTTTAAAGAGGATCTAAACCATATTATTCAAGAGCATGACCTAAAGTTGTACCAGATTTATAATGCTGATGAGACAGGATTGTATTGGCGCTTATTGTCTGATAAAAGTTATGTCTCATTAGCTGAAAAAACTGCTCCTGGATTAAAAATTTCTAAGCAACGACTGATGTTTATGGGTTGTGTAAATGCTTCAGGAGTACATAAGTTGAAACCCCTAGTGATAGGGAAATCAAAAAATCCAAGGTGTTTTAAGAATTTTAACAATCCATTGCTGTACAAAAACACTAAAAATGCGTGGATGACCGGGGAACTCTTTAAGGAATGTTTTTTTCGACATTTTGTACCTGAGGTGAGAATTAAAATTATCTACGGTGTGTTTCATACGCCTGATTATTTCAAAATTATTAATTCGTAGGTAAGATGTTTTCTGCGTAATCAGCAATTACCTCAGAAAGCAATTCTCCTTGTGGATAATGCCCCGTCCCATCCATCAGCAACAGAACTGAGGACTAAAGATGGGATGATTTTTGTAAAATTCTTACCTCCTAATGTTACATCTTTGATCCAACCCATGGACCAAAATATTTTAAGGCTCACCAAACTATACTATAGAAACAGTTTGCTGAGTTCTGTTGTATCAACGGAAGAAGGAATAGCTGCAGCACTCGGTAAGATTTCACTAAAAGATGCAATAATACACTTAGCTGCGGCGTGGGAGAAACTTAGCTCAGCAATAATCGAAAAGTGTTGGAGAAATATCCTGCCAGATTTTAATGAACATAATGAGGATGCAGACGAAGATAACATTCCATTAAGTACATTACGGGAAAAATTAAGATGTGAAAAAACTTTGGATCCTGATGCTATTAGGGATACAATAAATTTACTACAGGAACTTGCTCCAGTACGTTAATGCATAAGTGGTTTTAGAAGTCAATAGCATAATCAACACTGCAAATTTTAGGCTGACTACACTACTGCAGATGTGGAAGATTTGGACAAGGGTGAGGCGGCAGATGTTGTGGAAATGTCTTCTTCAGATGAGGATGAAAGTGAGTCCATTGAAAGAAAAATTTGCCATTCCGATGCAATTAAAGCATTTAATGTAGCTGTAGAATGGTCCAATCAAAATTCCATATATATGAGTGACATAATCACTTTGAAAGTAATTCAAGAAAAAGCAGTTATGCCTAAAATTGCTCAAAATAATGTTCAGAAAAAAATAACAGATTTTTTTACATCTTAGGGATGTTCATGTATAATCCATTTAAGTTTAAGTAATAAAGTTAATTTGTTTAATTACACCCTCGTTTCTATAAACACCCCCGTTAGTTTGAACGACTCACTGTATATTTGTGTTCACACTATCGCGATTGTACTGTACTTCCAAAAAAGGTGCTTTTCGATAGGAATAGAAGATCTACTTTCGGTAGACATTTTCCAAGCTTCTTTATAAAATTATTCCCGAAGACATTTTTGAGTAGTGTCGTTTAGAAAATGGGGGGCTGACAATTGCCAGTAATAATTTTGTAAAAGTTATATATTTTTGTGATTAGAATTTGATATAATTTCATAGACCTTTTATTGAATGTTAAATAGGTTCAATTCTTTTCTGTACCATGAGAAGTAAATGTAGATTTTAAATGTCTGCAATTTTTGGAAACGTAAATGATTTTTAAGAATTGCCGATCTCACATAAAATTGTTCTAGTTAATATCTTTTTAAAATTCAAATATGTCATTAAATACAGTTTGCTTCATTTGACAAATGTAATTTTGTTTGATAACTTTCTTTTCAAAGGACCTGTATAGTTGATTGAGTTTTAAGTTGTATATGTAATGGCACTGCATTTGCCGCTAAAAGCCTTTGTAAAATTACAAAATTGTACTCTTGCATGTAAATGTATATATACTTTTAAAGAGAGAGTTATGTATATATAGAAATATTATTTTGGACAGAGTGCATATCAAAAACATTAAACACAATTCATTACAATAATTTATGAGGACACTAACCAAATTTTCTTTAATAAATCATACGAGCCTCGTTTTTGTTCACAGTAACGGAAATTTATAGGAATTAGGGAAGTAGAATAGTCGTCAAGATCTAAATCATAAATACAAAATAGCCTTTTCAAACCACACAAATGATAACTTTCCCAACAAATAACCATTATTGTCGGTTGTAATTTACAGGAATTTCAGATATCTCCATGTAATGACATTAACCATTCCCATGTATTTTTATAATGACACGTGAATGTTGTCGCATAGACGGAAAATAATGTACACCACTCATTGAATGAAAAAAGAAACACCACGGCCTAACCACGCGAGAGAGTATTTCAAAAGGCACATTTAGATGGAATCTGTGAACCTCAATTAATGTCGCATTAAAATGTTATGTGAGCTATTTTCGTCTGTGACAGTAAAATTTATTTCTCTTTTGAATATTTTCGATGGTATAACATGGAAATGCAATTTAGAAAAGTGTTCCGGGGATAAAATAAAGTTATCTGAAATCCCCGGCGAAATAATATGTATTTACATTTATTTGTATAGGACGTATAATCTGTATTAAATGAAAAAATTTAATAACCTAAAATGGGTAACTACAGAGACATGAAAAATATAATAGTTATTTGCTAATGATGAAATGATTTTTTTAATACATAAAGTTCTTGGAGTGGGCCTATGGTGATTATTGTGTGGTAACAAAAACATAGAGTACATGCAGATTCTCCATTGTATTCTACAGCAAGAGAATAAGCAAATTAAAAATAGAACCAAACATATCTAAGAACACCGAAAAAGAACTACATTTTTAGAACTGAAGATTCAAACAGTACACTCGATTTTGTTTTTTAAGTCTTCAACTCAATTAAGATTGTTATGATCACTAGTGTTTTCTAGTGTAAGTATTGTGTTTGAAAAGTGTTCCATGATAATAGAGAGTAACAAGCAAGAATATAACAGTGGCGACGAGGATAAAGAAAAAGTATAAATATAGTGACTAAAGTGATGGAAGTAAAGAAATAAAGAAAAACCGGAAATAAAAATGGAAAGTAGCCACGAGGTCAGTCATATACCGAACTTTAAATTGAATGTTTCGGATTGGAAAATTTTTAAAGCAAGGCTATATAATTATTTCGAAGCAAACGATATAATTATAACGAAGAAGAAAAGAGCAATTTTATTAAATGCGTTAGATGAAGAATCATACAGGTTAGTCTGTAATTTATGTTCGCCAGCGTCCCCGGAAGAAAAAGAGTTCGATGAATTATTAGTAGTAATAGATAATTATTTCGCGCCTAGAAAATCCATTTTTGCCGAAAGAATTAAATTTTATGAAGCTAAACAGGAGAGTGGAGAAGCTGTAAAAGATTGGGCGGCTAGAGTGAGAAGTTTAGCGGCTTCATGTGATTTCAAAGAGTATTTAGACACAGCGACTAGGGACAAATTCGTATGCGGCATCGGAAGAGGACCTGTTCTAGACCGATTATTAGAAGAAAAGTTATCATTGACGTTAGAAGAAGCGATCGGAATAGCGGAAGATAAGATGGCGGCGCAAGCATCGTACGATATTCCAGTGGAGGCGAAGATCCACATGGTAAGGAAGCCGGAAGGACGACATGACGTAGTCCAATCACGTCATAAGTGGAGAAACTACAGCGCATCTGGCGGCGCAGCCAGTACTTTTCCCAAGCAAGAAGCTCCAGACAAGGATCAACCTCGTACCAGTAACAACAACAACAACGAGAGGCGATGCGGTGTATGCGGAAAAAAAGGACACAAAACAGATAAGTGTTATTTTAAAATGTATGATTGTAGAGTATGCCATAAAAGAGGACATTTAGCTAAAATGTGCAGAAATAAACAATTGTTTAGAGGATATTCTAATTTTGTAAATATAAAAACCACTGATAATGAGGATGAATTAGTTCTATATAACATAGATACTAGAGAATCTGACGTACCTTATTATGTTAAAGTTAGCTTAAATAATTATGAGATAAAGAGTCAAATAGATATAGGGTCGAGTGTGTCATTAATTTCAAATAAATTGTATAGGGAAAAGTTTAGTTACGTCAAGATAAATAGAGATACTAAGGTTTTATGTTTTTATAATGGAGACAGAGTTAAACCAGTGGGTATGTGTACTTTATTAGTTAATTATAAAGATAGAGAATGTCCTATAGAATTTTATATTATGGAATTTTATATTAGGTAGAGATTTTTTAAATAAATTTAAAATACATTTAAATATATCATATGTTAATGAGTCCAGAAATTTAAATTTAGATCAATTGTTGTTAGAATATAAACATTTATTTGATGGCAAATTAGGTCATTTTAACAAGGGTTTAGCTACCATAAAATTAAAAGATGCTAATGTTACTCCTAAATTTATAAAAGCACGACCAGTACCTTATGCCATCAGATCTGAAGTTGAATCTGAAATTAAACGATTAATTTCTTTAGGTATACTGTCATCAGTGGACTTTAGCGAGTGGTCTTCACCTGTAGTGCCGGTAGTAAAGAAAGATGGGTCATTACGTTTGTGTGGCGATTACAAAGGAACTTTAAATCCTGTAATTGAAGTAGATCAATTCCCAATTCCAAGAATAGAGGACATTTTCAGCACGCTACAAGGAGGAAAGTATTTTTCAAAACGAGACATGGGTCAGGCTTATCAACAAATTGTATTGGATGAAAAATCTAAAGAATTATTAACAATATCAACACATTTGGGCTTGTTTAAGCAGAATAGACTTCCTTTTGGCATTGTTTCAGCACCATCAAAATTTCAGGTAAAATTATGCAATCATTACTAGGAGGTATGGAAGGAGTTATATATTTTTTAGATGATATTTTAGTAACGGGTTAAGATAATTCCGAACATTGTAATAGATTAAAGTTAGTTTTTGATAAGTTAAGTAAAGCAGGATTGAAATTAAATAAAGATAAATGTAATTTTTTTCAAAAGGAAATTGAGTATTTAGGGTATGTTATAAATTCTGAGGGGCTTCACCCCAGTAAAAGTAAAACAGAGACAATAGAAAAAGTACAGAGGCCTAAGAGTATTTGTGAATTAAAATCATTTTTAGCAATGATAAATTATTATGGAAAGTTTTTAAATCAATTATCAACAGTTTTATATTCTTTATATCAATTGTTAAAGAAAGATGTACAATGGTATTCGTCTGAAGATTGGCTTTTAATGAAGTAAAGAAAATGTTAATATCCGCTGAAATTTTAGTTCATTTTGATTCAAATTTACCTATCAGATTAACTACAGATGCATCATCATATGGGGTAGGTGCTATTCTGAGTCACGTTTATCCCTCAAATGTAGAAAGACCGATAGCTTATGCGTCGCGTACATTGTCAAATGCAGAGAAATACTATTCTCAAATAGAAAAGGAAAGTTTAGCAATAATCTTCGGAGTTTTAAAATTTAATCAGTACTTGCTGGGTCGGAGATTTGAGTTACTTACAGATCATAAACCGTTAGTGTCAATTTTTGGGGAGAAGAAAGGTATTCCTGAATTTTCAGCGAACAGGCTTAGACGTTGGGCGGTTATTTTATCTAATTATAATTATGACATAAAATATGTGAATTCAAAGCAAAACGCTGCAGATTTTTTATCAAGAATGTTAGGAAAAGATGATGGGGAGAATAATAGTAAAGATATAGATATTGAATATTGTTTTTTCTTAGAAAATAGTGAAGATTTTAATTTAAACTTTAAAAATATAGTAAGCGAGACCTACAAAGATTCAGATTTATCAACAGTTATAGAATTAGTTAAAAAAGGATGGCCTTCATATTGTAATGATCAAGATGTGAAATTGTATTTTTCTAAACGTTTTGAATTTTTTATAAGTAATAATGCTTTATTTTGGAACCATAGAATAGTTATACCAAAACAATTAAGGTCAAATATTTTAAAGCAACTTCATATGACTCATATGGGCATATCGAAAATGAAGGAGTTAGCTAGATCTTATTTTTGGTGGCCTGGGTTAGATAACGATATTGAGAAAGTAATTAAAAATTGCCATGTATGTAACGCTCACTTGAATAATCCACCTAAATGTAATCTTTCCAATTGGGAATGGCCTATTAATCCATGGGAACGATTACATATGGATTTCTTAGGACCCCTTAAAGGAAAATATTATTTGATTGTATTAGATGCACACAGTAAATGGTTGGAGGTGGCAAAAACAAACGCTACATCTTCAAACGCAGTCATTATAGCTTTAAGGACAATGTTTGCGAGATTAGGTTTGCCAAAGTACGTCATATCAGACAATGCAACATGCTTTACATCAAATGAATTTCAAACGTTTTTAACTAGAAATGGTATTAATCATATCACATCTCCTCCGTATCATCCACAGTCTAATGGTGCTGCTGAAAATGCTGTAAAAACAGTTAAAATGTCGCTTAAGAAAGCAATAGATGTAAATGCAGATTTAGATTTGAGTATCTGTAGATACCTTTTTGATTATAGAAATACGCCACATTGCACTACCGGTGTGAAACCCTCACAGTTAATGTTTGGTAGACAGTTGAGAACTAGATTTGATGTAATATTACCAAATAGAAATAATGATGTAGTTAATGTAAGTAAAAATAGAGTTAAATATAAGCAATACAAACAAAGGAATTATTATAAAGGAAAAAAAGAAATTAGTTTTAAAATAGGAGAAATTGTTTTAGCTAGGCACTATAGAAATGTAAATAATAATTCCTGGTTAAAAGGCAAAATTGTTAAGAAAATTGGTAATTGTATATACTTGGTTGAAATTGCATCTCTTAATATAGTAGTTAAACGGCATGTAAATCAACTGAGGAAAACTCTTCAACCATTGGAGATAAGAGATGGAATTTCATTCAAGAACATGGAGAATCAGGGACAATTGGGGGTGGAAGAACAACCTTCTACTTCTAAGTCACCAACCAAGTATGATTTAAGGCGCAGATCACAAATTAATCCGCCTTGTAGATTAGAGTATTAGTTAAATCAGTTATGGATATAAACATTGTAGAGTTATAGTTGTAAGCTAGGGGAGGAGAAATGTAATATATGAAGTACGGTAAAGTGCATGCGCTACCCCTCCCTTAGCAGTGTAGAGAGTGAATGAAGAATGCATAGACACTCGTATGTAGATAGCGAAGGAAGTTGTTTAAATAAAGGAGTATATAATAAAAGCTTGTGTTTTATTGTAAGATAATAGAGAGTAACAAGCAAGAATGTAACAACTTGGCTACATTAAAACTGTTTAGTTAGGTCCTCAGTTGCTATAGGAAGTTGAAGTGGTATCGATTTCCGAATGAGCAGATTCTATTGCATCTGTAGGATCACGGTTTCGAATCTAACTATATCAGAGAATGTTCGAACGTTTCAGTTCATTGTCATTGTTATGATTCGCCTGAAAAATTCTGGCTTTCTTATTCACAACATAACCAGATCAAAAATCTAAATATTCAATATTCCCTACTTCATGATGTTTATCGATGAATCATAAAAAGCTACTTTATATCTCGCATAGTTTACATTCTGGAAGTATGAAAATGTAACTTTTTAACAAGAACTCGAATCAGTACCCCTTCGCTAAGTTGCATACTCATAATTATTAAGAAAGGCGTGGATTTTTGGCATTTATCGCAGAACACATGCACTATCAATGAGAAATAATGTACATAACCTCGAAATATGTTAATATATTAAGCATTAGGCGTTATTTGCTTATGTAGTGAATACAACGATTAATTAGAATCATGCCAAAACAATTATTTAATAGATAATATTTTACACAATTGCCATAAAGTTATAATTTGCATAGTTTTAGCCAAGACATCAACTTGTGACCTTAATTTAATAAAAATCACTGTATCTTCGTTAAAGAGGCGACCTCTACCACAATCCGTACTTCGCGGCTGGACTAATTTACGTATATAAAAAATTAATGCGGCAGAGATCGATCTTTATCGAACTTCCATCTTAATAGGAAATTCGTAAGATGAAAAACCTCTCGAACCCCTTACTACCTATTATTCAGACACTTTACGTAAGTAATGAACGCCTGATCGTAGTTATGTCTTCGCAGTTTCCGTATAATTGATTAGGGATAATTAAATTACTGGAATACCATTTGAGCTTTGCTACATATAACACTCGTGTTAAATCTTAATTTCTAAATTTATCGCTAAGTGCATTTCGATCGGGAATAACATAACTGGTGAGGCCTATATAAATAGATGTTATTTATATATTTCAACCGTCCTTCCAATTGTTCCATTAGAATATGCAACATATCTTGAACTTTATCGTCTGTATCGAAAGGAGTACTGACACTGACACGCCTTGTGCATAAGCGAACCGAACAATTACATGTAATACAATACTCATGAATAAACGATAATATAAATTGCGTTCTTTAGGATCGTGATTCAAGCGACATGCGACAGCTGCTGATACACACATGCACATATACAAATTACAAATTATGTGTATTCTAAATTAAATATCACTTTACTTTATAATAAGACTATCAAAACAAATATGAACATTCAAATAAACACACAACAATATATTTGTTGAAACCCAATGCGGTGGTATAAATTAAACATTTAATTTTATGTATATGTTTTGCTACATTGATTAACTAACATTAACATTAACTAAAGGTGTTTTAACTTATGTGGACAAGTACTGTTTAAATAATCATGCGTTTTAATTTATAGTATGTGTAAATGGATCCACGCTCTGATTTAAACGGTTGTTCCAGCGAGAATTTATTATAATTTCTTTCTTCTTATTCTCTCGTTTCTCTTCTGCCCTTTAGAGCGTCGAATTTCTGATCACGTTCATTCTACACCTTCCTGCAGCCATCGTTCCATAATTATTTATTTTTTTTGCAAGTTTTCCATCTTCTTCATTGCCCTCTCCCTTTCTTTCCATTTTTACTTTCTCGTTTTGAAGTCTCCTGATAACGAAAACGTGGTTTTCGTATACATCTCGCTCACACACACTTCCCCTCGCGTGCTTTTTTTCTATCCTTCTCCCCCCCCCTTCAAATATCATTAGGTATAGGGATTCAATGTTTACGTGCGATCTATACGTATGAATGTAATAGGTGGCAACGTGGTACCCCCTACTGTCCGTCACCAATGCCGACAACAACCGACATCACAACGATATTCTCCGATCCCGACCCAGATTTTACATTCAAAGTTTAGCTGAGAACTCGTTGCGGTCCCTGGCCGTCTTATTACTGGAACAGGAAACATCAAGTGGCCTCTGCGATCTACTGATCTCTCTCCAAATGATTTTTTTTGTGGGATATTTAAAAAATATTGTTTATACCCATGAAGCTGGTAGAGCAGAAAACATAGTTGCCTTGAGAGAAAAAATAATTGAGGCTGCTAATTCAGTAACTGCTCACATGTTAGAAAACGTAAGAGTAAATTTCTACGACCGCCTAGGGCAATGTCTTGCTGTGCAGGGAGGAATCCTTTTTTATTTATTTTATTAGGGTTATTTTATTATTGTTGTTTTTTAATTTTATTAGAATTACGCTTTTGTTTGTCATGTAGCGTGAACGCAGCTGAATAATTCTCTGCATTTACTGAAAGGAAAAAGAAAAACAAATCCTTGCAACACGTAAATATTATTTCTGAACGCATTAGAAACACCCGAATCGGTGGTCCAATGGTTACTGCTAACTTATATTTGCGAGCATGTATCGGTTGTCGCGTCGCTGGCATTGGAAAGGAAAGTAGGGGTACCACGTTGCCACGTATTGCATAGACTGATCGCCTATGGCTAATTAAAATTGAGACATGCGGTATAAGAAATTCCTATGCTGTCTAAATCAGGTTTGGCCATATTGTTCAGAGCCTTCCTCTTCGTCTCTTGCTCCGTCATCCAACCTCATATATTTTCTTTCTTATAGTATTGGTATCCATCCTGACTAAATATACCCACCAGATAAATTTCCTTTTCTTTAATTTCCTTAAATTTGATTCGTGTTTGATCATTAGGAATAACCAATATATTGACTGCTGGGTGTTGATCATTGATTCGTTTCTTGTTTTATACCATCTGATCCTTCCAGCTATTTTTCTTAGTGTTTTAGTTTCACTGCATTAATTTTAGATTATCCAATTTTCATTGGCATATGAAGTAATTGGTAACATAATAGCTTTATTTTCTCTCAGCTTTATCTTCTGGTCTATTTCACTTTTTCGTAATATTGATATGTTTAGTGCATATTTGTTGCCATTAGATCGACATAAATTTTCCGTTTATTTATTATTCACATAATGTTACTTTGTTCCATTGCACGCTATATCCTTTGTCATTCCAGTTTCTGGTTAATAATCATGAATTTTCTTTCACCGATATTATCTCACTTGTCTATATGTTACTAGTCTGCATTTTATTTATATAATTGAAAGTCAAAACTATATCGTCTGTATATAATAAATTGCCCATCCTTTCTGGCCGTAGATATGTATATACCATTACTTTCAGTTATACAGTTCTAGTACTAGTGTTTTTAAGTAACTTATCCGTTATTATTAGAAATAGTAAATGGGTTCAACAATTTCTTCTTGAAACCTCTGATTAATTTGGACTTGGAGGGTACATACACAATTTAAACATTAGATATTTACTGTGTCCAGGATTTTTGGAGGCTCAGGGACCTGTTAACATTGCAAAAAGAACTAAAGGATTATTTAAAAAGAATATTATTGACATTCTGTAAAAGAAGCGCCAAATTTAAATTTTGAATTCAAAAGTATTAACTTTGTAAATTATATGCTAGGAAATTGTCTTTTTTCCCATAAACAAAATTATTTTTTATAATACAACGAGCCTCTCTCATTATTATTTACAATGCATGCTCTAAGCATACCTTTTCTTATATATTCAAATGAAGAACTCTGGCACACTGAGATTTGAAATCCTGGTCGAATATTTTGGAAGGTAAGTTACCTTCTTCAAAAGATGTTAAAACAGCTTTGAGACCACTAGAATCATTTAATAAAAACGGACTTTGCTATAACACCATATTGAAAAGTAACACCAAAAGTGCTTGAGATATTTTTCGTAAATTCATGAATATAGAAAGAACACAAAATTTTACTAATTGTGAAAGCACAATCATTGCTCCATACTGTATAAACCGCCACCCTCTCTGTATTCAAATGAACATTCATTTAAATTACATTATCGTGTATATTTTTCCGTATATTCTATCTAGCACATATGCTCATAGCTGAGGTATACGACAAACGTGCTAAAACGAGTAAAATAAAAAATATATATTCGGACAATATGTGCAGGACATTCAAAAAAGCAAAATCGCGTGCAAAATTTATGATAGAGCCGGTTCGCCGCCCTGAAATTATCTGTGTGGATTTGTTTGCGAATGTGCCGGGCTTTAGAATAATTAAAATTTTAAAGCCAAACGATTTTTTTCACGTCGCCCGGTGTTTCATAAATAAATTAGTTTTGCACGGAACGTTAAAATTTTTTAATTCGTTATTCTAGCAGCACCTTTGTAGAATTTTTATATTAGTGTTAGTTTTATATAGTTACACTTTATAGTAAACAGCAATTTTTAATATTTATAATTAAATAAGTAATACTAAAACTATTAACTGAAGGTATCTAAAGCTGAAACGCCTTGCAAATTTCAAAAGTTTCACTTACATACAGGGTCCCACCTGAATTGCATTTATCCTTGATACTCAGAAACATTCTTCAAATAAAAATTACACCAAATCACTAGATCCTTCTACCATTTATTCATCTAGCAATAATTTATAAATACTGTTCCAGCCATCTCATATTCTGTAATTACTCTTTTTATATATACAGGGTGAGTCATTAGTAGCCGCATTACAATAAGTTAAAAGTAATTGCAAAAAATAAACTAAACATTCACATAACGCACAATTTTCGATTTCTTCAGTATTTTTCAAATACGTGGTTTAGCTTTAGTAAAACAACTGACTTAAAAAAAGTAGAAATAGAACTCTACAACTAATAATGGAATAGACATATCTATAGCCGGAAAAGAAGGACAATTTCTTATACAGTGCGAGTGTTAAATAACGAATAAAATTCGTCAAACTTGATCCCTACTTGTTGGTAATTTTCCTCAGAGTGGTTAAGTTTTATTTTTAAATCCTCTTTTGGTATAAAGTATAAATTATACCCTCCTACTCCAACTAGTTGCTGCGTAATGGGAGGCAACTTGAAAAACTTAAATGGCAACGGGGTCAAATGTTACATTTTCGCAAATACATTTCATCTTCTATATAGCAGGAATAGAATTTTTAAAATCGAACCATTAAAACAAGAAAAAATAGTTTTCAATGTCACAACGTTATAATTCGTTTGAATTTTGTAATTGTAAATCAGCCAAAAAAAAGCGCCCTGATAACAAACAACTCACATAAATAACCTTAGGGAATAAGATGATCAAACTGAACTCCACCAACTTCCTGACAGATAGCCAAACGGTTTTCAAATTCGTTTCGAACATTGCGAATCATCTGTAATGTAATTTGTCGAGCTTCTGATTCTTGTTTTTAAATCGTCGATATTATTGGGTTTTGTTTTGTATACTTTGCTTTTTAGATATCCCCATAAAAAATAATCGCAGGGCGGTAAGTCCAGCGAACACGCAGACCATTACATAGGTCCTCTTTTTACAATCCAATGATTCGCAAAAGTTTCGTTCAAAAAGTTGCGTACTTGCCTGGCATAGTACGAGGGCTCTTCATCCTTCTGGTACCATAATGAGTGTGGTGGCAAGTCTGGATCTACTGGTGAATAACTCGTCCTTGAAAAATTTTAAAGACATTAAACGTTACCTCCAAAAAATATGCATCCAATATTCTGTCTTCCACTATTCCCGCCCAAACGTTGACCTTTTGTGGATCCAGTGGGGACTTTTGGAAGCCCAGTATCGTAAATTTTGACGATTAACTTCTCCATTAAGAGCAAATGCTGCTTCATCAGAAAAAGTTAATATGGCAGCTAAACCGTGGTTTGGATTGCACATTTCTATCATTGTTTTGCAGAACTCTAAGCAGTGATGTGCATCATCTTGACGTAATTCGTGGACCAGCCTAAGCTTATATATACCGGTTGTGTAATGCAACACTTGATATAGCAAGTCCAAAATACATCAGAATTGCAACGTCGCGGACTGTATCCCCGCTCTCGCTACATTTAACGGTGAAGCATCGACTGGTAATATCCCAGTACGGCCAAAGAATACGACGTTGCAATATTTACCTGGTAATATCAAGTGTTTCGTTACACAAGGTGTATATATATTTCAATTTTAAATATCTTAGAACTGAACGCTGACTTGCAACGTTGTCACCCTTCTTCCCAGAACTTGGTTTCTATTTTGCTAACTACTGATTGGGTAATATTTTTATCACGTTATTTATTATTAAATAAACCGCAGACATCCCTCTGAGAACCACAACAGAGCATAATTAAAACGTCACTCCTTTCTCTTTTAGTTAAACATTCCATTTTGTTTTTAACCCAACTTAGAACTTAATAAATCAAACACAATAAAGCAGTTCCTTCTAAATTTGACTCACAAAACTGATTAATCTCAACTACAACTAGCTGACAGACGATAAGTAAAAGCAAAAACGTCACACCAAAAAAAGTTAGCGATCGTTATCCACGGATTTTCGAATGGTGTTTTATTTTTGATTATATTAACCGATTTAAAAAATTCTTTTACTGCTAGATAGAGATTG